>JAJJMC010029502.1:2596392-2685394 GCA_023531435.1 Papaver californicum
ACACTTGTCCTTGGGTGCCTTTATCACTTTTTGAGCCAATTTTTCCATAAATCTTTATTCTTCAAATGTACCTACAAAAGCATAAAAACACGTAATATTTGCAAAACCGAATACTAACTTAATAGAAACCAAGGTGCAAATTAGACACTAAAATGTGTCTATCAATTGGGAATTGAAATTATGATTCCATCAAAAAAGTATCAAAATTAAAGATTACACCTATTTTTAGGGCATGAAATTTTGAAATGACGATCACAATTTACATTCCAAATTGTAAAGTTTGTATGTGAAATCAAGAGAATATAATTCGTGCCATGTTTTGTTTCATGTTATGCAGCTGCATTTAGGCTTATTAGGAAAAAAATCAAAAGGAAAATCAAAGAAATCCGTAGAAAAATCCATTAGCAACGGTGCAGCAATCCATGAAAATCATTTTATGGGTTTCATGGGATTCCTAGATTTGTCCTTAATTTTATGGAGAATGATACTGGTCAGGCTTGTGTGGTGGTGGTGATTGATCTACAAAGCAGGAATTACACTCTTTGATGGATTTATGTTTCCTTGTGTGATTAAAGTTTGTACAAATATGGAAGAAGCATATAAATTAAAAACATATTTTATTACGGGAATTAAAGATAGTTAAGTTATTTTTATCCGCTGCCAATAGGTCTTATATGTACTCGATCACCTATTTTGACCTCATACGCCTCAAATTGAATCAACTGACTGATCAAGAAGATAATAATATGTGGGCCTAGGCCAGTTGTAATTTTGATAGGTAAGAATTGAAAGAATAATAAGATAGATAGAGGGATATATTTTTAGGTATCTTATTGATATACAAAGGGTATAAATATAAAATTATTAAACTAATTAATAAAAAAATATAAAAAAATAAAATTAAAATAATTTGGTCATAAAAGGTTTTAACGGTCAACTGTTGGTCCAAGTACCAATCCTTAATTTCAGAAGAACTGGGTATCAAACTATAAGGTTCTGGTCAAAACCTAAGTACCAAAGGACAAATAGCCCAAGCCTTGATTGTTCCTTACTTTGAATTGAGGAACAATTTGGGTTTTGGAGGGACCAAGAAAAAGAAAAAAAAATGATGTACCATAATTGCTTATAAAAAGGTTTATTGGTAAGCTCCCCGGAGTCCCTACGAAGGATTTTAATTCAGCGAATGAATTAATTCATGAGTTAAAATACTCATGACCTCGTTGGGCGCACTTTTCTGAGCTTAATTATTTAACTCCCCGGAAAAAAACTCTCAAAGGAGCCCTTAGCATTGTCGCTAGGTATATGTATTTTTTTCTCTTACATTATTAGTGATTGGGCGAGAAAATCGGGACCCAATCGGTACATAAATTTTGTGTTTCCCGGGTGGTTTAAGATACAATTTGAAATGCCGAACAAATATAAGTTGATAAACTTTCACCGAGTAGCTCTCCCGTTGTACAGGTTGCACGATCGCTTCATGCTAGTGTTCAACGAAGAATGTCATTTTCACAATAACGATTCAGAACATATAGTACAGTTCCACCTTCGACCCTATAATAAGTGCTTAATTCACATGTTTTTAGTGTCAAATCCATACTTGTTATAGATATAATTCTTGCGTATTGCGTTTGTTTTCTATCTTATGTCTTATATTAGGTGAATTATTCAAAAAAAGGTAAAAAATAGCTACGAAAGAGCTGAGAGGTAAAGTATCCAAGTATCTAAGTGCCTTAAATCCAAGAGGAGTTGAAGAAATATGACCAAAAAGAACGAAAAATGTTGAAAACACAAGAACAACCCGTAAAGAAATATATGAACCTCAAATTTTAGAAGTTTCTAAAACCCATTTGACTAGAATGACAATACGAAACCAACACAAAAAGAATGAGGTTATTTTAAGGTCGGACGAAGAAGTTATGGGCAAAACAACCAAGAAAAGGAATAGGTGTCTACAACTTTAAAATCGGCACAATTGGAACCATGATGATCGTATCACTATATGTTGTATCGAATTCGGGTGTTTAAGTCTCTAGAGTCGGCATGGTTCAATGGAAATCAACCATGTCGACCATAGTAACTTTTAGTGCAGAGATTTAGACCTATTTTTGTCCTAAAGTCGGGACGGTTCATAGGAATCAACCATGTCAACTGTGGCAAACTTATGGGGTCTGTTTTGACGCATTTTTGACTAGCAAATGGAGAAAACATGGTTAAAATGGGATTCCAAATCCTAGAAAGAGATGATACTTTAGGTCCAAGCATTGAAGGCTATAAAAGAAGACATCTCAGACTCAAGAAAGATACCTATATCTCTACATCTAGTTCTCATACTACAATTCATAAACCTAGGGTTTACCTTTTAAGGGAAAACCATTCTTCTTCTTCTTCTTCTTCTTTTTAATCTTATTCTTTGTAATATGTGCAACTAAACTTTTGTTGATTAATGATGAATTTAACGTTTTGAGCATGAATCTTTATTAGTTATACAAGTTCATTGGGAGTATTAATCATTTTATCGTTTGTTTTTACTAAATCTAAAGTTTATGTTTGATTTCTAGATTGTTCAAGTGTACAATTAAATTATTCCATTGATCAGTTTAATGCTAGTAGAAGTCATGGGATAAGTAATAGTATCTTAATTCTCTAAACTAGTAGAAATCGTGAGACCTTGCAGAGGGATTATGTGGAGCAATTACAAGTGAAGACAATACAAACAAGTGGACCTCGAGCTAAGAGTTTAACTACTGGGATCAACATAAATTCACAAATCCTAAATCATCTGAATATGTTACACCTTGAGTGAACTACTACTTGGTGGTTCAGACGAATAAAATTGGTATTAGAGAGCTTCTGTATTTCAGTGGTACAAGGAGTTCTAGGGATATGACTGAGCTAGTTGTTATTCTAAGGTTGGTGATGATTGATTCTAATAAAAGATAGATAAGTATACTATATGGGTTAACGTTTGGTAACAATGAAGGATTCATTAATCATCTCTTCTTTCTTATTCTTAGTTAATTAATCATCCAATCCACCTCAGTATTTAATTTTCTTATAGTTTTCTAATCTTAATAACAATTTAATTACACAGCTCAATGTGGGAACAATCCTTACTACCACTATATTACTAGTTAATTAGTGTGAAATATCTTGAGTAATTTCTTTCACTTACTACACACATCAAATTTTGGCGCCGCTTCCGGGAAGCAGTTTCTAATTAATTTGTTATTTTTTTATCTTATTTTAGTACTTTTATATTTTCACCTTTATCTTTGGTGTTTTCAGGTTTTAGGTTTTTTGGTGTTAACAACTTGTTGAAGGGGTTAACCGCTCGTTAAAAGCGGGTGGTATATTATGAAAGCAGGTGATGAATATCACTTTCCTTTTGTTAGATTTTTCCTTTCTTGTAAGTCATCATATATCCCTTCTGAGATAACACGTACCGTTCACAATATCAATCATATACTAGTGGTAATCAATACGGTTTTCATTTTTAATCTTATGACTACCAACCATACCAGGGGTATAATCAAAACCAATATTTTGGCTATGATCAATATCCAACGGAACCTTATGGTGGTTATGTAGGTGAACGGGATAGGAAGATAGTTATACTTTCAATCAGTTTTTTCTAGTAATTGAGTGTGGGAATGAAATATTGGGTTTCATGTATTAATTTTTCAGGACATTGTGGACCTCTTGTCCCTAGTATTCCAGTTTTTTTATATCATGACTAATTACAAAAATAATTAATTAATCAATTAATAAGTTGTATTATGAACTGGATCCACACGTTTGGTCAACCTTAGGTGGCGATGGTCGAGGTTGCACTCGTAGTCTCGTTCTTACCACCTACAAGTTTTATTTTGCAAACCAAAGAAAACCTGCACTAACTAATAGTATTCGCTAGTGTTAGGAAAGACACCCGGACTTATACTATTAATATACTTTGTGTAATAGTTTTTATAAACTGGTGGAATAAATTAAAATTAGTAAATACATATATTTATAACATGGTATCAGAGTCAAATCTAGGTTTGTATGTGTGTTGCCTTAGTTTTCATTGCTTATACTATTGTAAAACAAACACAAACTTATGGTTATTATCATACCTACCAACAACCTTATGGTGGTTATGTAGGTGAACAATCACGGGTATAGGAAGATGGTTATAGTTTCAATCAGTTTTTTTCTAGTAATGTGTAGATGTCAGAGATCTTTAAACTCAAAACTTATGATAGTGTATCCAGACTTACTCCTATTAATCATATGTATGATCATTCACTCATTCAAAGGGAAGAGATGTGGTCTAGAGACTCTATTGTGAGTAATGGTGAAAAACATATTAGCATCAGAAAACTCTATAAAGAGTACAATCAACTGGAAGAAGATGGATCATCAGAAGAAACTCATTTGGAAATTAATATGGTCATACATATGGAATTCAAACGTTGTTGGGATAATGCAACTGGGGTACGAAATTTCTGATAACGAGAGTTTTCATGAGATAGTGGTTGAGAATAAAGCCAAACCAATTGATAATAAATAAGCATCAATGGAACTTGATAATGAAACGATAAATCACTCCTCAGGTTTACAGTTTGAAGGTTAATCTAACTTTACATATAAAACTTTATGTGATTACCGTCCTTCCTTAATCGAAATAGTTCCCCAAAAAGTTGCTAACCAGATTTTTAAGGAACTGTCTCACTTAGGATTGGGTATATGCTTCTAAAAATCTTAAGGATTACTTTTGGAACGGACCAGAAAGTTCCTTACACCACCCTCCCTTCTCAGCGCGGCGCTGCGTAGGCCAGAACTCTCTGATGTGCCACTATGATGTGAGGCAGTGAATTTGAATGTTTAAGTCCCCAGAGTCGACACGTTTCAATATGGATATACCATGTCGACCGTAAACATAATTTGGGGCAGAGAGTTGGAGCTATTTGGTCATAAAGTCGGCACGATTCTTAGGAATCGACCATGCCGACTGTGGCAAACTTATGAGGTACGTTTTGTCGTTCTTTGACTTCCAAATTGAGGAAACTTGGTTCCAATGTGATTCCAAATCATATCAAGATAGGATACTTGAGGTCCAAGCATTGAAGGCTATAAAAAAAGATATATCATGGTCAAATAAGATACCTCCTATCTCTACACATCTTATCATCTAGTTCTCATACTACAATTCAGAAACCTAGGGTTTAACCCTTTGAGGGAAAACCATTATTGATCTTCTTCTTTGTAATATGAGTAGCTAATTTTTTTTAATTAATGATGAATTCAATGTTCTAAGTGTGAAGCTTTATTATTTATACAAGTTTATTGGGAGTTCTTATAATCTTATCGTTTGTTTTTGCTATATATAAGGTTTATGATTGATTTCTAGATTATTCACATGTACAACTGAATTATTATATTGATCATTTTATACTAGTAAAAGTTAGGGGATAAGTAATAGTCGTTTAACTCTCTAAACTAGTAGAAATCATGAGACCTTGCATAGGATTCTGTGGCGCATTTACGAGTGAAGACGATACTAGAAAGTGGACCTTGAGCTAAGAGTTTAACTATTGAAATTAACTTAATTCACAAATCCTAAAGCATTCAATTGGGTTACACCTTGAGTGAGCTACTACTTGGTGGTTCAGACTAATAGAATCTGGTCTTGGAGAGCTTCCGTTTCCAGTTATATAAGAAGTTTTAGGGATAACACTGAGCTAGCTATTATTTTACGATTGGTGATGATTGGTTCTAACGAAAGATAAATACGTGTACTACTTTAGTTAACGTTTGGTAATGGTGAAAGATTCACTAATAATCTCTTGTTTCTTATTTCTTTTATTTAATTAATCAACCAATCCCACTTAGTATTAATTACTTTTCTTATAGTTTTTCTAATCTAAATAACACCTCAATTACACAACTCTTTGTAGGAACAATACTTACTACTGCTATATTACCAGTTAATTATTGGAAAGTAATTTTTTGCACTTACGATACACATCTCCCTATAAAAAATTCTTCCACAATTCCTTTCGGCTAATACAAAGGTTTGCTAAAAGGATGTTCATCTTTGCAAGGTCGAACTACTGACTCTGCTAGTGAGCCAACTTCAACTGTATTGTCAGTATGTCTCTTGATTGTTGATTCAACCATCAAAGAAATCATATTCCAAAATATAATTTCAGATAAAAGAAGTTTCAATAATATAAAAAACTAGAGAAAATAATGGAAATAAGGGTGAATATATATTCACCTCTCTGTCAAATAGGTCTAGTCGTGTGTAGTAATTCATTGTGGTATACATAGTGTTTAAGGGGTGTATGTATGAAAAGAGCTAAAAAATGACTTCAAATAAAAATATTAAGCTGCAAAATAATTAGCAAAGAGAAGAAGAAAATCAGTAATTCCATGCTTTTGGGAAGATACTCCACCTTCTTTTATAGTTTCTACAATAACTTTTGATGTTGCCATAGCTTTTGATGTAATTACTAATGTAAATATTGGCGCTCAGATGGTGAGTAGTGTTAAGCTTACGGATGCAACCATCTTAAGAGCACCCATTAAGGGGTATGTCTCCTACGAGATTGCATTAGTTGATTAACCTGTTATTTTTCCTTTCATCTACTTATTTCCAAAAAATAAATAAAAATATTGAGATAAAATAAACTTAATAAAAGAATTCAGATATAATAGTATCAATTTGATCATAAAATTTGGTAGAAAATAACGAAGATCCAGTTTTGTAAGGAGTGTATGGGTGAATTGGTTATTGGTAATATATAAGTCAGAAAAATAAAAAAAAAATAACTGAATATTGTTTTAAATTAGTCAAAATATAGGAATTTATTTTTTTATCACGCGCTGATCAAGTAAAATTAATCTAGCAACATCACAACCAACCATTGAACATACGGTTGGTTGTGATGATACTTGCTAAAACACTTAATAATTAAATTTTTTTATCTAAACTAAGTGAATTGATTAATTGTTGTTGATCTAATGGTTAGTTATGAGGTTGTTAGATTAAAAAAATACTCGAACAATAGGAAAATAAATATTTTCCGCTAGATAGAAATAAATCGCTTAAAACTATATAAAAGTCTAAAATCTATTGATTTGTTGACCTACTCAGAGGAGAATGTAAAAATCTAACGATGAATACGACGAGATTTATCGGCTAATATTATGCAGTCTATGTTAACTTGCAACGCCAACCTTTTCCTTAAAATGATAATTTTACCATTTTTTTTTGTTAATTACTTTGTTCTTCTTGGTAAAATGATCAAGTAAATGATTCATAATTTATCTACTGACAATGAAATCAAATAAATAATAGCTTAGATCCAACATTCTAATAATGCTTATCAATGTTTAGAAAGATGTGGTCAACGGAATATGTCTATGACCAATTATATATTGTCTTAAATATGTCTAATTATTATTTTTAAGTTTTATAATTAGTTTATTAAAAATAAACCAATACACCACACTTCTTCCATATGGGATGTTTTCCTTTTTCGCCTTTTCCCATCTTTAACACTATCAAGTACGGTGTTCCATTAATCCATATATGTATGTACTTCACTTAGTTGTCATAACCATTATAGTTGATCATTCATCAATAACATTATTAAATAAATGTTAAATGATGTGTGTACGTACAAACCAATACTCTCTCATTAATGAAGAATTTAGGAACGTTACGGTCGTTCAATAAATTATTAAATAAAGATATTTCACAACAGTAATTTCTAATGTTATTACGAGTTAATATATATATATAAATATTTTAAAACATACACGGATTATTAATTCGGCTAGTCGTTGGATAAAATCCAGATTAGTATCTATAAAATTACTTATTAAGGAGTGTGATTTTGTGCACCCTGTCTTAACCGGGGTGCACATTCCGTATTTATCTACTGGTCGTTCAAAAGTGGAAGTTTTTATTAATTAGGATTTTAATTTTATTTATCTACTGGTCGTTCAAAAGTGGAAGTTTTTATTAATTAGGATTTTAATTTTATTTTCTTTGAAAAAGTTAATTACCGGAAAATTACTAGATCATATTAAATCTTTTGTAAAACTATATTTCTCTTTTTTCACCCGATTGATTTTGAGTCAGGAGACTCAGGACTAACACGATCAAAAATTAAAACTATGAAAAATCAAGATTGTTGAATTTATAAGTATTGAGAAATAATTAAATGTCAACTGGATCTATCAATTTCTCTTTCTATTTTTTTTCCTGTAATCTGAGACCAATTCCAGTAAAAAAAAATCTTCATAAAGGGTGAAAAATCATTAGATATATAGTATTAGTTTTTCTGTTCTTCTCAATTTTAAATTTGTTTTCAATACATATTGAATAATAATGCAATTGCATGACTATTAGTACATTTACCAGTAAAATTCAATACCTGATCTTTTTAGTTCTCTAATTAATTTCGAATCAAAATAAAAATTCATAGTTACCGATCGAATAAATAACAGATCAGTATTTTTTCATTTAGTTCCCTTAATAAACCCGATCTCAAAATTTCAGTTTTGACCTAATCCAGTGATGAGTGATCTTCATTATCAACAAAGAAAGTTCATGGAAGATATGAAGAAACAGAAAACAATGGAAGATCTATATGATAACATGTGAAGAATCTGTCTCATGAGCTGGCAAATAATCCAGGCTGTACACTTACATACATGTCACATGTGTGTTCACATGGGCTTCACGTGGCCAAGAAAGTGACTGATAGAGTGACTAGTGGACTGACATGTATAAGTACTATTCTGTAAAAGCAAAATGAAAATTACAATTCATCTTTCATTTCTCTGATTCATTTCTTGTTCTCTCTGTTAACAGAAATGATTTGTTATCAAATCTTGTTTTTCATCATGGTATCAGAGCAAGGTTTCAAAATCTGATCAAATTTTTTTTCTCATTAAAATTGCTTCAATATTGCAAGTTTCTGTATGATTCAATCTTTTCTTGATACTGATACAATGGACAATCCAACCTCCAATCTATTATCCAAAGTTCCATTAAATCAATTAACAACTTTTGTTCATCTCAAATTAACAGAAGACAATTACTTAACATGGAAGAACCTACTATCTCCAATCATTCAGAAATACAAGCTTCAAAAGTATCTGGATGGTACTTTCCCATGTCCACCTCAATTCATAAATTCAAGAAATCAACAAAATGGAATTGAAAATCCACTTTACACTGACTGGATAGATGAAGATGCAACAATCATAATGTGGTTACATTCATCAATTTCTGATTCCATAATACCATATTTTTCAAGGTCTACTTCATCTGCTGTACTATGGAAAAATGTGGAAGAAAGATTTGGCAGGTCTTCTTCAACTCATTCTATTCAACTGAGAACCAAATTGTTATCAATTACCCAAGGTACAAAATCAATCTCAGCTCTTGTTGGTGAAATTAAAAATTTATCAGACCAATTAGCATCTGTTGGTGAAATCATCTCTGATAAGGAACTAGTTGTAATTACTCTAAAGGCACTGAATGAGGAGTACATTCCTTTTGCTACCTCTATGCGTCATATGAATCCACCAATATCCTGTAGAGAACTTCACAACAATTTACAAAGTGAAGAAACAGTAATTCAAACAAGACTGAGTAATCAAGAAAAAGAACAAAGTGCAAAAGCATTTTTGGCAAATTATGGAAGAGGAAATTCAAGAAACACCTACTATCACTCAAGAAATCAGTACAAAAATTATCCAAGAAATTCAATTCAAGGACAGAGATATCCTAATCCAGTTATGTTTCAAAAACAAAATATAGGAAGAGGTTCATATCAAAATGACAAGCAAGTATGTCAAATATGCAATTGTCAAGGACACATTGCAACAACTTGTAATCAGAGGCTAAACTTTACATACCAAGGAAGAACACCACCTTCAAACCTCACTGCTATGTTGGCTGCTGCTGACATTTTTGACAAAGAAGAATGGCTAGCTGATAGTGGAGCAACACATCATATTTCTTCTGACAACACTGTTCTAGAAGATTCAACTGCTTATGATGGTTCTGCAACAATTCACACTGCAAATGGTGAAGGTATGCTTATTTCTCATACAGGTCACTCAAATAAAGTAGCAAACTCACATATTTTTAGCCTCAATGATGTTCTAATAGTTCCTAAATCCTCTCATAATCTCTTGTCTATACACAAATTCACCACTGATAATCATTGTTCCTTAACACTTGATTCTCATGGTTTTGTTGTGAAGGACAAGCTTTCTGGGAAAACTCTTTTCCAAGGACCACATAGAAATGGATTATATCCAATATCCTTTGATACTGTAAACAGTCAACCACAAGCTCTTGCTACAACTCATAATAATAATCTCATCCTTCATAGGAGATTTGGTCACCCATCATTTCAAATAATGCAAAAATTATGCACATTACTACATCTGCCAAGTATTCTACAAAAACCATTCTCATGTGTTGATTGCAAACTGTGTAGAAGTCATAAAATACCATTTCAAATTTCTTACTCTTTAGTACACAAACCATTACAATTGCTACATATTGACCTATGGGGTCCCTGCCATGTATCATCAAACTCAGGAAAATTATACTATGCCAATGTTGTTGATGACTACTCCAAATACTGCTGGATTCTGCCATTAGCTTCCAAGTCAGAATTTAAAATTGCCTTTGTTTCATTTGTAACTAGAATAGAAAATCTTCTATCTACTAATGTTGCAATTATAAGAACTGATAATGGAGGAGAGTTTATGAATAATTTTCTTAAAGTCTTTTGTGCAACAAAGGGGATTACCCATGAAATGTCTTGTCCACACACTCCAGAGCAAAATGGAGTAGCTGAAGTTAAACACAGACATTTGTTGGACATCACAAGAACTTTATTATCTCAAGCCAGTTTACCATTTGTTTTTTGGGTAGATGCTCTTCATACAGCTAATTATCTAGTCAACAGGCTACCAAAAAGATCAATAGACTATCTGACACCAATTCAGAAGCTATTTAACAAGTACCCTGATTACAATTTCTTGAAAGTTTTTGGATGTGCATGCTACCCTTGGCTAAGACCATACACTGACAATAAACTGCAACAAAGGAGCAAAAGATGTGTCTTCATTGGTTACAGTTTACAGCATAAAGGCTATAGATGTCTGGAACCAATAACTGGAGTTGTCTACATTTCAAGGCATGTCTCTTTTGATGAGACAACATTTCCATATCAATCAATCTTATCATCTAATAACTATAAAGAAGATACAGATTATGCTTCTTCTGAGTTGTTTAATACACAACATGTTTTGACATCAGCAACAGAACAGACATCAGAAATTTCTCCAGTTCAGAACAAGCATAAGATGCTCACTAGAGGAAAGGCAGGAATCAGAAAGCCAAAAGCATACTTGTCAACCAAATATCCAATAAGTATAGCTTTATTATGCAATACATCTTTGGTTCCTACATCCATTATATCAGCACACAAAGAGGAAGTCTGGAGAGTTGCAACTAAGACTGAGTATGAGGCACTAATGAATGCAGGAACATGGTCTTTAGTGGAACTAACTGATACACAAAATGTAGTAGGTTGCAAATGGGTATTTCGGATTAAATATAATCCAGATGGTTCAATCTCAAGACATAAAGCTCGTCTAGTAGCCAAAGGCTATCATCAACAACCTGGCTTGGATTTTGAAGAGACTTTTAGTCCTGTCGCCAAACCAACTACAATCAGAGTAATCTTATCAATCGCAGTTCAACACAATTGGAAAATACATCAGCTGGATGTATCCAATGCCTTTCTTCATGGTGATTTACAAGAAAAAGTTTACATGAAACAGCCTCCAGGCTATGTTGATCCAACCAGGCCTACTGCAGTATGTCTACTACACAAGGCATTATATGGGCTTAAGCAGGCACCTAGAGCCTGGTATGATAAGCTAAGCTCAAGACTAATACAATTAGACTTCATTCAATCAAAAGCTGATACCTCACTCTTTGTTCATCACAAGGACTCAATTCTTACAATAGCTTTAGTATATGTGGATGACATCATTTTAACAGGAAGTTCAGAAGCACATCTTAAACAGGTTATTCATCAACTACAAGGTACTTTCCCCATTAAAGACTTGGGTCAGCTTCATTACTTTCTGGGCCTTGAAGTAAAACGAACTGAAGCCTCACTATTTCTAAATCAAGCCAAGTATGCAGTAGACTTACTTATTACACATCAAATGGAAGGATGTAAGCCATGCTCAACACCTTTAGCAACAACTACAACTCTCAGTAAAGAATCAGGTACATTATTAGCTAACCCAACAGAATATAGGTCATTGGTTGGTGCTTTGCAATATATTACCTGGACACGTCCAGACATTTCTTTTGCTGTAAACTTAGTCTGTCAATTTATGCATGAGCCCAGAACAACACATTTAGAGGCAGCAAAACGTATATTACGTTACTTAAAGGGTACAATCACTCATGGTCTTGTGTTCACAAAGGGAACTGCTACTCTTACTGGACTATCTGATGCAGACTGGGCTGGCTCAATTGATGATCGCAGATCCACTGGTGGGTATTGTTTATATCTAGGCCCTAATCTCATTTCCTGGTCTTCAAAGAAACAAACGACAGTAGCACGATCGAGTACAGAGGCAGAGTATCGGACATTGGCACATACATCAGCTGAATTAGTTTGGGTATGTTACTTACTAAAGGACCTTCATTTTGGCATTACAGGAATTCCAAAAATAGGTTGTGACAATATCAGTTCAATAAGTTTAGCATCTAATCCAGTGAAACACTCTAGAATGAAGCATGTACAAATAGATTATCACTTTGTCAGGGAAATGGTACAGGATCGTATGCTCAACATATTCTTTGTTCCAACTATGGATCAAACAGCGGACATTTTTACAAAATGTCTTAATGGACAACGATACATCCAGCTAAGAAACAAACTCAAGGTTCTTTCCAACCTTCAGTTTGAGGGGGGATGATAACATGTGAAGAATCTGTCTCATGAGCTGGCAAATAATCCAGGCTGTACACTTACATACATGTCACATGTGTGTTCACATGGGCTTCACGTGGCCAAGAAAGTGACTGATAGAGTGACTAGTGGACTGACATGTATAAGTACTATTCTGTAAAAGCAAAATGAAAATTACAATTCATCTTTCATTTCTCTGATTCATTTCTTGTTCTCTCTGTTAACAGAAATGATTTGTTATCAAATCTTGTTTTTCATCACTATAGTGAGCACGCCTCCATAATCACGAATTTTGATTTAACGGCTCTTTAAGTTCATTATTGTATTGATCTGCTTCTTTGTAACGGGGAGAATTTTCTATGTACATTGAGAACATTTTCACAATCTGTTGTTTAAAAGAATACTTAAATTGCAATCTCTCTTATTCTGCCTCAGCCTTAACCCTGCAACTATTTTTTTTTCAGGGTCAAAAAAAGATAAAAGAGAAGAAATAAAAAAATAACTTTGGAACTTGTGTTTTTGTTTTAAAAAATAAAATTGTGAAAGAAAACAAACGTTCTAAAACAGTATAAATCTCCGTTAAATCCCTAGGAACAAGGAAGGGAGGAATGTGCACCCGCATGTGCACAAACTTGAACTCCATATTAAATATTTAAAAACTTATTTAATGCAACCATTATTCCATCTGTCTTTTAAAAAAATATTTAATTAAAAAATATTTTAATAATATCCCTAATTGTGGGGTAAAATCAAAACGTTTGTATATCCTCCCTTTATTTTCTCCACATTCTTCCCCTCCTTCTTTTCCACATTAACTACTCCATAACTTCTTCTAACCATTTCGTTTTCATCTTTGAACTCAAAAAAAATTAGTCGATCAATTACATCTATAAATAGAAAACGGCTAGATCGAAACAATGTTCTAGACTTATACCTAATCCGGAATCGCTGCGACGGCTCAATGAAAAACAACACTAAATCTTCAAGATAGACTATCCTCTATTACAAATCAATTGGAAGAAGAAGAAGAAGAGGACAATCAAACTCTTGCTCAAATGACTCCAATGAGAAAATAAGTGGTTCCCAATCTTTTATTTAGTGTTTTTGTTGATTTGAACTTGTTAAAATAGATTAGAATTGAAAAATCAGATCTTCAATTGTAGTTTGAGGGTGTCAGTCGATATTGCATTTTAGATAAATAATATACCGACTGAGACTGTCGGCACTGATTAATTGAATCTTTAGTTTGAATATCATACCGACAACATAGTTATATTTCCAGAAAATTTTGCATGTCTACTGTCGGCATTGGTTTATTGAATTTTTAGTTTGAATACCATACCGACAGACGTAGGAATAGATTCAGAAATATTGCATGTCTTTTATCGGTATTATTTACAATTTTTATGACAATGCCAATTGAACTCTTTGAAAACTCTGTGTAAAAACACTACTCAGTCGGTTTAGTTTGTACGCATGTTAGTCTATGTCGGTTGATGGTGTAAATGTAATTTTTTCCTCAGTCGGCATGCTCGATTTGTAAAAGTGCAATGACGACTGATAGGTGCTTAATTTACATGTGTTTAGTGTCATTTTCATTCTTGCTTTAGCTATAATTCTTGCATATTACTTGTTATTACGTTTGTTTTCTATCTTATGTCTTATATTAGGTGAATCATCTGAATCAATGGAAGTGGTGTTAAAAAGAGCTAAGAAGAGGAAATGATTTCATTCCGGCATGAAAAGGAGAAGTTATATGATGGAACACAACTTTTAAACAAGAGTTCCAGGAAGATTTACGGTTGGGAAAGTATCCCAAAACCTAACTGTAAAAGAAGTTACTTTTGAAGACAAATTCCTGGAATATTTACGGTTGGCTTGGACCTAACCGTAAATTTAATGAAGAGATATGAATATTTTATCATTACTAACTTGTATGAAATTGAAAGATGAAGCCAACCCAAAAAGAATAAGGTCAATCGGCCATCGTATGAGGGAGTTATGATCAAAACGGTGAAATACAAAAATGTGTCCAGGAATAGTTACGGTTGGGTTTATTGGACTCGGACCCAACCGTAAGTCTGGGGATTATTGTGAGATTATTGTGTTGGAATTTCGGTTGGGTTGGACCCAACCGTAAATAAGGGTATTTGGCACGTGTGTGGACTTCAAAAACAAGGAAAAAACGATCTCGAAAGGATTCTAAACCTAGATTTCGTGGATACTATATAAGGAAACACTCAAGACATTAAGAAGACACCTTTTACACTTGAAAACACAAGGAGAACAAGAATATAGGGCTTGGAGTTGCGATTGATCATCACAATATCTAGGGTTTGCTTTACTTGCTTTCTTATACTCCCTCCGTCGCATTTTAGATGAAGAAAAAAGAGTTTTTTTCAAGCCCCAAATTAGATGAAAGTTTTCATTTTTTCTCATTTTTTTATGATTTGTCCGTGCATTGAAGTCAAACCACTAGAAACATGATGTAGTTTTTAATAGTGGTAAAATAGGTTCGATTCTCGGATTTGTGAAGATTTAATTTCTAGACCTAATTTTTATTAACCGAAAATAAGAGAATTAAAACAATTTGATTTTAAAAAGGATGAAGAAAAACTAGGGCTTAAGATTCCACCATTAACCAATACTTCAGTGATAACATCTAACAATTCTTATATTCAATTTAATCAAAATATGCCAAAGATAGGTTTTTGAAAGAATAATTGTTAATCAAGAGCATGAGACATCAAGAGTTTAAAAACCAAGTATGACCCATCAGAAGAAAACACAATTATTTGAGAAAAATCATTTTTTCAATTTTAATTCAAGCAATTAATAATAAAAGAATTGTAGAATAAACATAATTAAAATAGAAGCTACCACAATTATTGGATGAACGGCTTCCTCCGTCGCCCAAGTGATGGTGATTAGCTCATTGTAATAGAAACAAACTCAAAATAGACTTTCATTGCTCAAAGGTGCTTACAATGGTGAAAAAGGAGTAACACAAAAGTTTTGAGACGTATATAAACGTTACAGTGAAGTGATCTCAGTGTTACAGAAGAAAGAAAAGGGAACAGGAGAAAAGAACAGACTGTATATGCAGCAGGAATACGACTGCTTCAGCAGCTGAAGATACGACTGAAACAGAGACAGAAAGAATGATAGTTCAGCGACAGTCTTCTGTTCTTCCTCTTCTTCTTCTTCGCAGCAGAGAGCTTTTTTTTTTCTGGAATTTTCTTCGGTGGTCTCTGCTGCCTCTCCCCCCGATTTTCTTCGCTCCTCTTTGCTATATATAGGGTTAATAAACCCTAATAAGCTTTATTAACCGATAAGGACTCCAAAACAATTCCAAATCCAACTCTAAATCCCACAACAATTCCAAACAGAGAAGAACTCGGTTTCCCGTCCAAATTCACTTATGCCAACCATTGTTTCCGGTTAAAATTCCCTATTTGACGTGTGTTGAACTTGGGTTGATTAATTCTTCACTTGGGTAACTCAGACTTACCCAATAATCTCTAAAAACACGGTTGCCAGAATCAACAGAAGTTTCTTCACGTAACAAATAAGTTTCCCGTCAAAATCGGAATTTGAACTTCAAAAGGGAGGTGTCCCTAATCCAAGAACTGGGTGCCTTTATAAATTCTTCCCGGGTGCCTTTATCACTTTTCGAGCCGATTTTGCCAAATTATTTATTTCTCAAAAATACCTACAAAGACATAAAAATCCATAATAAGTACAAAATCAAACACTATCAAAATAGATAATCGAGCGCAATTTAGACACAAAAATGTGTCTATCAAATACCCTCAAACTTACTATTTGCTAGTCCTCGAGAAAATCTAATCTAGAAAATAAAATCCTAACTCACTTTCGCAGGAATCGCGACTATATTTAGCATATGTAATAAGCCTTTAAACCCCTAGGTGTCCCTAGTGGACGAGTTTTGTCTCGGGAGGGTTTACAAGAGGTATACCCACAAAACCTTTACTCCAATTTTTAACTACTCATGAACGATTGAGGGTAAACACTAAACAGGATATTTAGTTGGCATACTAAATTCTCCGGCTATGGGAATCATTACCCTATATGAGTCCAATTGATGTACACGAGTTTGCACTCAGCGTACTAAAATTTATATATAAGATAACAAAGCTCTACTTAGATAGTTGTTCAACCACAATACTCAGAATCTATCAAAGTTCAATCACATGAATAGATTTAGAAGATGGAAATAGACAAAATGAAGTTTTGCGTGTGTTGACTAAGGTGAACGGTGTTTCCCATATCTTTCTGAAGGTCAGTGTCAGGATGAATCCTAATGGATTGAGATACGCTCCCACTAGTATCGACTCAACTGGGATATATAAGCGTCCAATCGATCGATTTATTGAAAAAAATAATTATAAATATACTGACAACATGATTGGATCAAATTGAATCCAAGCGCATAGTCCTTATCAGCATCTTACATGATAGTTCCCATGGATTCTGCGTTCCACGCTTGCTTAGGCGACGGTGACAGGGAGAACACACACACATTGCTATCAAAGTGTCAATACTCGATTTTTTTATTTTTTTTTCGTCTCTTCTTCTTTTCTTTTTTTTATTGAACAAGAATTAAAAATGGGGCTTGATCTCAACACTCTATTTCATCCTGACGGCGATAACAGTTCGATACTGGGCCCCACCAAATTACTAAGAGAAACACAAATTGCAAATATAAAAAAAGAAGGTGATATGGTTGAGATAGACTCCGAGATATGGTGAAAAATATCATGTTATTTATAACACCTGAACTCTGTCATTTTATGAATAGACCATTTAGCTGGGCACACCAATTCCTATAGAAAAAGAGCTAAGTTTCCATCTACCTAGAATGGTTAGTGTCATCCTGAATTGTTCACAAGCTTCTAGACTTTGGAATTTCATATTTCATTAAAAGTTTCTCCCTTACCCCCAAATTTAAATCTAACATTGTCCTCAATGTTCTAAAGATGAATGATTAAAAATATGAACAAGGAGAAACTGTTACCAATCGAAAGAAA
Organism: Papaver californicum; assembly: GCA_023531435.1. Classification (NCBI taxonomy): domain Eukaryota; kingdom Viridiplantae; phylum Streptophyta; class Magnoliopsida; order Ranunculales; family Papaveraceae; genus Papaver; species Papaver californicum. The sequence continues at coordinate 2,614,460 of JAJJMC010029502.1, forward strand.
GGAGTTAAGTAAAGATATTACCATGTCGCATGAGCATGGGTTACCTCCTAAGAAGTGCTAAGTTTAAAGTCTTCATCCAGACTCAAAAAGAATTAGTCACTTCATAAAATCATATAGCAATAGTCGGAACAACTGTGGGTCATCTGAATCAAATAGTGTTATCACAAATAAGAGGAAACTACAACAGGCCAAGAAAATGAACAAACCGAGCACACCCTTATTTAGTTTTCTGTTTAAGACAACTAATTCTAGTTGTGGTTCAGGTTCAGTCTCTATAAAAGGGTCTAGATAAAATAATTTCATGGGATGGATTTCCTCGTAGGCAGGATCAAAAGAATCAGGTTGTAGAGTCTGGAATAACTCAACTAAGAACTTAGAAGCACATAATAATAACCTGAATAATTGGGGATCCTCAAAATCAATCAGACTTGACTCACACAATTGACTACTATGAAGGTGGTCATTCTTAAGCAAATGTGTCGATTCTAAGTCCCTAAAGTAATTAGGTTTAGTCTTAAAACTTAATAACTGACACATTTGAAATTCTAACGTTCCCACATATGGAATAAAATATTTTTGTGGGAAAACAAAGTCAATCTTGGTATTATCGCCTTGGTAAACCACATCGACCAGAGGATGATTTTCTAACAACTGAACTTCTTTCTGGACACGATTAGGTTCGAGAAACAGTTCTTGAAGATAGTCTCTTAATATGGTAGAGACACAAACATCAAGTCCCAAGTGAGGGACTCTTAAAAGAGTCAAAGGTAAAGCACAGGGAGAATGATAATCACCCCCAAACTTAGAATTTTGAGTGTCCCTAGATAGACTAGTGACAATTTCCATAATTTCTAGATCATGAGATTCCTGAAAATGGTCAATTGCTTCTTCTGAGTTATCATCAAGTGGTGCATCCTCACTCATATTTAAAATCTCTACGGGTCTATCTTTGTTATCTAAGACTATTGTTTCTAAATCCTTGGACTTTAAAACAGTATTCTCAGGATAAACACGTTCCTCTAAACCATTATCGGCTTCAAAACAAGAAAGTTCTACATCGTCTAAAACAGTGGTATCTTTAGTCAAATCCTCTTCCTTATGAATAGGTGAATAATCATTAAAATTATTTGGATTTGAACCAGAACTAACATTATCATCATGAAGCACAATTGGAGTGACAATTTCCCGATTACTCTTCCTGTATATTTCAAGTTCTTCACCAATACTATCCTCATCATCATAATAAATGAAGATGTTTGAACCCCGTCTACACAAGTAGTGTTACCAATCTATCCTCGTCCTCTTGACTAGGTGAATAATTATCAAGGGTAGCACTATATTGGAAATTAAGATCATTTTGAGCAATATTATTCTTTGCATAAATTTCATTCACACTTAATCCAAACCTTTTTGTACTCTCAGTCAACTTCCTAAGGGATTCTTTTAGAAAATCAAATGGATCATAAGGGGTACTGGTTTGCAACTACTCGTGTGATTCTTCTAGAGGAATAATAGGTTCATGAGGAGTACTAGATTGCATCTTCTTTAGGGCATCCCTCCAAGACAAAGAATTAGAATTTTTCTCATTTTCGTGTTCATAAGACGAGTGTATGTACGAATAGTAATTGGGATCACCCTGGTATGAGTAATAACCTCCAAAACGTTGGTGGTGATCCCGACTACTATCCACACAATGTTGATAGCATGGATAATGTCTATTTTGAAATTCAGTCGGATATTCATTGTATTGGTCCTCATAATACCAGTTCGACATTTTCTAAAAACTTCCTAATATATTAAAAAAAATCTAAGAAAATAAATCCTAACATGAAGGAGGTTCTAAACATTCACAAACAAGGCCGACTCAACCAAATCAAACCTACTGAATCTAGCAGACAAAAAGCATGATGGCTCCACTTAGATTGTTTCTAGACCAACTTTTATTCCTTCGAAAGGTAACTAGTTACAATTTTAGCAAACCTCTTAGAACGATAGATTAAGTCGAAGAGAAACAGGATAAGCTCTAAGGAGCTTTGATAACCCCGTCTCTTTGGCAACTTTTCCCTGGGTTACAAGGCGGCTCTAATCAACTTAAAATAATCTTCCTGAACTTCGAGTTAGGCTAACAAAGTAACCAATACATTCCCTTTGAACGAGTTTCCTATAAGCTCGTTACCATATCGGTCTCTTTTTAGTCAAAATTTTAAGGTTTAGGTTCGCGTTTGGTAACGTGTTCCTAAAGCGGGCAAGAAGGAAATGGTGATGAAATCCGAGTCTTTATCTTGTATGGCCAGTTCTTGCCCTTTATTAGGAAAAGTAAAACCGTATTCAATTCCTCAACATATATGCATACGAAGGAATACAGTAAACCCACTTGCAGGGGATTCGTGGGTTGAACGAGTCTTACCTCCCGTACCAGACGGGGGATGAATCGGTTGTAGTCGACTCGGGACACCGACTCCTGTGTCAGTGTGCGAACCCGAGGAGACGAGACAATATCGTAATTGTCGTCCTTCCCTGTAGCAGTTTATATTTAAATTACCCTTCTGTAGGGTTTAAAAATAATAAAATGTCCAAAGTCCAAAAAGTGTCCAAAAATAAAAGAAAAATTACATAAGTAATAAAAATTCCTAATATAATTTTCTAAACAAATAAAATCTAAAGAAAATAAATTTAATTAATAAAAATAAAATCTAAAAATAGAAGTCTTTGTCTTCTTCTCCGTTTTTTAAGCTTTAACTTTTAACTCCAAGTCCTTAACTTTAACTTCAAGTCTTTAATCACCAAAGTCTTTGGCTTTATTTCCTTTCAATCCAAGATCCAAACCAAAAAGAGAAATACCCAAAGAAACGTAAAATAGAACAAAATAAAAAATAATACTAAAAATAAAAACCTAAAAATAAATCTAAAACTCTAAACCTAAAAATAAGTCCCCGGCAGTGGCGCCAAAAATTGATGTAGTTTTTAATCGTGGTAAAATAGGTTCGATTCTCGGACTTGTGAAGATTTAATTTCTAGACTTAATTTTTAATAACAAAAAATAAGTGAATTAAAACAATTTGATTTTAAAATGGATGAAGAAAAACTAGGGCTTAAGATTCCACCATTAACCAATACTTCAGTGATAACATCTAACAATTCTTATATTCACTTTAATCAAAATATGCCAAAGATAGGTTTTTGAAAGAATAATTGTTAATCAAGAACATGAGACATCAAGAGTTTAAAAACCAAGTATGACCCATCAGAAGAAAACACAATTATTTGAGAAAAATCATTTTTTCAATTTTAATTCAAGAAATTAATAATAAAAGAATTGTAGAATAAATATAATTAAAATAGAAGTTACCGCAATTATTGGATGAACGGCTTCCTCCGTCGCCCCAGTGATGGTGATTAGCTCATTGTAATGGAAACACACTCAAAATAGACTTTCATTGCTCAAAATGTGCTTACAATGGTGAAAAAGGAGTAACACAGAAGTTTTGAAGCGTATATAAATGTTACAATGAAGTGATCGCAGTGCTACAGAAGAAAGAAAAGGGAACATGAGAAAAGAACGGACTGTATATGCAGCAGGAATACGGCTGCTTCAGCAGCTGAAGATACGACTGAAACAGAGACAGAAAGAATGATAGTTCAGCGATAGTCTTTTGTTCTTCCTCTTCTTCTTCTTCTTCTTCGCAGCAGAAAGCTTTTTTTTTCTGGAATTTTCTTCGGTGGTCTCTGCTGCCTCTCCCCCCGATTTTCTTCGCTCCTCTTTGCTATAAATAGGGTTAATAAACCCTAATAAGCTTTATTAACCGATAAGGACTCCAAAAAAATTCTAAATCCAACTCTAAATCCCATAACAATTCCAAACAGAGAAGAACTCGGTTTCCCGTCCAAATTCACTTCTGCCAACCATTTTTTCCGGCTAAAATTCCCTATTTGACGTGTGTTGAACTTGGGTTGATTAATTCTTCACTTGGGTAACTCAGATTTACCAATAATCTCTAAAAACACGGTTGCCAGAATCAACAGAAGTTTCTTCATGTAACAAATAAGTTTCCCGCTAAAATTGGAATTTGAAATTCAAAAGGGAGGTGCCCCTAATCCAAGAGCTGGGTGCCTTTATCACTTTTTGAGCCGATTTTTCCCAAATTATTTATTTCTCAAAAATACCTACAAAGACATAATAAGCCAAAATAATTACAAAATCGAACACTATCAAAATAGATAATCGAGCGGAATTTAGACACAAAAATGTGTCTATCGAAACAAGCAACAAAAAACTAGGAGATTTAAATATTTTTAAAGTTATTATTAAGGGATATATTTGGAAAAAATCTAGTCTTTTTTATTTTTCTTAATCTGCGTGAAAACACCTAAACCTTCAACTAAACTGGGACGGAGGGAGTATTATTTTTGCATGGATTTTGAAAAATCTATGAGTAGCTAAACCTTTTATTTTTGTTAAGGATATAGTTGGATATCATAAACATGTTACTTGATTAATACATTAGTTTTGTTATCTTAATTAAATCATTATCGTTCTTGTTTTACTAATTATTATCGCCACGTATGATTGTGTGAATGTTTGTTTAGGAGCTCTACTAAATAACCATGAAAGTGTATCTATTGCTAGACTAGGGTTTTGAGGTACGGAATTGTTGATGAACCTTGTCATTAGTAACATATTGTGAATACCAATTGTATTCAAAACCTTTGTGTGATGGCATGTAGAAGCTTGACCTATGTTAAATAGATTACTCGTAGTATATCTATTGCATTAATTAGCCTAACTCATAGAACTTAAACCTCTTGAGAGATTGAACTTGATAGCACGTTACATTAGGTTGTTCTTTGAGTAGTATTTACATATTCATCGTTATGGTACACTACACCAAATCGACGATTCTGAGACATTTATTTCCGTTGTTATGAATTTAAGGGACACATATAAGTGTCTCAAATTGTGCATCTGGAATTGAGACATATTAAGCGACACTTTTAAATGTCTCTTAATTAATTTAAGAGACACTTAATAAGCGTCTCTTAAATTAATTAGCGACACTTTCTGTGTGAACCATTATTATTTTTGTGGCTAATTAAAGCGACATATAAATTAATAAAGAGACGTTTGATATATGTCGTTTCATTTATATGCGACATATAAATATCCGTCTCAATATTTTTGCCACGTATAATGTTTTTTTGCTCCGCATATATCCGTCTCAAAATTAAATTAGGTTTAAAAAAAACCCTAATTTTTCTCCAAAACAAAAATTTCTTGTATCTGCACATTTGATTTTCTGCACCTCAATATAGGCACCTAGCCATTCCATTCTCAATCAAATATGAAGGCATAATTCAATCAATTGTCGCATCACATGAAACGATTTATACAATCATAATCAATCATTCTCACAATCGCAATTACATATTATAAGATATATAACTCCAAGTCTGGCAATATAATTTGGGATCAATTTTTGAGCATATTTTGGTATTCAATAACATATTGCTTCCTATAAACTTGTTCAATAAATATCAAGGGTTTTCTTCCACATTTTCTACAAGAAATTAAGAAGTGGATTACCTAAAACTTGTTCAAATCGATATCATGTTTATTCAAATCAACTTGTTCAATCAATATCTTGTTCAAATTAATATCCTGTTTATCCAACTCTTTCTTCTTGATATCTTTATAATGCCACCTGATATAAAGGGAACATTTGTTGGAGTCAGTTCAAATTACAAAGAAACAAGATAAACACATGACAAAATAAAATGCAAAATAAGATGACCTAAGCAGTAAAAAGATGTATTCTTTAATACTAACAAGAAATTCACAACAACCACACAAGTTTTCTCATCATGCATACAATTTCCAGATCTAAGGAAGAATTTTATCTTTGCTAGAGCATCTTGTTCCAATATCTCCATAAGAACAGTAACAGTGACTGAGCATTTCATTCACAGTCATCTGCATAACACAGCAGACACGTCAAAGTTAAAAACCAAAGGCAACAACAACACCAAGGATTGTAACAATACCAATTTGGTAACTCTATGCGAGACTCAAAAAGATCAGTCTCTACAAAGAAAGAAAAAAAGAGAATCAGGAAGAGTAATAAAGTATGGTGGATTGTTTGTACCTGAGTGGATTCGAGCATGGAGATGACAAACAAAGCGAAAAGCAAGAGAGCAACAAGCTTCACCATGTTGTTGATTGCCACTTCAAGATGAAAGAAGTTGTATCAGAAGAAATGCTGAACTGAACAAGGTAGAAAAAGTTGTTTGTGCGTTTGGAGTATGAAAATAAACAAACACTCGGTAGTATTTATAGATGTTTTGCAAAGTCTCCCCAACAAGCTGTTTGTGCACACAGTTTAAAATCCAAAAAAGCTTACCCATTCAAGGTGCTGAGCTGGGATGCCGAACATATTTCCAGAATAGATGCCGGCAAGGACCTAAGAAGCTCAGAAAGAATACAAATGCATACAAAAAGATTTCTGAAGTACCCATAGAAAGATATGTAATCGTTATCTTGTACAGATTCAAGAATTTCAGAAAGCATGATACCTTGGAAACAGACTCAAGAACATGCCAGGTCGTACAGGAAGTGGTGTGCGTCCAGAAACACTAGCCTGGAAAGTACAATTGTTTCAAAATGCAACTTGAAACATATTCTTCAAAGTTCAGATAATGACATTTTATTCAAGTCTAACGCAACTCACCCTTCCAGTAATCCCACTAGGTATCTCTCTGTATTGGTTTTCTCATCCTCGTCAGTTTTGTCTTCACCTTCATCTTTTACTTGCATTACATTTCTAATAATCTCTTTTAACAGTTTTCCCAGGTCTCAAAGCAACTAGCTTTGTCAGAAAGTTAGCCTGCATTTTAACACGGATTGTTTTAAGAAAATGTTAATCATATTAACAACAATAATCATTGGATTTCTCTTGTGAGAGTGAATCTCTAATACACATGTCAGGCATTGTTTCTTACAAGAACAGTGTGTGGTGCGCCCTAATCACTTATAGGTTAGATTAAGTTACAACGAATGTAACGCTTTTAAAATTAAAAATGTCATTTTAAATGTTTACCAAAAGAATATAATTCTGCCAAATATAGCATATGTTTGAATTAGATCCACCCTTAAATTTGTATGGAAGTAAGCGTGGCCAGACTCATATATATCAAGAAAAACGAAAAAACAGGAACAAAGTTGTGCAAGGAGTACTTAGGAATCAAAACTCAAAACTACTGCAATTTTTTGGTTCGCATTGTTTATATACTTTCGGTGCAAGGCGTTTACAAGTGTTTGTCGTCGAGAATGAACAAATAAAAACCAACTGTCAATTGCCATATTAATTCAAAAGTGGCTTTAAGAAGGGTTAATTAGATTTTGGTATCTGAGTTTTGATCAGATTTAGTGTTTTTACTTATATTTGTCCAACGTTAGTGTTTAGTATCTGGGATCACTGTTCACCCGTGAACTGATGACATGTTATTTTTTCCGTCAATTATATTTGAATTACTAAAAAAAAAACTTTGCTAACAATGACAAACCAAGTCCCTAACAGATTAGATGTACGGTTTAGGTTAGATCTTGTTCCATCTCAAAGATGAACAATTTAGATCTACCTAACTTTTATAACCTAACTTAAAGAGAAACCATACCCTAATTCTTTTTTCGGCTTCTCCGGCTCCATCTACCAGAGAAGAACATATGAGAAGAGACTTGGCAGCTCGTATCTACCTCGAATCATCTCTTAATCATCTGTCTACTTCTTCCTCCTCCTCCCCCTAGCTTTTATCAGATCTTCTTTTAATTCCCTGAAATCATCTCTCTCAACCAATAACAACAATTCTCAACTGAATCACTCTGTTTATCACAGAAAGCCATGGATTTGCTTCTCAAGCTCAACTCACAGCAAATCAGTAACCCTAATTTCAATTGAAACGAAAATGAATCAAATTCAAAATCAGTAACCTCAAAAACCCTAATTTCAAAACAATTTGATTCAAAATCAGTAACCTCAAAAACCCAAATTTCAAGATACCCATTTCAATTTTAGATCGGTCTTCCGAAATTTCCGTTTCAATTTGATTTTGAATTTGTTAATTTTTGTTTAAATTAAAATTAGGTTACTGATTTGGGGAAGAAGAAGAAACAAAGTTCATCAATTAGTTCAGAGAAAATGCTCCAAATGTAACCATGTGTGTTGTGAGTAACTCCGTTGCTCTTTAGCTAGTTTTTGACTCAATGTTTTCTATGGGTTTGAAGTGTTTTCGAGAGACTGATAGGGGCAGAGAAAAATGGTTCGGTTTTGTGGTGATTTTGGGAAGTTCCTTGGTCTGAAATTCAGTTGGAAATATGTTGTTGCTGGAAAGACTTGGTGGGTCTTGGCAATGGGTTTTGAGAGATAATTGAAGCTCGGAAGAACACAACATTAGTGGCTGGAATTGGTGGTAGTTTTGGTCGAGTTTTGGGGGCTGAATTGGGTTCGAGCTAGATTGTGAATTTGGGTGACGTTGTGAAGACTGAAGATGGATTTTCAATATGTTCAGGTTCAGACAGAGTTAGTTTGAGAAGCTGCTGTTACAACCAAAAACAAGAAGAAGATGACTGAACGGTGATGTTTATGAATTATTAAATGGCTTAGAAATGTTGAGTGGTTGTTTATGTAGAAATTACTGCAGGGAAGGAGATGCAATGGGTTTAGAAGCTAGTATCAAGCTCATATCTGTATCATCAACAAAATACATCCAAGGTATTCGTTTAATGACTGAACCACCAGTTTAGTACAACTTTGTTCACAACTGTTCTAACCGTGGCTATATTGCTGTAATGGGTTTTGTTGATTCTTCGAAGCTGAGAATGAAGTAGGAGACAGGTTGGAGTCGGATCTGTTTGAGGTATTCTTGAAATTGGATTTGAGAAACATGGAGGAAAGAAGATATAATAGATGGGGTCTATTGTTATGGGTTTTGTTGTGGCTAAAGAAGAGTTCAGGTAGGAAAGGCATTGAATATTGAATGCTTTCCATGGTTCAGTGGCATTGAAATTCTAAAAATCCGACCGTTGGATCTGAAGAATCATAGCCGTAGGATGTATAAGAAGGCATGTGAGTTTTAAAACACTCATGTGTTAAGGCACCGTTAACGGCGTTAAGTATTAATTATTATTTTTAAAAAAAATCTAAACGGAAGTAAGTACTTTAACTTTGGCATCCAGGGTGAACAGTGATTCAAGTACTAAAGTCTAACGTTGGAAAAATATAAGTAAAAACACTAAATCTGGTCAAAACCAGGTAGCAAAGTCTAATTAACCCCTTTAAGAATGAGTCTCTGAGATCTTTTCTGATTATATAGAGCAAGTTTCAATTTCCTAAGCACATAAATTCAGTAACACATCTCTGGATTTTGAGATTTAAGCAAATGCACCTTTATGAGGTTGCAACTAATGCTATAACTCGAAAATAAATAGAGAGAGAGAACATCATCTTTGGGGAGAGTAGTAAAATCTCGGTCATTCCTTTCATCCAAAATTCCACCTCCCATCATATTCCGAGCCTCTTCTCTGATCAGAACAAGCCTTGTAAGTAACTTTCGATCAGGAACAACGGTCCTAGATTCCATTGGCTGCAAAATAAGTTTGATGGATATAAGCAAGCCAAATTGCCAAGACACAAAGGGGAATCGGAATTTTAAGATCGTAATTTAGCATCCTACACCAATGCATATAAAGACAACAGTTTTCAGCTCCATTAGTAATAGAATGTTCAAGCAAACATGCAGCCACCCTTCACTGAGATTTATAAGAATGCGCATAATTTTCATGTGAATTTTACTTAGTTAATATCTAGTATTTGGGTCAATTTTACTGTGCTTTAATTAGAATAGCTACACTCAAGAATATGGACAAGCTAAATATAAAGTTTCACCATGTTGTTGATTGCCATTCCAAGATGAAAAAAGTTATACAGAAGAATATTAAAACTGCTGAACTGAACAAGGATGAGGAGTCAAAGATGAAGAAATCAAACTACAAGAACACAAGTATATGATATACTTGGACCTGAAAGATACCACTTGTGAGCAGCTCTCCTTCGTATCTACCAACCTGAAAAGATAAAGGAAAAATAGTTAGTATAACTCGATCCTTTTCCCTTCTGCTTTATCCGGGCTTAGGAACGGCAACGCAAGCATTGGAAGGGATAAAAAGGTTTTACCAAACACAAAAATTTATAAGATATATCATATTAAATAAATATAGTCAGTTCCACAGAGATCCATAAGGATCACTGTAATAAGCCGTTAAACCCCTAGGTGTCCCTAGAGGACGAGTTTTGTCTCGTGAGGGTTTACAAGAGGTATACCCACAAAACCTGAATCTAGATCTTAGCAACACGTGAACGATTAAGGGTAAACACTAAACAAGCTAGTTAGTTGGCTACTCAGATATTCGGCTATAGGGACCATTACCCTTTATGGATCCAATCACTGTACACGAGTGTTAACTCAAGCATACTAAATTTCATATCTAAGACAACAGAGTTCTACTCAGACAGTTATCTAACCACCCATCACATGAAAAGACTTAGAAGATGGACGTAGACTGTAGAAGATCGCAAATGTTGACCAAGGCGAACGATGTGTCCCATATCTGTCTGAAGGTCAGTACCGAGATGAAACCTAGTGTGTCGAGATACTCCCCATTTATTTTCAACGGTTACTACTAACTAAAATATTTACAAGTTCCCATGGATCCTGCGTTCCACGCTTGCTTAGGCGATGGAGACAGGGAGAACTTTAAAATACCAAATACCATTTTTTTCAATTTTTTTCTAACTTTTTTCGATTTTTTTTCTTTTCTTTTTCTTTTCGAATTTTTTTTTTCTTCTGACACCTAATACATGTGTGTTCCCATGGATCCTGCATTCCACGCTTGCTTAGGCGACGGAGACAGGGGAACCACACACATAACTCTAAAACACTAACGTATTATTCATGTGGGGCATGATCTTAACACACTAAATGTCATTCCAGCGCTAATTAACATGTCGATGCTAGGACCCACCAATACTCTCAGAGAAACACGAAATTGCAAATAATATAACAGAACATGATGTGGTGGTGACAACTATCATGTTATTTCTAACACCTGAACTCTGTCTCCTTTATGAATAGACCATCTAGCTGGGCACACCAATCCTTATAGCAAAATGGCTAAGTTTCCATCTACCTAGAGTGGTTAGTGTCACCCTGAATTGTTCACATGCTTCTAAATTCCAAATCTTATTAATCCTAAAAAGTCTCCCAATACCCCCAAACTTAAAATAAACAGTGTCCTCAATGTTTCTAAACACTGCATGACAAGGAATTAGGGAAAGATATTACCGTGCCGCATGAGCATAAGTTACCTTCTTAAATCATATAGCAATAATCGGAACAACTTTGGATCATCTGAATCAAATAGTGTTATCCACAATAGAAGGAAACAACAGCAAGCTACGAAGATAAACAGTCTGAGCCCACTTCGATCCCTATTTAGGTAAACCACATCGACCAGAGGATTGGTTTTTGGCAACTGAACTTTTTTCTGAACAGGAGGATCAGTGGATCTAGCTCGAAGATGATCTTGTACAATGGCAGATGTGCATATATCAGGTCCCAAGCTAGGGACCTTCCTAAGAGTTAATGGTATAGCACATGGAGAATGATAGTCACCCCCAAACTTAGAGTTTTCAGTGTCTCTAGATAGACTAATAACAATTTCCCTCATTTCCGGATCCTCAGATTCTCGAAAATAGTCAATTGCTTCTTCTAAATTACAATCTGGTGGTGCAGAATCTAACAAAGTGCTCACTTCATTAATAACACTATCATTATCGCCATCAATTCTATAGTTGGCTAGGCATTTATCTAATGGATCTTCTAATATCTCCCTAGACGGTTTGGATTCCTCCTCTGAATGGATCTAGTGCATACAAACTGTTGGGCTAATTCCCTTAATATCTGCTATGGTCCATCCTAAAGCTTTCTTATTGTCCTGAAGCACGGTTACTAGCCTATTCTCTTGGTCACTATCCAAATCTGAAGCTACAACCACAGGTAAGGTCTCTGATGGGCCTAACTCATCAAACTCTAATCCAAAGTGGGCTAGACATTTTTCTAACGGGTCTTCTATCAAAGTGTTTGGTAATGACTCCTGAACTGGTGTCTCTATCATGTTGACGGTTTCTAAGATGGGGTCATCTAGCTCAGGTGGTTGATTACTAATGTTGAAGATATTCAGCTCAATAGTCATGTTACCAAAAGACAAGTTCATAACACCGCTACGACAGTTAATGATCGCATTAGATGTTGCTAAGAACGGGCGACCTAGTATAACCGGTATATGATTCTCTGCATCAGGCACATGTCTGGTATCAAGCACAACAAAGTCCACTGGATAAATAAATTTATCCACTTCAATCAAAACATCCTCTATGACACCACGAGGATTTTCACAGACCTATCAGCTAACTGCAAAGTCATCTGAGTCGGTTTCAAATCGCCTAGTCCTAGCTGGAGGTATACATGGTACGACAGTAAGTTCACACTGGCTCCTAAATCGAGTAAGGCTCTTTCTACCCGGTAGTTTCCTATTGTGCAAGCTATGGTTGGGGAACCTGGGTCTTTGTATTTAAGGGTCGTACTACTCTGTATAATTGAACTTACATGACTAGCTAGAAAAGATTTCTTATGTACGCTAAGTTTTCGCTTTCGCGTACACATGTCCTTAAGAAACTTGGAATAAGCAGGAATCTGCCTAATTGCATCTAATAATGAAAGGTTGATCGTGACTTTCTTAAAAACTTCCATTATTTCATTAAAATTGGATTCCTTCCTAGTAGGTGCTAACAACCTTGGGTATGGGGCTCTAGGCATGAAATCGGTTCTCTGAGGGGTTGCCTCAGGCTCGTCAGAGACTTTATCAGTCTCTTCAACTATTGGGTCAGGATGAACTACAGTTTGTTCACTAACGGGCCTAGTTACCTTGTTATCCACTACCTTACCATTCCTGAGGGTCGTAATTGCATTCACGTGACTGGATGATTTCTCCGCAGTCGACATTTCATTGACTCCTCTAGGATTGGGTTCGTGTTGACTAGGGAACCTACCAGGTTCTCGCTCTCTCAGAGCCGCAGCAATGTCACTAACTGAGGTTTGTAAACTAGAAATAGCTCTTTCTATGCTCTGGAATCTCTGCTCATACTTATCGTCATTGCTGGGCTGAGTTGGACCAGCCGAATTCTTATAACTGAAGCCTGGAGGACCTTTAGCATTACTAAACTGACCTTGAGCCTGGCCTTTCGACCAGGAAAGGTTCGGGTGGTTTCTCCAGCCAGGGTTATAAGATTCCAAATACGGGTCGAACTTTCTATGGTTATCAAATCTAGTAATATCATAAAGAGAAAAAGGCCTGCTCTTCGAATTGGTTGGGCTCTGAACTACTAGCTTGATTCATTTCGACCAGTTCTAGCCTTCTAGATAAGGCTTCTATTTGGGCCTTTGGATCAAAAGATCCTTCTACCCTATTAACATTTCCTCTTCCTAGAAGAATTGTTCTTCTTGGCTCCTTAATGCTCTCCCACTGCTGGGTCTTTTTGGCGATATCACTTAGAAGTTTCATCGCCTCAGCAGGAGTCTTACTGTCGAACCCTCCGGTTGACAAAGACTCGACCAAGGTTATAGATACGTAGTCCAAACCCTCATAGAGGATTTGAACTAGCTTTAACTCCTCTATTCCGTGGTCTGGGCATTGGGACAATAAGTCATTGAACCTTTCTACCTACACATACAGAGACTCTCCCTCTAGCTGGGAAAACGTGCATATTTTCTACCTAACAGACGAAATTTTGTTCCTAGGGAAGAACTTCTGAATAAAAGCTGAAGTAAGTTGGGCATAGGTTTCAATTGACTGAGGAGCCAAGAGGTATAGCCACGACTTGGCTTTGTCTCCTAGTGAAAAGGGAAATAGTCTGAGTTTAATAGACTCGTCATTCAAGTCTCTAATCCTGATTGTGCTACATATTTCCTCGAATTCCCTAACATGAAAATATAGATTTTCGTTTTCTTTTCCTAAGAATAATGGAAGCATCTGGATGATTCCGGGTTTCAGTTCGTAGCTCGCTTCAGTAGCGGCTAACTTAATGCAAGATGGACGTGAGGTCCGGGTCGGATTCAAAAAATCCTTCAGAGATGTCATTGCTGACACGGTATCGGGAGTGACTAGTTCACTCTCAGTTGGCTTATCAAGGTTAAGGTGAACTACCAGTCTTCCACTAATTAACCTACCTTGAGGGTCTCTATCCCAAGTTCGCCTTAAGGGCGTTCTTGGCATGCAAAAATTAAATCCTAACAAGCAATTAATCAAACACAATCGTACCCTGACTCAACCAAATCAAACCTAAATCTAGCAAACAACAAGCATGATGGTTCCACTTAGATTGTTTCTAGACCAGCTTCTATTCTTTTAAAAGGCAACTGGTTACAATTTTAGGAAACCTCTTAGAACGATCCGAATTAGATTAAGTCGAAGAGAAACAGGATAAGCTCTAAGGAGCTTTTATAACCCTGTCTCTTTGGCACTTTTCCCTGGGTTACAAAGTGGCTCTAATCAACTTAAAATAATCTTCATGAACTTCGAGTTAGGATAATAAAGTAACCAGTACAGTCCTTTTGAACGATTTTCCAATAAGCTCGATACCCTATAGGTCTCTTTCTAGTCAAGATTTTAGCTTAGGTTCGCGTAGGTTTCGTTTTCCTAAGGTGGGCAAGAAGGAGACGGTGATGAAATCCGAAACCTTTTCTTGTATGGCCAGGCCTTGCCCTTTACTATGCAAAAATTAAAGTCCGTATTCAGTCCTCAGCATATATGCATACAAAGGCGTCCAGAAAACCCACTGACATGAGATTCGTGGGTTGGTCAAAGTTTACCTCCCGTACCAGACGGGCGATGAACCGTTGAAGTCGACTCGGGCCACTAATATCCTTTTCAATAGTGTGCGAACCCGAGGGGCCGAGACAATATCGTAATTGTCGTCCTTCCCTGCACACAGTTTGATATTTAAAACTACCCTTCCGTAGGGTTTAAAAACAATAAAATGTCCAAAAATGTCCAAAAATAAAAAAAAAGTCCAAAAAGTGTCCGAAAATAAAAGAAAAATTACAGAAATAATAAAAAACCCTAATACAATTTTCTAAACGAATTAAAACTAATTAAAATAAACTAAAAATCTAATTAAGAAAAATAAAATCTCTGATCTTCTTTTTCGTTCTTTAAGCTTTTCCCTTTAACTCCAAGTCTTTAGCTTTAATTCCAAAACTTTGGCTTACTCCCTTTCGATCCAAAATTCAAACTGTAGCAAAAAGAGAAATACCAAAAGAAACGTAAAATAGAACAAAGTAAAATAATAAAACTAAAAATAAATCTAAAACCCTAAACCTAAAAACAAGTCTGCGTCGGCAGCGCCAAAAATTGATGTGTTTTATAATAGTGGTAAATAAAGTGTTCGATTCTCGAACTTGTGAAGGTAATGATTTTAAAAAATAATGGACTTAATCTAATTAAATAAAAATCAGGAAAATAAACTAGAGATGATTTTTAGAAAATATGGAGAAAACCAGGAATCAGGAATCAGTTATTTCCAACAATTTATGTGATTAATCATGCAATTCTTTTAAATAAATTAAGCTCAAATATTGCCAAAATAGGTTTTTATGCAAACAAGCAGAGGTAAATCACAAGCATGGGACATCAGAGGTTGTCAACCCAGCATGACCCATCAAACAAAAACACCACTACTGAATGAAAACCGTTTTTCTATTTCGAAACTATGCAATTTTAACAAGTAAAGAATTGTAAATAATTAATTAAAAATAGACTTACCACATAAAATTGAGAGAAAAACCTCCTCCATCATCCCAGTAAATAAACTTAGCTCATGGTGGAGAAAACTTGCTCAAAATACCCTTTCATTGCTCAAAAAGTTGATTACAAGATGAAATAGATGTAACACAGCTGATTTGATACGCGTATATACGTTACAGAAGATGGTTCAGCCGTTACAAAAGAAAATAAGCAACAGGAAAGAAGAAGGAAGACGAAACAGGAACAGCAACACTTATAAGTGTTGCAGGATCGTCTTCTCCGTTGAGCAGCAGCAGGAACAGTCGCCGGAACTTCGCTGTTTGCTTCCGGCGATGATTTTTGAGCTTCTCCGAGCTTGTCTCCCGCTTTTTAATCAATTCTCTTGGTATATATAGGTTGTACAAACCCTAGGGAGTCTTGCAAACCCATTCAAACACGTTAAAATCTATCCAAATCTTCACAAATCCGATTCCAAGCCGGAATCCAATTTTTCGTCCAAATTCATCATTGTGCAATATTCTCCGGCGTAAATCACTCTAACTTGATGTGTTTGAGTTGGTCTTGGACTCTTGTAGCTTTTGGAACAAATTGGAACTCAAAACAACCCACAAATTACGTGAATAAAGTACACAGCACTTTCTCTTCACGTTCCCGCCAAGTTTGTTTTTGAAATGAGAATGGGCCCAATCCAAAATGTGGGTGCCTTTAACACTTTTCGAGCCGATTTTTCCGCAAATGTTTATTTTCAAAAATACCTACAAAGACATAAAAAGACATATTAAGTGCAAAATCGAGTACTATCCAAGCAGATATTCAGGCGCAATATAGACACAAAAATGTGTCTATCAATCACAATCAACTTAAATACATCATTTAGAGTCAACTTAGATACTAATTTGTTCTTCAAAAATATACTAGCTAAGTCCAATTTTAGTTGAGCCCATCAAAATAAACGCAATGAAAAACTAAGTATACAAAGTGGAGATTTAGTTCCACCATCTATGACTTGATGGATAAATGATAACCAGTAATTTACAGTCCTTTCAATTTTTTCTAATTTTTTGTGTTTGTAGCTGTAATGTTTATTTTAAATATAGAAACTCAATAACTAACGGTTATGCTTTTTCAAAAATACAAGTTTAATAGTTTAACAAGTATTAAAGTTTTCACAACAAATGTAAATTACTCTGGTCAACCATCCCAATTGCAACTAAACGTTATTGATATCCTGGTTTTTAGCTTGCAAATCACTCATGTCCGTCTTGTGCATTAGAAGATAATGACGTGTCTTAAGTCTATTACCTGCTAAGTTTCAACTTGTACTACAATTTTATTGCTAAAGCCAATATGAGTCATGTAACCAGTAAACATTAAAAATCAACTAAAGAATAACAACACATGCCGTAAACAAATAACACATAAGTAACAACTATTATTATCTCTCACTTTAATGCTTCAGGGATACTCTTTCGAAAAAATCATTTGACAAAAAAAAATTAACGTTAGTAGGGTAGCTATCCAAACTAACTTTCATCTTCATTTCCATCTTTTTAGAAGCCAAAACCATCGAATCTGACACAAAAAGGTCGTTCCAGAATTTCCCACATGCATATCTGTACTTGAATCATCCAACTTTGAGGATTTCATCCCATGTCCTGAGTGAAAATGGTTGTAAGATAATAATTGTAAACCCCACTAGCTTCTGGTCCTACAAAATTCACATCCAGTAAGACACTACATCATACTGTTAAGAAGACACCCAAAGATGAATTATAGTTATCAAAACAACCTATGTATAGTTGCAATTGGTTAATTTTTCTTTCAATACCTAAAAAAAGCACACCAAACAAGACAAACAGTTAAAGATTATAAACCACATTCACATCCAATAAGATACAACTTATGCTAGTCTACTCATACATATATATCATCCACTAATCAACAAATTAGATAAAACTA
Source organism: Papaver californicum (assembly GCA_023531435.1). NCBI lineage: Eukaryota > Viridiplantae > Streptophyta > Magnoliopsida > Ranunculales > Papaveraceae > Papaver > Papaver californicum. Next base: position 2,632,329 of record JAJJMC010029502.1, read on the forward strand.
CACAACCTAAACCTGGAATCAAAAATCTCCAAAAAAAAAAAATACAAAACTTAACTTGTAAAATAAACAAAACCAAATCTTCATCTCAGATCTAAATGATCATACCTACTAAAAAATATCAAAACAAAAAATAGAGAAAATTAAACCCTAAAAAAACTACAGAACCAGATTTGAAGAAAAACGAAATATAGAATTGAAATCAATGACATACACATGTTTCAAAACTACATGAAGTGCAATATAAGAAACAGAAAATTGAAAAAACTATTAAGAAACTTACACTGAAGGAAATTAGGCTCACAAAATTAGAAATAAGTAAGAGACTAGGATAATTTATACCTAATGTTGTAAACTCTTCTTCTTGCTAGTTCGCTCTCAGCTGAGTATAATGTAAGAGTAACGACTAGGGTTTATACTGAGGAATACCCAAAATCAAACCAATCTAAAAAGAAAATGACAAAACTTCAGATCTGATCTGGTATGACTAAGATTCAACAGAAACCTTAAAACTTAGTGTTGATTAAAATCATATTCACTCTCAAACTGAGAAAAAATTTAGATCTGGTTAAACTCTAACTTAGAAAATAATTTTCCAGTGAGAGGAAACCAATATATCATCGAACCTAAAAAAGAAAAAGATCGAGAAACAAAAACAGTGGAGTAGGGATCGAGCAATTGAAAAAGCGAAACTCTTGAACAAAAAGCTTAGATCTATTAGAAATAACCAAGGTGAAGTCTGTGAAGAGAAGCAAAGAAAAATAAAAATAAAAAAAAGATAAGAGAAATATTTCACCCGATAAAAACAATATAATTTGGGAAAATATCTTAATGCCCGAATGACATTTCAGCCCTTACTATAAAATATAAAGTATAAAAAATATCCTATTAATTTTAATAAATACAATTATGAGCTAAATATATTTATACTAAGAGACGTTTTTTGTTTCGCAACATGTATAAGTGTCTCATACTAGAATTGTGAAGTGTCCCAAAACCGGGGAAATGGTATAGTGGATGTGATGATATGAGGAATTTACCAGAGTATGCTCTCGATGGGATGCTCTAGGGATCTTGAGAATGAATTATTAAGTGACAACTCTAGTTATTATTTAAAGTGCATGTCTTATGATTGAAGATGAACCCTTAACCAGTACTCTCAACCTATTGATTCTCTTTATTCATTCTTTGCTAGTATAATTTCTTTAGACTTAAAACACAAAACTCCCCAGTTTACGTAAGTATTCAAATACGAATAACAACCCATATTTTCCTGTGGATCGAATCTGTTCTTACAACTGTACCCTTATTTATAATTGTGAAGTGAAAGAACTTAAAATAATTTTGTTTGGCTGACAACCGACCACCGACTGTAGTTTATCAATGCCGACTAAGATTAATTCAATGTCGATTGTGAAACATAAAATGCTTATTTAGTTTTTGTTTGATGGATTGTTAGATCAAGAGGTAATAATCCAGAGGAAAGGAAAAGGAACATCTTACTTCTCCTGAGTTTGTTCCTCCTTGTAATGGGCGTAAACGTTTAGGTGCTGACAAAAGAGGCACTGAGCATGCCCCGAGGGACCAGAGAAAAATAATAATCCGAGAAACCACTGAAGAAGAGTTTCTTGTGACTCAAGATGATGAGGAGGAGGCGGATGTAGCTGATGTAGATCTGCATACAAAAGGGAGTACAGTGATGAACTAATGTGTAAGATGTTCCCGCAATCATTAGCGGGCGGAGAAATTACATGGTTCAACCATCTTCGGTCACAGTCAATCGGGAATTACTGGAAGTTGATTGAAAATTTTTATTCGCACTACAAGTAAAATCGTCGTAATCGAAAGGGATCTCATTCACTTTTTCTCTTGAAAGTTCGAAAGGGGGAAAGTATCAGGAAGTTCACTCAACGCTTCAAGCAGGAGTTGAACAAGGTTGATAATTCCAACAATCAATTGGTCATCAAGGCTTACAAACATGCATACTATGATCGAGCAAGTATTTACAACTCTCGTGTTCGTAAACCAGCCAAAACTTTGAAGGGGTTGTATAACCGGTCATAAGAATATGCTCGGGTCGAGGACGATTCGAAGGAACGAGAGTCTAGAGAGACAAACAGAACATTCCATCATCCGTAAGATGGAATAAAAGATAATCCAAACAATCGTTCGAATGGATACCGAAACGATCGAAGCGAAGCTCAAGAGAAAAATCATGGTGAAAGAGGAGAAGCTTGGAAACAACAAGATTCAAAGATGACACCCTTAAACATTCGATTAAATGAGATGTACGAAAGAACAAGTAAATATTTGAGGCCCTCTCGGCCATTGGCGGAAGACACACGTGAAAAACGTGACAAGAACAAGTACTGTAATTTCCATAAAGACACTGGTCATACAACTGAAAATTATGAATCTTTATAGTACGAGGTCTAGAAGATGATAGATGCTGGAAGTTGCAGGAATACATCAAAAAGGATCAAGGAAAAGGCTTGGGACATATACCATTCGATGTAAATACGAGCGACTGGAGATGAAACCAGGAAGAAACTAAGGAAGTAAAGAAATGGTACATGGAAAATCATATTGATTTTTCCAGTGGGAAAGGAGCGAAAATATTGGAGGTGGAAAGCAAGACGATCGAGTTCACTAATGAAGACATGAAAGGTGTTTATTGTGCCCATAACGACGTTACTGTTATAACCATTTAGATTGGTATGTTCCATGTCCACCGTGTTTTGGTGGATACTGGAAGCTCTGTGAGTGTTCTATTTTCAGGAGCCTATTCCTCTATGAGACTCTCTCATGAGTTGATCGAGGAGGATGAAAAATCCTATTATTGGCTTTAGTGGCGAAGTTACAAAGGCAATTGGAAAAGTGAAACTTCCAATCACTGTTGGTAACAAGTTTGTTCTTGAAAATTTCTTGTTATTGAATTGTCGAGCTCATTACAATGCGATCATGGGACGAGACTGGTTACACGTTATAGGAGCAGTCACATCTACATATCACCGGTGCTTAAATTTTGTCACACCCGAAGGTGTCGTAATGGTGAGAAGTGACCTGATGGCATCCCATAAATGTCATGAGAACGCAATGGATGAATACCAAAAGTCAAAAGTGAGCGGGAACCACATCCTGCGGATATAGAAGAAATATCAATTACAGAATCCTCTCCTACCGGAATCATATGTGGGGGAGGATACGACGGACCACCCAACAGTCGAAAAACTTGTGCAGGTCCAGATTGGGAGCGAGAATAAAAAAAACACGTCCGTAGGGGTTGATATACCAACGCATGAACTTGATTGTTTGGTTAAACTTTTAAGAGCCAATGATGATGTTTTCTCTTGGAGTTTTGTTGATATGCCAGAGATAGATCCGGATGTAGCGTGTCATATGCTAAACATTGATGAGGATTACCACCCTGTTCGTCAGAAAATTTGGAACATGGCACAGCGCAAATATGATGGAGTAGCAGAAGAAGTCAGGAAGCTGTTGGAGGCAGGTTTTATTCGACCGGTCCAGTACCCACGCTGGTTGTCTAACATCGTAGTTGTTCCGAAAAAGAATAGAAAAAAATACGTGTTTGCATCGACTTTACTAATTTGAATAAAACATTTCCAAGTGATCCATACCCACTTTCACGTATAAACGATCTGGTGGATGCAACTTATGGATACAGCAGATTGTCATTCATGGACGGTTACTCCGGTTATAATCAGATACCTTTGAACAAAGAAGATCAAAAGCATACTGCCTTTGTTACTGACAGAGGAGTTTACTGCTATACTGATATGTCGTTCGGGTTGAAGAACGCAGAAGTGACTTACCAACACTTGGTAGACGACATGTTTAAAGATTTAATTGGAAAAACGATGGAGGTGTATATCGATGATATTGTAGTGAAGTTTGAATAAGAGGAGACTCACTTGCTCGATTTGCAGAAAACGTTCGACATTTTGAGGAGATATCAGATGAAATATAATCCAGCAAAATGCTCGTTCGAGTTATCCTCAGGAAAGTTCCTTGGATACTTGATGACTCATAGGGGAATCGAGGCAAATACGGAATAAATTAGAGCCATTAGGGATAATGCCATCCCCAAAGACTAAGAAGGAGGTCCAAAATTTGGCAGGACTATTATCAGCTTTAAACCGATTCATTTTATGTTCCTCGGATCGATGTAAGCCATTTTTCGATGTTCTGAAAAAAGGAAGTAAACTTTGGGTGGACAGATGAGTGCAAAGAGGCGTTCGATAAAATCAATCAGTATATGTCTACTCCCCCAATTCTGGTAAATCCGAAAAATGGGCAACCAATCGGAGTTTATCTAGCATCGACTAAAAGTGTTGTAAGCGCAATATTATTCGTAACTGATTCATAAGAATAGCTGTTTACTTCGTTAGTAAATCTCTGACGGGGGCGGAAAGACGCTACACCAAAATTGAAAAAATAGCACTTGCTTTGTTTCACGTATCTTGTTTCCTCAAGCCTTATTTCCAGGGAAGAAAAATCATAGTCTACTCCAAATATCCATTGAAGAAAATTTTAGATCGAGTTGATGATTCAAGCCGTTTGGCCATATGGTCAAAAAATTTGGAAGCTTATGAAATCTGATACGAAACGAGAACTGCTGAGAAAGGACATGCTCTAGCTGCACTATTAGCATATTTTCCTGTTGAAGACATGGACATAGTTATTGATAAAGAGGAAAAATTAAGGAATCCCACTGATTCAACCACTAAATGAATGAGGGAGAATTTATGAGAGGTCGATATGTCTGAACCACAATAGACCGTTTTTACTTTCGGATCCTCAAATTTCAGCGGGGCTGGTGTTGGATGTATTATCCTTACTCCTGAAGGATCAAAGATCAAAAAAGTGACCATGTTGGGTTTCCGCGCATCAAATAATGAATATGAAGCAACAATTGTTGGTTTGAAAGCCGTCAAGCAATTGGGGGAAAATAATATAAAGCTGATAAATGACTATATATTGGTAGTCAATCAGTTTCTGGGCTTCTACAAGGACAAGGATGAAAGACTAATCTCATATCTAGACTACATGAAGAATTTGGTAAGCAGTTTCGATGAATTATCGATCGAGCAAAGACCAAGGCTGGAGAACAGGCATGTTGATGCTCTAGTGTATCTTTCTTCAGCAGTTGACACAAAAGTTACTTGTTTCATCGTAGTAGATTTCAAGGAGTTACCTAGCATCTCCGAGATTCATTCCATTCTAAATTTGTACCAAGCTAGTGGGGGAGAGATGGTATTTACTCCGACACCAGAGTTTACTGAAAAAATGGACGTTGATAGTCAGACAATGATGATTCAAGCAATCCTTCAAATATCGACTAAGATTGGTATCAACTCTATGTTCGATAATTGGCAACCAGTGAACTAGACTATAAGTATCTAGCTTCAAAGGTTAATAAAAATGCATGGAGATACTCAATGATCGAATGAGATTTATACTGCAATCCAATGGATTTGGAGTCGTTTCTACAATGTATATCTACTGAGGAAGGACAAACGATATTGGAAGAGGCTCATGAAGGAATATGTAGCAACCACGCTGGCGGGCGCAGTCTCGTGCATAGAGTGCTTACCCACGGATACTTCTGGAAGTATATGAAAAAAGGCGCTAGGAGTACGTAAAGAAATGTGTGGCTTTCCAAGAGCATGCTCTAATTCGGAAGAGACCCGCCAATGAATGACATCCTGTCTTGAGTTCCTGGTTGTTTACTAAGTGAGGACTAGATGTCATCGGACCACTCCCTCGAGCTCCAAGAGGGGTAAGGTTTGTACTAGCTGACATTGACTACTTTATCAAATGGGTTGAAGCAGTAATATTAGTGCATGTGGATAGACACGATGTACGAAGATTCCTTTCGGAGAACATTATCTGTAGATTTGGTGTCCCGCACGAGTTGGTGTCAGATAACTGGAAGCAGTTCGATTCCGGATTGATTAAAGAATTCTGCGAGAATCTGAGTATTCGACACAATTTTTCATCTCCTTATTATGCTCAAAGCAATGGACAAGCAGAAGCAACAAATCGTGTTATCATGGAAAACCTCAATAAAAGGCTAGAAAAAAACAAGGGAAAGTGGACAGAGGAATTTCCAGGAGTCATATGGTCTTACCAAACAACTCTAAAAAATAAATTGTTTTTTCTCCCTTTACACTGGCATACGGAACTGAGGCAGTCATACCCACCGAGATGTATCTAATCACTACCAAGACTCGAGCAGTCGGGTCAGGAAACAATGAGAGAGTTCTGGCTTTAGATAAAGGGTTGTTGGAAGAGCAGAGAAAAGTAACACTGCAGCAGTTGGTACGATACCAACAAGCAGTCAAGCTAAGCTACAACTGAAAGGTCAATGAACGAGTATTTAAACCAGGAAAGTACGTGCTAAAAAAACTCGAGCAGCAACAATAGAACCCAATCACGAGAATCTCATAGCAAATTGGGAGGGTCCATACATAGTGGATAGACATGCATCTGGCGGTTTTTACTACCTAAGAAATCTTGATGGGACTAAAGACTCCAAACCATGGAAACCTTGGAACTCTTTCCACTTGAAGAGGTTTTTTCATTAGTTAGATTTTCGTAAAAGTAGTTTCATTAAAATCCCATTGTGTTGCATTCTTTTTCTTTTGTATTGGTTTTGTCCCAATGGCTTTTCCACACAGAGGTTTTAATGAGGCAGTTGTTGTCGGGAAGTGGGTATTTTGTTTTGTTATTCCTGTTCACATATTTAATTCAACAATATTTTGGTAATCCGTTTTATGATTGTTCGTTTTTAATTTTCTAAACAATTACGGAAGGTTCTAATCCACAGTCAGTTTGGTATGGCAACGCTATACTGTATGAGGCTGCAGCCAGTCACACAAGACACAAATCTCCAGTAATATGGCATATAAGGTATATGCACGGTTCGAGCATTTTTACCACATATCAAGTATGGAACTTCAACAGATGCAACAAGCGTTTTCACATGTCAAGGCATGCGAAGACGCATACTTTTCAACTATATGCTCATCTTGAATAGTAGGATTGGACCCCTACGCGAATTTGATATAGCAGAAACCTCTAATTCTCATCCCATGCGCGAGCAAAATGCAGCAAGGAAGTGCACCCTTGTGCGAGCATTATTTTCTAGGGGCAAGTTATGTATCACTTCAACTACGGAAACAGTCAGTTGGGGGCGAGGTACATAACACCTTGGCACAAACAAACAGTACTCTAAGGGCAAGTTGCGGTATACTCTTAACAACATTCTTGGGGGAGAGTTGCGTAACACCTCATGCAGAATACAGGGGAAATCGAACTTCTTAAACCAATAACAAGTTATTGATTAAGAGGGGGTGATGTGTGTACCATAATATTCCGGCACCAAATATTGGCTAAGTGTAGCATTATAATATGCCACGTCAGCATCTCTGCCACGTCAGCTGGTGTAATATAGAATAATCACAGCAGGACGGGGAGATCGTCCGGCCGCAGCCAGACCAGTGACCGGCGACTAGAGAAATTGTCTTCTGGCCGCAGCAAGACTGGTGACCGGCGGCCACGACTGGCGGCTGGAGATATTGTCTTCTGGACGAAGCAAGACTGGTGATTGGCGGCTGGAGAAATTAATTGTTTGCCGCAGCAAGACTGGTGACCGGCGGTCATGGCCGGAAGTCAACCCTGGCCGGACAGCAAGTCGAGCTGAGCTGCTGGCTAAGCCGTGAGCATAACTCATTGGAGATAGATTTTTCCACCCAACTGCGGTGTTCTTTGGATGTTTACACCCCATGTATGGGCTTGGTCGTCCGCACCTCTATTTGGGCTTGGCCATTTACACCATTTCCCTTAAACCAAAACCCTAGAAGAAAATTCTAGAAGTTTCCGGAATACTTATTAGCCAAGGCATACAAAGGAAGGTTCTGGAACATTCCAGATGACTTGGAGGATAAGTCATCATAAGTCATGACTTATCTTGAAATTAGGGTTGATCCCCAAGACAGAAGCATATAAATAAAGTGAATCTAAACCCTAAAAGGTACACAATCTTTTCTACACAACTTCATATGAAAAACTCTGGCTAACTTAGGCATTAGAGGGTTTTTCGCAGGTGCACCCCGCAACTTTGTTCGTGTGGATAAAAAGGTTGCAGAGATCATCAACATCATCATAATCAACATCTACGTGGGTGTTTGGGTAAGATATATTTTTGTACAAACAGGTTACTTATATTTCTGACCATATTTTCCGGCATGTCTTTAAAGATTGTACATCAACCTCGAAAACAATTGTCGTAGTTTACACACCTGCACTACTCCCTTTACATTGGAGGGAAAAGCTCACTCATTTTCAGGTGAATACGGATGGTTTGGTTGTTTTTGTCAATGGTGAAGTGGACCCCACTATATTTCGAAATACGAAGATTGGGGTCATGGTTACGTGGTACGCCCGACGGATGTTGAAGTCCTCTCTAGAAAAAAAAAGAAGCCAACCCCTATTCCAACTTCTACTCCAAGTTCTTTTCAATCTGATGCTTCAATCACAAAGCTTTTATCAAGGGTGGTATGTATATTTTTGCTTATACTTATGGTTTTTTTATATGTCGTATTCTTATTCAAATGCCAAATAATGCATTTTGTTCTTATATAAGTATAGTAACTATATGTTGTATATATGAATATAAAAAATAGCGGAAGTGAATCAGCGGCATTAGGAAACTCTTTAGTTGCAAAGATGATAAAGGAGAGGCGCTGACTCTTGAAGAAATGTGTCAGGTCAATGAAAAACTAAAGAAGGTTGAGGATGTCCAAGCGAAGGAGTTGTTTGGTGAAAAGAATAAGCGGGCGTTGAAGGCGGGAGTGAATTATATTTGTTTTCTTTGAACAATTTAGAACTTACTTTTCTTTGGGTCCCGTAAAACAATGTTGAATTCGTTTAAGTTTGGTTTGTTTGATTAATGGTGCTCTTCTTTGTAACGCTATACTAAGGATTGTTAGTTCTAGTCCTATGTTTCATTTGAACAATGCAATTTATCTTAATAAAAAATAGTTAGTCGGCATTGTTAAGTGTTATGTCGGCATGGTCAACACTTCTGTCGGCATGACTACTTTTCAGTCGGCAATATGTTGTTCTTTTGTTTCACATAGGATGTTTTTCTTACCTGTTTCTATATTCTTTTAAGATGAAGTCGGTATAGTTTTGGTCTTATCAATTCAACGCCGACAAAGCTATCGGCATAGTATATTCTTCTGTCGACAGTTTGACATTCGCTAAGATTTTTCTGCATACTTTTCATCATCCGTCGGCATGGCATGGTTTAAGCATATCATTACCGACAAAGCTGTCGGCATGGAAGTTGTAATAATCTTCTACGCAGACAGTCATTGTTTTGGACTTAAAAACACTTACCTCCTTTGGACATGATTCGTGTACTTAGTAATAACTAAACAATTTTTTTTTCATCCATTAATTGATAAGAATAAAGTTTAGGGAATACAACAAACATCAATGAATCTCATTGGTTAATAATCTAATGTATCCCGGAGTCCAGCGCTTAAAGTATCGATAACAATCATAGTGGAGAAAAGGTTGGTCGTTACTTGTCTCCCACAAACTTATAGCACGTCTTTTCTTAAAGAATCAATAGTATGCAAAATAATTAAGAATATCTAGAACGACCTAATATGTTGATGTACTCACTTTTTCCGCAAGTCTAGCGCCGGAATGATATTGGTCAATATATCTATGCACTCCAACGTACTCTTTCATCTCCCCACAGATATAATAGTCGAATCTATCAGCCAAGTATTTCCTTTTATGTTGATTAGGATTCCCGTCTAAATCCACCAAGAATTCTTTAACTCTTTTCCAAAACATTGAATACCTTTCGTTAGGTCGCTCGAGGAATATCGGAATGAACGCTTTAACAAGCATTAGATCATCTTCTAATGTGAATGGAAGGTTTGGAATTTTGAAAATAAGTTTAGTATTGATTTTAGGGTAAATATGCGTTAGAGTAGAACAATGGGGACGTTTTATATACAACTCTAGATGGACTATGCCTCCAACGTCTAGAAAACTGACCGTTGTGCATAGTCGGCATTGTCGGAAAAAAATTCAATATCAACTGAACAATTATATTCCGAGTGTAATATAATAATGGTCAATCGGCATGCTCGGTACATATAAAATCAATACCGACTGAGATTCATGATTCTCTGATGCTGAATGAGTTTCTATCAGTACTGTTTGTGTATTTTAAATCAATGCCGACTGGAGTTTGAGCATTAAATTGTGTACCCAACGACTTGATTTTTGGAAATTGAGACATTACTAGCCGTTGTGTTCTATTGTCTATAAAAAATAATTGTTCTCTCAACAAATAACACTCACACTTCTCTCAATAAATACTCCTCCCACTTCTCTCAACAAATATCTTCTTATTTCTTCATCTTACAACAAGTATCTTAAATAATTAAACATGGCTGCTAGGTTCACCACTAAAGAAGATATTGGTATCGTTCGTGTGTGGGTGACGACTACAAAGTTCGACCAGGCGCTAAACATTGACGATACCACAAATTCTTTTTGGAACCGTGTATTTATGATTTTTGTGGCGTTGGATGGGAACCAAAATTCACGAACGATGAACGATGTTAAGGAAAGATATTTTGCCATATGTGATGCACGTGGTTATTTTAGAATGACTTTGTCTGACGCGAAGGAATCTTATCCTAATCTCGACCGCAAGAAATGAGTAAGTATATCTCAATTACATGTTAATCAAACCCAATTTGAAAATAATACTAACTAACTATTGGTTTAATTTTTTACAGAACTATTGCTCTAAAAGAATTTAAGCGTGACTATGGCAAAAAATTCAAGCATATCGAATGCTATGAAGTCTACAAAGAAAATGATTCGTATTACAATGTAGAATAACTCTTCAAGTGTAACGCTATTATCATTTTTATGTCTTTTCATTTCATTGTACTGTCTTTTGATTCATTGTATTGTCTTTTCCTTCAATGAAATTTCGGTTTTAGCGTGAATAAATGACTCAAATTCTTGTGTTTATGTAATTTCAATGATATAGTCGGTATATTCGAAACTAAACATTCAATACCGACTACAAGGATTTCCCTAGTTAGATTCAGTCGGTATTGACGTAATCTTGATTGAACAACGCCGAAAAATCAAAATCCTTACTTGATAGGTTAATGTTTCAATCGGCATAGTTGGTAGGCTTATCCAATTCTATGCCGACAGTATAACCCAATTCTCTGTGGAGGAAATAGAGATAGTCTGCATAGTTGTTGGGATGGGGAAACCATGCCAACTAGAGAGATTATGTACCCAACGTCTTGATTTTTCAAAAAACTAGCGGTTGGGCCTTAAAGATCTATAAAGGGGGAGTTATTTTTCAGAAATTCATCCTCACACATCTCACAACTCTTCTCATTTCCTCATCATCCAAAAAGTTCACTTTTCTCACACATCTCACAACTCTTCTCATTTCTTCAACATCCAAAAATTCAAATTTACATGTGATGAGGTGTCAAACTCACAAAAATATATTCCTTACTTTTTTACACCAACTAGTAGAATAATGATAAGCAGGTTCGTTCCTAAGGGAGTAAGAGAGTCAAAATTGTCAATAAATTTTTGAAAATAAGAATAATGCAAAACCTATGAAAATAAATACTATTAATGTGAAAGATGAAGATGGGAATGATCAAGGAATCCTTCTCGGCCACAAATTGTGAGTCAAATCGATATAGCTATATTTCTGCAAAATACTCATTACTAATAACCCTAGAATATTTAGTACGCTCAAATATTCCACAATCTCCTCAAATCACCGGACACGGAAGTGCTCGACTACCGGATTCTACTCATTCGAGCAATCTAGAAGTATGCTCTCTAGATATAACTCAATCAAATACATTAGGTTCCGTGAGATAGGTTATTCCTAGTGACAAATATAAAAGCTCGATTTATCAACTAGTGTCATTCAATACATATGAATATTTAACAAAATCCCATCATCAATACCCATATAGCACTACTTGTATTAAGAAATTTGTAGACAATTACGGGTCGAAGAGTTCTTAATTAGCAATAGAATTATCAATCAACCATTCAATTTGCAGCTTAAACGATTTAGAAATAACTCAAACACTTTTAGCACGGTAAAGGATGTACAATAATTAGATAAATAGCAATAAAACAAGTTTTTTAACCATCAATTCGAGTTCATGTCCGGACGTCGAATTCGTCCCTAATCAATATGCTTGGCTACAAGTAACCATGGAGTTCATAATAATTAAAGAGAAAAAAATCTAAAAACACAGATGCAAACTCAAACAGCAAACCAAAAGCCCAGGTTGGTGAAGTGATATTGGTGGAGTGGTACTGCGGACAGATGAATGTTGATGGAAGTCACAACAAACTGGTGGTAGACTTGATGATGTGGACTATTCTGTAGTCTAGCGAGAATGGCTTGTTTCTGTATTGATGTGAACTGTTGTTGGTGTATGCAAGTATAATAGTTATTCAGATGGTGATGGATGAAAACTGGTTTGCAGATGATGTTGTAGAGACTGGAGTTGTTGAGGCGCAGTCGTGAGAGGTATGGGATTAGGGGTGCACAAAGGTCGGTTCGGCTCGGTTCTTGGTAGAACCGTGTACATGTACCTCCCTATGGTCGGTTCTCTACCCGTGTACATGTACCCTGTACCCTCTACTCTCGGTTCGGTTCTTATACCTGTACCCTTTTTTCCGGTCGGTTCCGGTCCCGTACCTCCCTTTTTTCTTTTCTTTTTTTCTAATCTAAAATTATAATGTTATAACATGTATTATAAATTACAATGTTATAAACATTTGATAAAACATAAAGAAATATCATATGGAACTCAGCTTGATCATTCAAAATTCTGATTGAGCATCAATGCAATCTTTGCAGATTAACAATCTTAGGAACTTTTAATACCTCTTGCAGAATTAAGGGATCATCAGAAAATCGAGATGAGAGTTTGATTAGTTTATCCATTCCCCCCATATGGACAATTGCACTCTTGTTTACATCATTGCCTACCAGCTAACAAAATACAGAGACATTTAGAATAATCAGTCTACATGTTCCAGCCTACATATACCAACAAGAAAGAGCATCTGAAAAGGGAAATTCATAAATATGATACCCTTGCTTTCATGAAGTATTTTTTAATCTGCAAATTGCTCAAGTCTTGAGACTTTAAGAAAAAAGGATGACTCTAGCTACAAACCTTAGACATTAATGAACAGCAAGCTTTAGCCACAACTTTGTTGTTTCGTTCACCACTATCTTCAATACACTGGAAGGTTACATTGATGCCTCCGTTGTCTGCAATTGATCTACATATTTCTTCCTACAGAAAAGTAAGCATCATAAGAGGCAACAAAAATATAAACATACACCCAATTTTGTTGAAGAAGAAAAAACTCCAACTTTTAAACATGAAGCTGTCAAGAGAAAAACTGAAACGATGGCTTCTCTAGATCAAGGTGCAGTTACTATATTGGTTAGGTGTGAACTGTAACTCCAAGTAAATTGTTTTAAATAAGAAGTCTTCTAGAATAGCAGACTATTGTCTGCATAAACTTACATTGATAGCAACAGCCTTCAACGCGATGCAGGCTGAAAGCAAGTTCGGAGAGCTAAATCCCTCATGAAGTGAATCTACAAGCACTCCAGCAACTCCAACCTCAGCAAACTTGTGAGCGTATCCATAAACCTGGGGTTTGCATACATTCATATTATGATAAAGTAACTATAAAACACAACTTCCTCAACAAATATATCCTACATTTTTGGTACACCAAATTGCAAGTCCTACAAGGTATAACAAACTAAACCACATGAGGCTAAATATGAATTTCAGAAAACTCCAATGGCTTTCTATTGCACTTGCAAAAGGCAGTTACAGAGCATATCAGCAAAATGACTTGATGAGGAACAAACAAAAGAATAACTTCACATTTACAAGAACATATCAGCAAAATGAATGAGAACATTATAAATCATCATAAATTCACAATTAATACACATGCTTCACAAGAACTGATTGTTAAAAATAAACATAAGAGACACCATCACTAATAAAATTAGTAGATGCAATCATGCAAAATAACCCCAAATAGAAAAATACAAAAAAACCCTAAACAAAAAAAAAAACGATTTAAAAAAAATCAATCAAATCAAAATCGTAAAACCCTAGCATCACCTGATGATGTTTGAAATCGAGAATCGTTGAAGAAGAAGAAGAAGAAGAAGAAGAAGGTGGCATTGATGGTGGTTGCTGTGACGGGATAGTGGTGGTGGAGGTGGTGTCGATACGGCTGACCTTGGTAATGAAGAACATAAGAACTGTCTTCTTCTTCTTTCACAGTACACAGACGAAATCACGAAACAGTCGAAGTAGAAGATCGAGTGAGTATTGAGTAACCTAACTTAGAAACGGACGGATGAGATTGAAACTATAAAATCTAATCAACGATTAATATTATTCAGTTCCTTCGGTCCGGTACAGGTCAGTTCCTAGGTAGAACCTGTACCTGGTACCCGGGTGTACTCGGTTCTCTTTTTTTGTAACATGTGGGGGATTGTTGGAGAAAATGAATTTGACATGAATTGTTAGAATTAAAATTGATAGTCTTGGTAGGAATGGATCCTAGGATCAATGGTACACTAGCTCAATTATTGGGTGGAAACATCATTTCCATTTTCATTATTTTGTGAATGAAGAACCTTTAGTTAGTCCCACATTCGACAAACTAGAGATATGTTCTCCCTATTACCACAAAACTTACAACTAAGGGAGGGCCCTTAGGGTTTAGAAGCTTTCGTGGTTGGGGGAGGACCAAGGCAATGGGCTAGTTGGAGCACACATACTTTTCACACATGTGCGGTGCTTCGCACCGAAGCACGCACGCTTGCGTCCTGCGTCCTGCGTCCTGCGTCTTGGCGTAAGCTTAGCGTGAGCTTGGTGTGTGCCTGGCGTATGCCCTATCAAGACTTACCGTTTTTTATTTATAATTTCTAAAACAAAAGGATTCTTACCGTTTTATTTAACCCTGATTAATGCCAAATCAATTTCGAAATTATTTTCATTAATTCGAATTTATTACTCCCTCAAACTTTTGCCTATAAAAGAAAATGGTTTTCTTTATTTCAAACTATCCCAAAGCCGGCTACTATCCCTCGCTCTTTTCCCCTCTTCTTGTTTTGCTTGCGGTTTGCTTGTTTGTTTATTTTTCTTCTTCTCCTAAATTGTTGTTAAGTTCTAGAGGGTTAATTGAGTTGTGCTAATTCAACTAATAACGGGCAATTTTATCATGGACACAACTTCTCAATAGTTGTATAGCATCTCTCATTCTTGAGGAGTACCCGAGAACTATTGTGTTAATGACAATATTATGAGCAGGTGGCTCTGCCCAGTTTGTGCATCAACATCATAGTGCTTTAAATTTTTTCTAACGTTAGCAGTTTCTTTTTCTATTAAGTTTATTCAATTGTTACAGATTTGCGACAACAATCTTAACACAATATGTCTCTACTACTTCTGTTTCAATGGCCAAAAGTGATGTTGACAGACCTCAGAAGTTCTCAGGGAAAGCTTCAAAAGATGGCAATCAAAAATGTTATTTTTTCTGAGTTATCACATGTTAGATGAATTGGTTCTGAAGCCTTTTGATGAAACTATGAATGAACCGGAAAGTGAAGGAGAGTTAGAAAGTTGGAGTAGACAGAACGATATGGCTAAAAACCATATCCTTAACTGTTTAGAAGATGCACTGTATGACTTCTAAAACGCAAAAGAAAATTTTAATGCATTTGATTTATGGACTTCCTTAAAAGCTAAGTATGAAGCAGAACCGCTGGTAGTAAGAAGTTTTTAGTTGCTCGGTTCCTGGAATACAAAATGGTTAATGACAAATCTGTGGTAGACCAATTTCTAGAACTTCAGCAAATCATTAATAAAATTATTGCTGAAGGTATGGTAATTGATGAAACATTTCAAGTGTCTGCGGTGATTGAGAAATTACCTACTTCATGGACTGAATACAAACGAAGACTGAGACATGAAACTGGTGAAGTTAGCATGGTGGAATTGGGTAAGAAGATTCAAGTAGAAGAATTGTTGTGCTCAAAAGACAAAAATGTATCTTCCGCAAGGGACATATCCAACAAAGCCCATGTCAGCGAACACAAGTCTTCTGCAAGCCTGGATCATAACAAACGCAAGCCTGGTCCGCAAAGAAAATGTACTTTTCCAAAACCAAAATCTGGCATTGGTAAAATTAAAGGTGCATGTTATGTTTGTGGTATTCCTGGCCATATGGCAATACACTTTAGGAAGTGTAAAGACTTTAATAATAAGAAACCAAATGCCAATTTAGTTGAAACAAACAAGAACGAGTTTTCTGGCACGGTGTCTAAAGTAAATCTGGTTACCAATGTGAGAGGCTGGTTGATAGACTCTGGTGCTACCAAGCATGTCTACGGAAACAAAGATATGTTCACCTCCTATCAGAAGGTAGGGGAATGAGAAAAACTCTACATGGGTAACTCGTCCGCAGCACAGGTTGCGGGAAAAGGAAAAGTTGGCCTGAAGCTCACTTCTGGAAAAACTCTCACATTGAATGAAGTTCTACATGTTCCGGACATCTGCAAGAATCTTGTATCTAGTGGTGTGTTAGATGATAAGGGATTTAAACTTGTATTTGAATCTGGGAAAGTTATTACAACTAAGGGTAAAAATTATGTAAGAAAGGGCTATAAGACTGAGGGTTTATATAAATTGAATGTAACCACTATTGAAATGAATAAAAATGATTCTTCTTATGTTTGTGTGTCGTTGAATGTTTGGCATGGTAGACTTGGTCATGTAAATTATAAATCAATGAACAAACTGGCTAGCGTAGGATGCATACCAAAATTTATTTTGGATAATGAACATAAATATGAAATATGCGTAGAATCAAAATATGCTAAAAAGTCTTATAAGAAATATATTCAGAAAAATTCTAAACCCTTAGAATTAATTCACACAGGCCTAGTTGACATGAAATCAGTTCAAACTAGAGGTGATAAAAAATGGTTTGTCACATTTATAGATGATTGTACGAGGTACTGTCATATATATTTACTTAAAGGTAAGGATGATTCCTTAGAAGACTTTAAAATTTATAAACTAGAAGTTGAAAACCAAATGAGTACTACCATTAAAACTGTTAGGTCTGACCATGGTGGTGAATATGTAATCCCTATAGGATATTTTTGCATGGAACATGGTATTATTCATGAAGTAACCCCTCCTTATTCACCACAATCTAATGGTGTGGCTGAACGGAAAAAACGAACCCTTAAGGAGATGATGAATGCCATGTAAATTAGTTCAGGACTACCTGCGAACTTGTGGGAGGAGGCCGTCCTCTCAGCTTGCTATGTCCTGAATAGAGTACCCTTTAAAGGATCAGACAAAACTCCATATGAGTTATGGAAAGGTAGGCAACCTTCTTATGCATACTTCAAAGTGTGGGGGTGTTTGGCTAAGGTTTCTATCCCTCCACCTAAGAGGACCAAGATAGGACCCAAAACTGTTGACAGTGTCTTCATAGGGTACCCTGAACATACTACTGCATATAGATTTATGGTTGTGAGTTCTGAAATACCATAAATTAGTATGGATACCATTATGGAATCTAGGGATGCTGTGGTCTTTGAAAATATTTTTCCTTTGAAATCTGAATCTCGCATGATACGTGTTGATCCCCTTGATGTCCCTTCTACTAGTCAGACACTACCTGTAGAGGAAGATGAATTTGAGCCTAGAAGAGGCAAAAAACTTAGAGTTGAAAAATCTTTTGGGCCAGATTCATAACTTGTTTAACTGAGACTGATCCACGGACTTTTAGAGAAGCCATGACTTCTTCTGAAGCTCCATGGTGGAAAGAATCCACTATTAGTGAAATGGATTCCATTCTACAGAATAATACTTGGGATATTGTAGATTTACCTCTAGGGTGTAAACACATAGGTTGTAAATGGATCTTCAAAACAAAACGTAAAGTAGATGAAACTGTGGAAAAACATAAAGCTAGATTAGTAGCTAAAGGATATAAACAAGTAGAAGGTGTAGATTTCTCTGACACTTATTCACCTATCACGAGAATTACTTCCATTAGGATTTTAATTGCTATCGCTGCCATTCATAACTTAGAAATACATCAAATGGATGTAAAAACAGCCTTTCTAAATGGTGAATTAGATGAAGAAATTTATATGGACCAACCTGAGGGCTTTGTAGTGAAAGGTTGTGAAAACAAAGTTTGTAAACTGAAAAAATCTTTGTATGGCTTGAAACAAGCACCTAAACAATGGAATGAAAAATTTGATCATGTAATGATTTCTAGTGGTTTTAAAATAAATGAATCTGACAAGTCTGTTTATACTAAACTTGTGAATGATGCATGTGTGATTGTATGCTTGTATGTTGATGATATGCTTATACTTGGTACAAACATGGATGTAATTAACTCCACTAAGAACATGCTAAATGAGAACTTTGACATGAAATACTTAGGCCCGGTGATGTAATCTTAGGGATGGAGATTAGAAGAGAGTCTAATGGATATAGTCTTAGTCAATCTCATTATGTTGAATCTGTACTTAGATAATATAACCAGTTTGATAGTAAACCTGCTTGTACTCCGTATGATCCTTGTTGTAGACAAGAAGAACAAGGGTAGTGGAGTTTCACAACTTGAATATTCACGTGTCATAGGAAGTATGATGTATTTAATGAAATGTACGTGACCAGACATTGCTTATGTTGTGAGTAGGTTAAGTAGGTATACATGTAATCCGGGACAAGAGCATTGGGATGCACTTTTCATAGTGTTAAGGTACTTGAAGTACACTTTAAACTTTGTTTAAATTATGAGAGATACCCTGCGGTCCTTGAAAGATATTGTGACGCAAAATGGATAGCGGACTCAGAGGAGTCTTAGTCTACGAGTGGATACGTTTTTGCTCTAGGCTGTGGGTCTGTATCTTGGAAGAGTTCCAAACAAACATGTATAGCTCGATCCACTATGGAATCAGAGTTTATTGCGTTAGATAAAGCAGGAGAGGAAGCCGTCTGGCTAAGATGCTTTTTAGAAGACATTCCTCTCTGACATAGGCCTGTGCCAGCTATATCTATACATTGTGATAGTCAAGTTGCAATAGCTAATGCTAAAAACAGCAACTATAATGGAAAGTCTATACATATTCGTAGAAGACACAATTCTCTAAAACAACTAATCTCAACTGGCGTTATTTCTGTTGACTTTGTGAGGTCTAAAGAGAATATCGCGGACCCTTTGACGAAAAGCTTGTCCAAGGAGATAGTTAGTAATGCATCGAGGGGGATGGGGCTTAAGCTCATCAAATAAACTTGTCATGAAGGACACTCAACCTTGCTGACTGGAGATCCCAAGATCAAGGTTTCGAATGAGACAACTAATTTGTGGTGGGTTAAAGGAAACACTATCAGAGAATTTCATTCTCTGTCCCTTCCCTATGGTGTAGACGTGATAGTGTGACTGCATGTGAGGATGACTTATCATTAAGTCTTAATGAGTTCTATAGTTTCAATTTAAGATTGAAGTGGGGTGTAGCAGTAAACACTCTTGATAGAACTCACCTATCTGAATGAGGAAGTGGGCCGCTTCCTATGAGAACTGAGTTGACTCTCTAGAGCATTCTGAGAAACGGGATATGTCCAGGGCCAAAATAGACACAACGGCATGAACTTAACAGCACCTTCAGAGATATCTCGCGTGGAAGCTATTGATGAACTACACCAAACGATGGCAGTTCAAGACATCGCGTTCACTGTCCATCAAGTAGTTCCGGTAATTTCTCACTAAGAAAATGTTCAAGACCTTACGGACACCTATTGCCTAAGAAGTATTTCTCGTTTTCTGATTTTTATCGGTTTCTTCATTCATGTGGGGGATTGTTGGAGAAAATGAATTTGACATGAATTGTTAAAAATAAAATTGATTGTCTTGGTAGGGATGGATCCTAGGATCAATGGGACACTAGCTCAATTATTGGATGGAAACATCATTTCCATTTTCACTATTTTGTGAATGAAGAACCTTTAGTTAGTCTCACATTCGACAAACTAGAGATATGTTCTCCCTATATTACCACAAAACTTGCAACTAAGGGAGGGCCCTTAGGGTTTAGAAGCTTTTGTGGTTGAGGGAGGACTAAGACAATGGGCTAGTTGGAGCACACATACTTTCACACATGTGCGGTGCTTCGCACCGAAGCACGCACGCTTGCGTCATGCGACCTGCGACCTGCGTCTTGCGCTTGGCGTGAACTTGGTGTGTGCCTGGCGTATGCCCTATCAAGACTTACCGTTTTTTGTTTATAATTTCCTAAAACAAAAGGATTCTTACCGTTTTATTTAACCGTGATTAATGCCAAATCAATTTCGAATTTATTTTTATTAATTTGAATTTATTACTCCCTTAAACTTTTGCCTATAAAAGAAAATGGTTTTCTTCATTTCAAACTATCCCAGAGCAGGCTACCATCCCTCGCTATTTTCCCTTCTTCTTGCTTTGTTTGCGCGTTGCTTGTTTATTTATTTATTTTCTTCTCCAATTGCTGTTAAGTTTTAGAGGGTTAATTGAGTTGTGTTAATTCAATTACTAACGGGCAGTTCTATCATGGACACAACTTTTCAGTAGGGGTATAGCAACCTCTGTTTCTTTATTGGCTTTGAGTCATGTTCTGACCCCTAGCAAATACCTATCAGAACATGGTCTAACTGACGGCGAAACTAGTTCACTTGAGGTTCAGGCATTTCTTCAAACACGCAGTGTGCAGTTTGCAAACTGATGAGAATTGTGCTCTGGCTGTACCCTGGAAGCCATATATATCCATTTCTTCCCTGCAAAACATAATTTCATACACAACCCATATATCTCTCAAACCATTCATTTCAAACCCATTCATTCAATAATTTCAATGCAACCACCATTCACAACAGGCGACAGCATTCAAGCACCTCTTCACTGCATTTCCGGCCATTCAACTCTTGCTGTTACTGTTCTCGCCATCTTTCTTCTCTGCCCAAAAGCATCAGCGACCCACTCTTCCTGATTCCTAAAAGACTCTAAGAACCCTCTTTAATCTCTACATCCATCAACGGAAGTGACCTCTTTCTTCTTCCTTCTTCAATACTCGAACTACAAACCTTGTTCTTCTCACTTCAATCACTTTCTGTTCTCTCAGATCATCAACTCAGATCCATTCAAACCCTCTCTTAATCTCTTCCCTTTCTCACCGAGCATTGTAAACATCATCTTCTCTATCTGGTTGCGAGGTTTGAAGTTCGACCCACTACTCACAGCTATTCGATGGCGCTGCAAGTTGGTTCAGTGGACATGAACACTGGAATTGTGATTTGAAGAAATTAGCTGAAGCTGCTCGACCTAGAAGAGACAATCTTCTTTTACTTCACCAGCACGTGCATAACCCTTGTGTCCCAGTGCACAATTGCTACGAGTACAATTCTTTTCTTCCCAGCTGGGACAAACTGCCGAGCCCACAATTAGCCCATAACAAACTTTCAAACCCAGCAACTTATAGAGCACTTAGCTAGCAGCTCTATTGACCTGAGCTCCATCTTCGTAGTTGTCGAGAGTTGGCAATACCTCCTGGTTCCCGATAAGGTCTATTTCAGCGCTTTTACTTCCTATTTGCATATTCAAACCATTGTACCTAGAAATATAGAAACGAACGTAATATATAAAATTTACGAGAAAAATAATAAAGAAAGCACAATCAATTGATATTTATTAAGGTGTTTTGGACACCTATTAACATGGATTCGAAATTCATCAAGATTGAAGATATTTCCATAGTACGTGCTTGGTTAACGACTACTAGTTATGACCAACATCTAAACGTTAACTTGGATCAACCTTCGGATAATTTGTGGTTCCGTGTATTGATTGCGTTTTTGGCGTTAAGTATCAATCCAAAGGGAAGAAATTATCAAATCATTAAGGAAAGATTTGAGTTAATCTATGAAAGACGTTTGGATTTTAGAACCATTTTATCCGACACGAAGATTCTTAATTATCAAGACTTCGAGCGACATGAAAATAGGCCTCAACTATATTGGGATGTTGCTCTTGACGAATACAAGAAAGAATACGGCGAAAGATTCAGCCATCGTGAATGCTATGGAATGCCGCAAGAAAATGACACGTAGTTCTCTATATGTTAACTCTTCAAGTGGAGCTTTAAGTGTAATGTTATAACCATTGTTATGTCGTTTTCTTTCAGTATAATGTCTTTTGTTTCTTTGTTATGTCTTTTTCTTTGTTATGTCTTTTTCTTTTCTTTCATTGTAATGTCTTTTGCTTCTTTGTAATATCTTTTCATTCAATGAAAACATGTATCATTTATGATACATTTTTAAAATCTTCTTAATAGAACATAATAGGTCAAGTCGGCATGGTCGTTACTTATTGGAATAATACCGACATTTTACAAAACCCTTCTACAATCTAGGAAAGTATTCTGTCGGCATGCTCGAAAACTTGATTTCCATGCCGACTGAGAACATTTGAGTTAATCGGCACTCATGTTTCTCATTATTTGTAAGTCGATTTGTTGGTACCTAAAAATTGATTCGAGGCAAAACAATGCACCATAGAAGTACTTTATTTAGATTCAGAGATCAAAATCGTACATAGGAAGCCTAAACCAGGATAGTAGTCGTTCCACCCTGTTTCGGTTACGATGAGAGGAAATGGGTTGATCTTAGGGGAGGGAAACAAAAAAAGTTGAAGGAATTTTGTGTGTTGAATTGTGTGTAGAGTTGCAGAACTATTAAAATGAATTACAGAGCTTATGAGAATTGTAAGCTCGTTGTGTTTTTGAAATGGGGTAAGGAGCCTATTTATAATAGTTGGGAACACACGTACTTTTTTTGTAAAGTTGTGGGAGTAATGAAAAAATAGAAAAGTGGGAATCATGGGGTTAATGGCTTAACCGCCTTGGAATCTTCGGGAAACCATGACTTCACTTCCCCATTAATTGCTTCAATCTCACCACTAATTTGTAACATCCAGTTCCTGGGGAGTTGCTACGCCCACGTTGTTGTAACCGTCAAACTAAAACACATGAATAATCCCCCCCATGTGTTATGATTTGATCTCTTGTAGGAATTAGTGGAGTCATGGACTCAGGATAATGCTAGTGTAAGCAAGAGCGAAAAAGATGCTCGAAAATAGGGAAAGAGGAAAGTTATCACTAGGGCTAGAGGCGCTAGCCTTGGCACAACTAGCTCCAGCGATAGCGCTGCCAGGCCAGTATCGATATTAGAGATGGAGCTAGCGTCAACGCTGCCTAGGCTAGCAGCGATGTTAGCGCTGGAGCTAGCGCTGCTAGGCTTCCAGCAATGTTGTCCCTGGAGGTAGCGCTAGCACTACAAGGCCTCCAGTGTTGTTGGAGATGGAGGTAGCACTAACACTAGTGTAGCCAGGCTAGCGACGCCAAGTTTGGCATACGTGCTAGTGTTAGCATTGCTAGGGCATGTTTGGCGCTCGAGCATGTTGGCTTTGTTGACTTTTGTTTTTTTTGCTCTTTCTTGGCTTTTTTGGCACATACTTGTGCTACTCATGTTGGAAGTATGGCTAAGGCTATCACTTGCCAATGACATGGTTATTTCCTACGTGTCTCTAGCTTTGATATTCATTAATGACGTGGCCATATTTATGGCATGTTTAGAGTTTCTCAATTGTATGAGATTTATTGTTAGTATTTTATGCTTAATTTTTATGCAGTGCATACATAACATCTTCAAGAGATTCAGCTGTGGAGGTTTGCAACTTGAAATTATGTTTGATGCGATTGTATAATCAACATATTCTGTCTTATACAAATGGTTTGCATAGATGCATGTGAAATAACGAGGATTTAATTGATTACAACTCTGAAATTTCAGTGATGCGTATATATGCAAAAAGAGCTACAAGGCTAATTTAGCCAGGAGCTAAGTATCCCTTCTCGATTTTCTTGCAGAATGTAGGATAAGAATATTATTCATAATTCTGATGCTTGTCAGGAAATTATGCATATTTTGTGCTTCTGCAGCTTGGCGAAAAGCAATATTTACAATTTTCTTTCTTGTCAAAAATTCACCATCAACACGATTAAGTAGTCATATATTCTAATACTGAATGATACCCAGTCGGTATGGTATGGTGGAATCTATAACAATGCCGATTTTACCTTTTGATAAAACCAAAGAGTCAACGACCATTTTTTTTTTTTGAAAAAAACTACCCAACTAGACACAACAGCTAGTTTTGATTCCCAACTAAGTAGTCGTTGGGGGACTTTTCTATATAAAGTTGTTAACAACATGTTATACTCATTTGAAAAACTTAGCATTATAATCAAAGTAAAACTCTTTTACAATGGAAAGTCCATCATTGACTACCAATTCAACTGAAGAAATACTCCGAATACTCCAAAGATGCAAACGACATACTCCATCATCATCAACTACCAAGTCAATTAGTGTTATGGAAGAAGAGGTACGCAAAAGATGCAAACCAATTAGTGCCATGTAAAAAGAGGTACTCAAGAAACAAGGTTACGACCAATTCCAACAAAAAGAAAGATTAAAGTCTTTTGAGGATGAGACGGAATGGGTTAGGAATTTTTACGTCGTCTTGGATATTCCAGAAGAACATCGGGATGATGGTATATTTTGGAATCTGGTAAAAATAAGACCTTTCGTTCCCAAGTTGGGCGCGAAGTACATGGATCCACGTTTTGATTACAGGGACGACTATGTTTCTGATAGGACCATTCATGTTAAGAATTTGTGCTACAAGTACAACGAGTTTCTCGCTAGGCACGAAGGGAACAAGTTTACGACACAAAATGCATACACCAAATGGAGAGAAGAGCCATTTTATCATTTCGAAGATTAGTCTCACACCGAGAAAAAGAATAATATGTAATGTGTTTCTTTAATAAGACAAAGTTTGTCTATAAGTTGTTAGTCTAGTTTAATATTGCTTTCACGTTCTAATGTGTTACTGGTGAACCCAAGTTTGAATCTAATTATCTTATTAATCTAAGTGTAAATGTTATTCTCGCATATTTAGGTTACAGTCGGCATGATATACTCCACCGCCGGCATTATCCACATATTTTCCGGCATGGTCGAGTCTTCTTTCGGCATTTTGATGTTCACATGCTTATTTTGGAGACTGCACTGAATTTTTTATGGATAGTTTTCATCATAAGTCGGCATAATATGGCAAAATAATTTCAATTCCGACAAAGCTGTCTGCGAGGACTTCGTAAAAAATTTCCATGTCGACTCATATAACTTACTTTGTACATCAGTCAGTATTGTATTTTACTCCCAATTATATGCCGACAGTTAGTCGGCGTTGTTTTTAACTATTAAAACAATGCCGACTGTACCTTAGATTATAGCCATTTCAGTTATAAGCTACATTAGGCATGCTCGAAACTAATATTGCATATGCCGACTTGAAGTCGGCGTAGTCACAACAATGGAGACTTAGGTTCAATAATTAAGACAACCATGACACAAAACTAACCCACATTCATGACACAAAACTTCAAACCATTCATTAAATTTAAACTATTTCATTCATTGAGCGTGATTCATTTATAGTTTAAATTACAGAATATAAGCGAGAACCCGAAAAACTATTTAATTATAAGTCCCAAATGTGAACCCTCTCAAGTTTACAATATTTCAATTATTAATGTAGGTCGCATCCCACAATTGGTGATTTTCCTCGTACTTTGTCATCCAACTAATAGAGTGATTGGGCATTCCTGTCGGTATTTTAGTATATCCACAAAGAGGTGGTAACGAACAGTTTTCCTTTAACTTGAGACTGATAAAATGGTTCTCGTTAATGAACGCCATAACAATTCTTCTTTTCCTCAACGACCCTTCACACACCTGAAATTTTGGTGTAAACGTAATTCATGTCCCAAGCATAAAATAATGAACCACACAATTAAATATGTCCGCTATGAGATACATACACACTAGTATTCTCATCCAATAAGACGACGGAAGAAAGTCCATGAGTTCCTTTGGCCCAAGTACACGAGCATGCAAATCATTGAACTCTTGTTCATTGTCCACCGTGGCTTCATAGAAACTCTTCCTTTTGATTAGTGTTGCGGCCATAAACATTCTTGCATATTGGCATTGTGTCATCCCCACCGTATCCGTCAATTTTAAGTATCCTAATTGCTCGATCATAACATGATAACCAAAATTTCCATCTCCATCCACATCGTCCGTTGATATAACATATTCACGAATAATCTCGGGAAGTTGCTTCATATACTCTTTTATTATGGTATGACAAGTTCGCTTCGGCCTACCGTTTTTCGGATCTCTTGGGGTTTTCATATTACCTTTTTTTTTCCTTATTATCTCCATACCATCTTTGCTAATTTTCGTAGACACAACTTCCTTCAATGTACTTCCTCTCTTGGAAGGAATTGGTGCTTCCTCAACGTTGGGAATAGCTTGGGCATTGTATTCTCGTTGTTGTGGAGTTGATGTAGTAGGCTTCTTCTTCGTCCTACTTCTCTTCTTTGGAACCGGTGCTTCCTCAACGTTGGGAATAGCTTGGTCATTGTTATCTTGTTGTTGAGGAGTTGATGTACTAACCTCCTTCTTCGGCCTACCTCTCTTATTTAGAGCCGGTTGTTCTTCAACGTTGGAAATAGATTGAGAATTCTCATCTTGATGTTGCGGAGTTGATGTACTAGGCTCTTTCTTCGGCCTACCTCTCTTCTTTGGACCAGGTCCTTCCTCGAGGTAGGGAATAACTTGAGAATTATCATCTTCTTGCTGCGGAGTTGATGTACTAGGCTCCTTCTTCGTCCAACCTCTCTTTTTTACAACCGGTGTCTCATGAACATTGGGAATAACTTGGAAATTCTCATCTTGAAGTTGTGGAGTTGATGTACTAGCTTTCTTCTTCGTCCTTCCTCTTTTCGGAGGAGCGGGTTCCTTATCATACCTCGCTTAGGATATCTCAAAAGCACATGGATTCCTTTTCTCACTATCCTCACGCTCCGTCTCACGTTGACTTGCTTGTTTCAAAAAAAAAAAAAATTCCTAGCTAATTTGGTCGGTGTTCTACCAATAGGCTTTCCTTTTATTGGTTCCTCCACGGCTACTGTGTATGAGTGACTCAATCGTCTCATTTGCCTCAACATATTTTTTTTTTTAGCCGAGTTTCCTCTTGCGTAAGTGTTGAAGAATTCTCAGATTTCCTTAGTTTCACATATATTTTCTCCACCATCATCTGTAGGAGGATGGGTGAAAGAAAGTCGTTTCCAGAACATATCAATAGCCTCAATAGGTATCACATCATTATACTTCACAAGTATATGATGACATGGAAGACCCATAGACGACACCGTAGGACAAACACACACATCATCTGGTTGGCCATGATCTCTCTCCCAATTTAATTCTCTCATCATATACGATATCGCCCAATGTGGCACATTGTACTATATTCCCTGGAGCAACTTTTCATCTTTCAAATATGTTGTCATTCTCTCCATTGAGGTTTTTTTTAATTATTTTCTTAATTCTATCAATATCATTCTTGAAATATTGTTTCATTGCCTCAGTCACCATAACAACATTTCCTTGATTTGAATCTAAGAGTTTCTTCAATCGTCCATGAGCGGACTCTGCAATACTAGTGTCTTCATTTCCATAGTGTTTATATCGGTTGGTCCATGCTCACACAATTTTCTCTTTGTAAGGATCCAACCATTGGGTTCTACAATATTTTACCACACTTGGGTACTTTTCCCCCAAATGAGCAATAAACGTATTCAAATTCTCTTCATATGTAACCTCGGTGATGGACCAAACCAAGGCATCCCACTCACCTAGAAAACTCAACCATTTTGAGATAATTTTTTTTTTGTTCTTTGTCCACCATCTCTTTAGTTCTATTTCTCTCTTTCTCTTGTTCCTCGGGTGATAGTTGGCTTAATCGAACTTTTTCCTCATCTTCTTCTTTCTTGGAATTCTTAAAATTCTTATTTGGTGGTTCAATAACCACATAAAAATTCTTTTTCACATGGTTCCCTATATGGAATGTACAAACAAAATTTTGTGCATCCGGGAAAACATCTTAAATCACGGTCATTAGTGCTTGTTCATTATCAGTTATTATAACCCTTGGAAGACCATTGCTACGGAAGAGTAGCTTCAACATTTCTAAGGCCCATATATAGTTATGATCCTGCTCGTCTCTCATAAAACACCAAGCCAAAGTGAATGTTAACTTATCTGATGTATAACCCACGATATTGAACAACGACATATGATATTTATTTGTCTTGTAGGTGCAGTCCATTATAAGAACCGAGAAGAATGATTGAGCCAATTTTGCCACCAACGGATGTACAATGAATATTTTAAGGACTTTGCCATCCGTCCCAATTTTTTTCTTATGTGTGTAGTTGTGATCGATGGCTAGCTTTAGAAATTCTTGCATAAACGACCTTTCTTGCCATTGTCGCCTGCTTATAGTTGCTTTTGCACTGTAAATAGTACTTATAGAAGAAATGTTGGTTCGATCCTTCGCCTTGATACCGCTGAGGATTTGACTAGGTGTGGTGCGTGTTTTAGTCAATCTCTCTACTTCCTTGAATTGATCGAGTTCCAACTTTGCAACTACGGAGTAGCCAACAAAGGTCGCTGGATCCTTATGGTTATGACGACCGCATATCACTTTACTCTTCCATACATTTCCTTTCAAATTAAATACAATCTTGAAGGGGCATCCATCCTTTGTCGTTTTAGTCTTGTATAATTTTTTAGTCTTCTTTGGAAACATATATCCATTTGTCTTGTGGCTAACGTACTCCCCACCTCTCTCACAAGTCATCTCAAACCTAGTTAATTTTCCTTGATTTTTTCTAACTAGAACACACTTATTCCTGAGAGCCGTATCTATAGCCTACTTGATTGCAGCATCTTTACTTGTGAATTCCTACATTACACATAAACATAACAAGTTATATTTCTAGTAACAGATGCCGATACAAACTTGCGAAATAATTTTATAACTTACCAAACCATTCGCATAGTACTTTGAAGTATCTGGACCCAACTATCGCAAAGGTGTAGGATCATCATCGGTGGCAACTACGATCTAACTACAATAAACAAATAAATTAGTTGAGATAAATCAAAGAAAATTCACAGTCGGCATGCTCAATAACTTGAAGCAATACCGACATAGAACATTTTCGGACAAAAAATATATCCAAGGACTTAGTCGGCATACTCGACAACTTAAAAACAATGCCGACTAGTAACTATTCAAAAGGTTACATTTTGAAATGGTCTTGGTCGGCATTGTAGACATAGGCATCTTCAATGCCGACTAAGGTAAGAAAAATATTGTCCATTTTTAATGCCTGTCGACGTAGATATGTTTCCATCTTACAATACCGACTGTGAAACCAAGATAACCCTTTTTGGGCGTACTATTGGACTGGTCGGCATACTAAGATGACATCGACTGCACCGACTGGCATTCTTGTCTTTCTTAAAAACATCGATACGTTTTTGGGGTCAGTCGGTATTGTACAAAGTATGCATACCACGCCGACAGAATAACCAAAAAGATATTCCATGGGGGAATACCTGTTGTCGGAATTATGTAATGTTTGAATACCGTACCGACTTGAACCAATCGACATAGTTATTAAACATCGACTATGCCGACAACGAGCTTTTCCACTACACATCCATGGCGATTCAAACATAAAAAATTACTTTTTAAATAATTTGGACATATACCTGAGTGTTTGGGGCATTTGAATCTTCACATTCTTCATTTTCATGGGTTGGTTCTTCACTTGAACCTTCGTGCTCATAATTGTCTTGATTTAGGATTTTCTCATAGATAAAATTTTGATTATCTACAAAATCTTGCAATTGAGAATCGTTATCAAATGCAACGTAAACCCCTTCTCCTTGTTGAGATGAAGGTTCCCCAATATCAAATTCCTGACTAGATTCACTCATTTCTATAAACTCTTCCCAAATCTCTTTTTTTTTTCTTTCAAAAACCTCTTCTTCTCCTTCTCCTCCTCCTCTTCTACCTATTTCTCTATAATAATATATCACACTAACTATAATAATAATCTTAAATTTTATTTTAGATAAATAATTAACTAACAAATAATTAACAATTAATTAAACAAGGATAAATTAGGGATTATAAAAATATCATGGATAAGGGGTTTTCAGAAATAACTCAAAATGACCATATTTTGTTTTACTTGGTATCCCCCAATTAAACGTTCTTTTAAAACTGCCAAAACAAAATCAACTGATCTAAATTTTCATTTGGTGTATAATTAATTTCAATTTGGGTGGTTGTGTTTCAATATTTGGATTCGCCACCCAGATTTGAGTATCATTAATACTCCCTTCGTCCAAGTTATATATATGCATAGTTTTAGTTTTTGATTAGCCATCTATATAGGCATAGTTTTAATTCCTAGATAGCTTTTTTCATATTCACCATTTTTTTATGATAGTAGCATTACACTAAAACTAATTTAATATTTTTAGTTTTCATAAAAAAAATAAGGGATAAATATAAGAAAAATGATAGTTTTTATGAAATTCATATATTTTTCTTAATCTAGGATATTTTATTTGTTTTATCTACCTAAGTTGAATGGAGGAAGTATTTTTTATAAACTTAAATAGAACATTCCTTATTTTTTCTGCTTTGCACAAATTTTTAGACTTGTTTAATAGCTTTATGTTTAAGGGTGTTTATTTTGATTGTTTCAATCGATTCAGAAAACTATTTACTCTGACATAGCATGGTTTTATTTTTTTACGAAAATCAATAACTATTATGATAATGATGTATCGCTTATAAATTTTTTTATTGGGAGATTTTTATCTTATTGGAGAAAAAAAAAATACAAGTTCAACTGGCTGAATTAAAATTTAAATGCCATCAACTAATATCATCAATTTGTTATGTAACAAACATGTGTTACATTCTTTTATTTTTATGATCTATAGTTAAGTTTTTTTTCTTTTTTTTCTTCATATTTTAGCTAATGATGGTAAAAAGATCAATTCAAAGGGTATAAAAACAAAATCCATTTGGGGATAGTGTATGCTCCCATATGAATTAGTGTGGCCTAATTTAGCATATGGGAGTAGTTAATCCCCTATTTTCATCAGTCTAATTCGATTTCTAATTCATATGAAGTAGTGGTTGAAAATAATGATTACATGACATATTGTGTGCCGTATACGTTTAGACGGGAAACTGTCTGCTTTATAGGTTTTTCTAGTACCCAAATGGAATTTCAGTCGTTCATCTATTTTAAAAATATATAATATATAAAATATTTACATAGACGGCACAAAAAGTGTCGTGTGTTTTATATTATTTTATCCAAGAAAAACTACTTCACTCACTACTGATCTATTTTGAAAGAAATATAGTATAAAAATATTATATCTCATAAGATTTATACTAAGTAGGGTGAGTATTTAGTCCGAAATTTGCGGATTTAATCCAGACCCACCGTATATTTGTGGTTGGGTATCCGATAGACTTTTCATTAATGAATTGGATGTGGATGGAATTTTAAAATCCAACGAATTATGGATTAGGTTGGGATGTAGTCTTGAAAATCCGTTAGACATCCGGACCCATTAGATTAAGGAAACCAATTTTTTTTCTTCATATTTTCTCATATTTTTTCTCCGAAAACGGATAACAAACATAGATGGGAGCCCAAAATATGTATAGGTGGACATACTTGATACCAAAGTACACCAAAAACATTTTATTTCAAAGAGGTCGAGTTTTTCTTCCTTTTTCAAAATTTGAGTAACTTCAAATCATTACACTTAAATTCAATTTTAAACCCTTAAATAATCAATAACCTAAACACTCTAATTCATCTCTCATTTCACGTTGAGAGTTGCACACACCTCCCCTCCCATTGGTCGGTCAACGAAACCAGGCCTCTGATTGGCTGAAAAACAACTTACCCCCTTAAAATTTGTGGTCGTTGAATTTTTATAAAACCAATTCAATCTCTTGCTCCATGTTGGAAGGTGGTGTTTACCATCCCCTTTTGTTAACCCTTGCTTCTGATTGGTTGATTTTTTTTTAAATTCTTACACCGCGTTTACATGGTTTTTATAAAATCCAGACTGTCGGATTTGTAATACTAAGTTACTAAAATTCGAATTTTGAAATTTGTAAATAAAAATTAAAGACACGTTTATATGAAAATATTTATTCGAAATTTTTTCAATATTTTTCCCAATATTTTTCACGTTAGTATTTTCCCTTAATTATAGTTTTAACCTTTCTTTATCTCATTTTTTTTCTTAATAAACACTTAATATTCTAGAAAGTATAATTTTTTCTATAATATTAAAATTGAGATACTTTATAATATTTTCTTTGATATATTTTCTCTAACAAATCTAAGAACTACAAAAAAAAATCATATTTATGAATATTTTTATCTTAATTATAGCTTTAACCTCTTCTTATAAAATAATATAGTTATCCAAAAATATAAAAAAAATCGTAACTTTTATGGTGTCAGTTTCCTAAACTAGGAATTTTTTTTCCGAAACTGAGTTGTTTTTCCTTTTCTTTTTTTGATTTTTAGGCTTGGAAGCTCTCCATATAAAGCACTCGAACAAAGATAAAATCTCCTTATTTTTGTGTTTTTTATTTGCTAGGGTTTTGATCTTTTTTTTCTCAATTTTTTTTAGCAATAAAAGATTTTGATGCTTAATTTTGATGTGGTTAATGGTGATATTTTTTTTTTACAGTTGTTTGGTGGTACCTCTTCTCAGTATATGGGTGATAAATCAAGATACGTGAGTGCTTTATATGAATGAGGTGATAAAACTAATCTTTTGATATAGGGTTTTGGTGTTTTATTATAGCGAATTGGTTCGTATACGTATTTTTAGTTTTACAGGTATTTGTGATCAATAGTCAGATCTCATGAGTACTGATATCGGTTGTATTGGAGGTGATGAAATTAATCTTGATATTTTTATCATTTATGGGTGTTCTAGAATCATCAGTAATGTTATGAAGGCTTTATGTGAAATGGGTTTATTGGATACAACTTATCTAGTCATGATAGAGATGGAGAGGGCAGGAATTAGAGCGGATGTTGTTACATACATCACCCTTCTATCTGCATTTTATAAGAACGATTGGTGTGTGATAGGCAATGGATTGTGGAATCTTATGTTACATACACCGCCCTTCTATCTGCATTTTATAAGAACGATTGGTGTGTGATAGGCAACGGATTGTGGAATCTTACGTTGCATAAAGGTTGCTCACCTAGTCTTGCTACGTTTAATGTTAGGATAAAATACTTGGTCAAGAAGAGACGAGCTTGGCAAGCTAATAGTTTAATGCGTAAGATGCAGTTTCTGGGTGTAGAGCCAGACGAGGTGACATACAATTTAGTAATTAAGGTTTTTTTTTTCAAGCTGGTTATAGTTTAATAGCCAAAAAGGTATATTCTGCATTACATTTTAAAGGTGGCAAGCCAAATCGAAAATAATGATGGTATTGAATTGTCAAAGAAGAGTGTTAAATCACCTACTTATGAAGAAGCTTTGGATGCTTTGTCCTCTTTGATTACTAAACGTTCACGTGCTGATAAGTCTAATAAAGGTGATCGATTTGACTTGTTATTCGATTATGTTAAGGTAATTTTACTTATAATTCCAATGACCTAATTTTGATTGCATAATTTAGTGTATAAATGATTGGGTAAGGTTTTGTGAATTGTGTAGATATTTGATTTGGATGATTCTATTTCCGAAATGAAGGTTATCCATGTAGCTGGTAGCTGGTAGCCTGGTACTAAAGGAAAGGTTGTCATTTTCTCTTCCTATTTAAGGTTGAAAATTATGTTTGGTTTACTAGCCACAACCCTAGAACCTTAGCTGTGAACTACTTGTACATGATTTGTGTCATAGTTTCACTACTGGCTAAGATGTCATGGTTAAGGGTGCACAGAAAATCAAAAAACCTGGTAAATCGAATCGAACCGTACCACTAAAATACCGAACCGAACTGAAAATCTAATGGTAATCAACGGTTATAGATTTAAGAAAACCGTTCCCTGGCTGGCTCATCATTTTCCATCTTCAGTTTCTTCTATTTTTCTTCTGCTATTCATCTACGAGTGATTGTGAGATGAGAGTGAAAATTAAATTGAAGAGAATCAATTTATAGAGATGTATGGATGATGAAGGAGTTGATGTTGTTATGACTTGTGAGTTATGAAGAAAATCGATTAGAAATTAAGAAATTAATTAGGGTTTTTCTGTGAGTTGGTGTTGATGATGGAGTTCAGTAATTAAAGATGAGTTTTAAGTACATGAGACGAAGGAGAAGACTGTTATGTTAAGCTGAAGAGTCGATGGTGATTTTGAGAAGAATTGAAGAGTTAGGGTTTCTGTAATAATTTTGATTAGGGTTTCAAATTAAATTGAATTCATATGAAATTGATAAGGGTATTAAGCTATTGATGGATGAAGAACAAAAGGGTTGTTTTTTAATTAAGGTTGTGAAGCTGTTTTGATGAAGAATTGAGGAGTTAGGGTTCGTGGGAAATTCAGAGAAAGTTTAAAGGAAGAAGAGGTAAACAATAAAAATTTCAGGTAACTTACGAAGAGCTTCAACTATTAAGCTCTCAAACTTTAACTCTGACTTCACAAGAAGCAAAGCATCTAGTTTACATCCACCGTATGGGATAAGAACTTCGGTAGCGCAAAAACCTCTACTACTACCAGCTTTGGTGATATCACGGGTGCCTGCAAAACATTTCACTTTAAGATGTGCACCATCGTCCGAAACCTCTACTACTACCAGTAGGTTATTTCCCGATACATTGTTTCTATAGACTAGCATTACCAGACTATATACATCTTTAACTTTTCTATATCATTTTAACTAATTATATACTTCTATAGAGAGGATATGAATAAAATGTTGTTGAGTCTATGTTTTTTTTTTGTAAATCACCAGTCTTAAGAGTTTCTTTGATACACAATTCAGTATCCGTCGAGGTTTTAATGGGTGTTACTCGATATGAATCTCATTTGCAGATGCAATCGTTGCTCACAAAAATCTGTGATACAACATCTATTGCATAATTTGAATTGGAAGTAAGCAAATTATATTACTCCAGGTGGAAATCAAATATTTTTTTTTATTATTTCTTTGCAATCAATCTTTAGATTTCTTAACTAACACCATCATGTCTGTTACTCGTGTTTCTGTTATCTTGGTGGATTTCGGCTGTATGTAATTCAGGAATTTAGCTTCCAGCAGTCAACCAATGGCTCCTTTGATTTCTGCTCCCATAAGTGCATATGCTTTTATTAACCCTTTTGAGTTGAATGGGTCATCCTCTTCATCTTCTTTAGCCATCTCAAAATTACTACCTGTCTTGGGAGAATATCAGAGTTTGGTTGATGAAGTACAGGTGAAGGACTCCTTACCCTTAAGTCCCCAAAGGTGAATGCAAATATTCAGAGTTAACTGCCTACTGTATATATGCACTGATTGTTCTATCTTTTGGATTGGATTTATCATATGTTACACTTTATTTTTCTTCATGACTTAGGATGTTTCATATTGTAGACCATTTTAATCATCCAATTTGTTTTCCATTACTTTGGTAGGACTAGCTAAGTTCATCCTTTATAACTGAAAAACTAAAGGTTACCTCATCTTGGGCCTCATGGTCTACCATAAGTTCAAACTTGTAGTTTTTTATGTGCCATTTATCTATTGTGTTGGTGATAGATCTGAACTTCTTCTCAAGTTTTTATTTCATTATGCATCATTGTGCACCAGTATCTGAAATGTATGGGAGATTACTGTTTGAATATTGAATCTTGTGAATCTTTTGGAAATTTCCGATTTACCAAAACCGGATGGTTTAAAACCGAAAACGAGTCGGTTCAAAACCGAACCGAACCGAAATCCTTAATGGTAATAATCGGTTTTCAAAACCGAGACTATCGGTTTCGGTTATGGATGGATCAAAAACCGAACCGAACCGTACCATGTGCACCCCTAGCCATGGTTCATGCTCGGCGGCCTGAGATGGAATGGTTGTGAACTAACTCTTCTTTTCTTTGTCGGTGCAAATGATCCAAACAACGAGGGAGGTGATTTGAATTTTTCCGCTCATGCTTGTAACGAGGAGGAAGACAAAACCTATATTGCACCTTCATAGTAATTTGATTATTGATCTACACATGTTTCATTAGCAAAGCTGAGCTCAAGTATATTGAACCACATTTTAAGGCAGGGAAGTATTACATTGAATGTTCAGATGAAGAATTGAAAGTTGGTTGTAATAAATGGAAGAATTCCTTGGTTGGATGTTTTCTGAGCGGTGGATGAAGATGTATTTGGGGAAGCAATAAGAAGTGTATTAGGGTTTTAGAATCATCAGGCCTTCTGTTGCATATTTGAAAATGGGATTACAAACTGAAATTTGACCAAGAAACTATGACTTAAGATGCACTATTTTTTATTCAATTAAATAAAAACATAAAGTTCGTTGCACAAATAAATGAAAAAAATTCTTTTTTTGTAATCTGGACGATCAAAATGATAAGAAAAATAAACTATTCACTTATATATTATTCCATTTTTGCAAGCAGTAGAACTGAAAGTAATAGGATCAATAAAAAAAATGAAAATCAAAAATAGTTATATTAAAGTTTGCAGAAAGACATTACATAAAAGATTTAACTGAATCAAAGATATTAAAAATCCGTCAATGTTTTTGGTATCTTCGGCAATCTTTGCTTTGATACAATTGGTTACTGCAATACAAAAAGTAGTTCGTTTGGTGTTGGTTTCCTCTTAAAGAAATAAAAAACAAAAATAGTCACCATAAAAAAACACTAGTCCAGAAGGGCTATCAACAACATAAGGAATCCGTTATAAGACACGATTTATCACGAATTTCATACGTTATTCGAACCATTATTTATTTAGTGTAACTTTTTGTAAATGACAAACATATAACATCATTAAGTAGGATAAAATATGTGACTTTAAGTCACAAATAAAATATGTTATTTAGTACTACAATTATGGCATGTTACATACAATAACGGATGATGTCTTCCATAAATGAGGTGTTTAGTACTACAGTTATTAGGTGTTACATACAATAACAGTTAATAGCTTTCATAATGGAGACATTTTAATAAAGATAGATATATTAATTAAAGAGAGAATATTACATCATTTTCATGCTACTAATTCAGATTTTGTGAATATGTTATTCATTCAAATTCAGATTTGATTTTGGTTCAATATAGACGTGAAACAAAATACTGATTTCAAACAAATCTAAAAAGAAAATATAATCTTGAAAAATCAGATGAAATTGACTTGATTAATTATCCAAAATAACATTCAAGAAAATAGAATCTCCGAATACAAATAGAAAGATAAATTTTAGCAACCTTACATATTGAACTTAGTCTACTGTTTTTTAATTTGGTCGCTCCCCTATATGAGTTATATAAGATTTTTGACACTTAATCATGTCACCTCTTGAACATCTCCAAGTACTTCATCATCTCCATCGCATAACATCCCACTTGTATCTATGATTTCATCAATCGTGCAGTCATAATTTTCATCATTTGGTAGCTTTGCTCTATCCACATATGTACATGTAACCACTTTTTTCCTGAAGTTCCTCAAAAAGCAAAGGTAAAACGATGACGACACAAGGAGCTAGCACTTTTACCATTACAAAGACATTCAACAATATGCATTAGAGACATGTGCTCAATCATGACAAACAATCGGCTAGTAACATCACTCAACTCAATTAGTGCCATTAGTTCGACATGCTTTTCCCAATTAATTTTTCCAGTCTTCGTGTTGTAATAATGTAATAATATCTGACAAACAGAAGAAATTGCAATATTAAGAATATCACTCCCAAAATATGTAAATTAAATAACCAAGGTATTAAGTGTAGCAAAAAGTTCCTAAATGTAAATGCATAATCACAAAGAGCATTCGAAGAGATCAAACATCTTGTGATAAGGCTTCGTAAGGAAGGGAAACTAAGGTTACACATGCTGATAAGAAAGACCCTTCTTTAGTGATTTTTAAAGTCCAATAACCCTATCATCTCAGTTGGATAACCAATTGCAACCAGGGATTGCTCATATAGCTAAATTAATATGTTTTGATATTATTCATGATATGAAAAATTTAGCGATCAATGTAGACCTTTAATACAATGATATCTACAAGCTTTGAATCATGTATATTCAGTGTCAAACAATTCCGGAAATGATCAACTAAAAAAATGGTTCAATTAATGAGATATTTATAAAATATAAAATGTTAATATCTAAGATAATTCTAGACACTTGAGATATATCACATGGATACAACTAACAATTAATTAGACACGCAATCAGTTTCTGCAACATAAAGAAAATACAAATGAGACATTTACGAAATATAAAATGTTAATATCTAAGAAAATTTAGACATTTGAGATATATCACATGAATACAACTACCAACAAGCCATGTGATCGATTTACGCAACATAAAGAAATGCAAAATGCGTAAATGTGTCGACAAACCTCGCTAGCTAGGATCATAGAAAAACTGGCAAAAAAAGCATAAAAAATTCGATATATACCAGCCATATATTGTTTGTGATTCTTTGTGATATTAACTTCCCACCATACCAACGCCGATTCCCCGCGAACAAACAAAAGTTTGTCAAAATCAAACAATAATGAGTTCACAAAGCTGAAAA
Source organism: Papaver californicum (assembly GCA_023531435.1). NCBI lineage: Eukaryota > Viridiplantae > Streptophyta > Magnoliopsida > Ranunculales > Papaveraceae > Papaver > Papaver californicum. The sequence goes on from JAJJMC010029502.1 coordinate 2,671,380, forward strand.
TACTCATAAGTTGGACATAGATCAATGGAAGATTTGGATCACAATCTAGGTTGTAGATGGCAATACAATGAGCAACATGAGTGTTTTATATTAGATTTTAAAGCTAAACTAGTGTTATATATACTTTTATACCTTCAAGTACTGGTATGAATAGTTTCAAAGGTAAACTAGTGTTTTTTTGGGATCACAATGTTTGATGACAAGTAATTTAGTAAAGATTGTTCATCAAGTACTGGTGTGAATGGCTCAATCAAATTACGCCTTTGTAACACCACCACCACCAAAATAAACAACAAATAAGTATCAGTAAATAAAACTTTAGTAATGAAATACCCTAACTTTAAGTTTCTTTTGAACTTACCACTGAATTATTAGTACTGAATAATAGATATACTAAAACAGGGTCTTAGCTCTTGGCTCTGGTGTGACTTTCATCCTTTATGCACCTACAGAAAATAGAATATGTGCATCACAACAAAGAGAACACTCAGGAAAACGACCAACCACACAACCCCAACTTACAACAACCTTTATCCAACAACAAATGAACTAAATCCTAACACACCGTACAAACATTACAAAAAAATAAACAAGATGGAAATTTATCCATTTATAAATTCATGAAAATCATACAATCCACAAACCTTAACAAACAATATATACATATTGACGTCAATTCAAAACATGAACAACTCTTAACTTAAACCTAGTTAAAAATCAGGATTTTCATTAGATTTAGCATTGCATTTTACTAACTACTTGCACATTTTATAAATTATATCACATATGTATATCAAATGGACTGAAAACAATAGGTAAAACTGAGATTAAAGACTTTTCGGTACCTGCTCGTCCTTAAAACCCAAACGTCTAACTTTATCAGGGCGAGTAGAACGGGTAACTCGACAATCGAAGGATGTTGACGATATTCCCAACACTTCACCATCTGCAAGAATCTGTAGCTTTAATCTTTCTTCAAGAATCTGTAGCTTTAATCTTTCTTCAACCGAAAATCCCAAGTGTCACATTTAAATTATCTAGAAAAAAGATGAAAATCTGAAAGGGTCAAGCATACTTGAAACTGTAGATGCCATGGGCCAAACAACGGAATTGATAGGATGAGCCCAAGTCAAGAAAATTTTAAAACAAATCCGTTTTTGGGGTCCTGCTTTTTCATAAAGGCCTTTACAAGACGGCACAATAATGTTGTTAAATACTAAATTGAATAACTCTTTATCTATATATTTTTTATAATAGATAAAGTTTCCTCGATTAATTTGTATTAATGAATTTAATTAGTTTAGTTCATTAAGTATTAGTTGTTAAATTAGATTAAATTAAGTGTTATTTTTCTATTTTCTTAATTAATATTCTTGAGTTTCTCGTACCCAGATACCGCTAGGTCCACTAGGATATGTTTTAAATTTCTTAGTCTTAACCATCTCTACGTCTAGAAATGATGAACTTCTAGTTGTATGATAGTATTTTTCGATCTATACGGCTAGGAAAAGATGAATTTCTGAACACAATTGAGTTTCCAAAATCTAATATTTCGTCACAAAAATCCTAGCCATAAATGGTTATTCCTAGTCGTAGGTTAACAAATAACAACTCTACGACTAGGTTTTGAACACTAATACCTAGCCATAAATATATTTGTAATTTTTTTGAAAGTACATAGTTACTTACCACTAGGTTAAGGATATTAATTTCTAACTGTTAGCACTTCTACGACTAGGAATAACCGCTTACAACAAGGTTTTTTATAAGGGAAAAATTAAATAATGAAAATTCAATTACGGCTGCAAGTTCATCATTTTTTAGAAGTAGAGGTGTTACAGTAAGAAAATCAAATACAACCTAACCATAGACTGATTTGAAAGTACAAGTAAATAAAAAATAAATAAATAAAAAAAAGAACAAAAATAAAATAATCTTTTAAAAAAAGTAAAATTAACAAATTAAAACAAAAATCAATAGGAAGATAATGTAATAATATACGGTAGATTATTCAGGTAAAACTTAGACATACACACCCTTTAATTACGCTCTAAACACTAAAATATTAAAAAGCAGAACCCCAAAATGAAGGAATCTCTTTGAAACTCATATTTTTAGATTAACTATGAATCTGACGTGTCTAATCAATATTTTTATTTATCGAAAATGATAAACACACCGTAGATAGAGTCCCATGGTGTATACCAGTAGACACAGGAGATGGGACCACTCTAAACTCATCCCTTGTTAAACTACGGATTAGACAGGGGTCCTACCCCTGTGTCTGACGGGACACACTGCGGGATTCGATCCGCGGTGTGTAGCACCTCCGTTTATTTATATTACAACTGTTCTCTATCCAACAATAACAAGTCGTTTTCGTAGCGGGTCCCATTTTTTATCTTACTGTTGGATTATGTAATGAATCACACCTATGGATTAGATTTAGCTAAGCACGTCAAACAAAGTCAATGAAAAGTCTAGTTCTTTGTACCGTTTCTTTTCTTTGTTATTTCCTTATTAAGCTTGGTGAGCAAGGAATTCCTCGAGAGAAACAATAAAAAGGACACGTAATCGAAACCTGTTTAAGCCTGTAATTCAGGTTTGGTTCCGAACCTTAGGTTATGTTTAACGACAAGACCCGCGAAATGATGAACGGCGTTTTGGTTCGGCGTTACTTGTTTTGCACACACTATTGGTTCGGTAATCGTGAACCTAATACAGACGGTTCCATAGCTATTTCCCGCTCGCATTTAACTTAATTGATTAGACATAGAAAAGGGGCTAGTGAGCATAAGATCAGCAAAGCTTTTCCTCACAGTTCAGTTTCATCTCTCTCTCTCTCTCTCTTCAAGCTTTCTTTCTCATCTGAAATTGAATGGCTAGGTAAGATTAAGAATCACTCTAAACCCCCAATTTATTACTATAAATATAGAAAAGGGCTAAAATCTGAATGTGTTTAGGTACATTTCAGTGGTATTTCTTAACCCCGGACTGATTTGCTTAAACTATTGCAATGCTTTTGATGGATTAATGGCATAGTTTGTATTATTTGTGTTGCAATCAATCTACATTGCAACATGGGTTTGTAGTGGGTAAACTTACTAGTTGAGTTTTGGGGGTTTCCCCTTGTTTTTGTTGTTTAGGATTAGGGATTTCAGGTTGAGGGTTTATTACTTGGTGAGATCAATGAAGAGCACCCATTTTGGGAAAATGTGATCTGTAGTGTGAAAAGGGTTTGTCTTTAGTTGAATTAGGAGTGTTAGGTTTCTTTCATTGGCTTGAGTTTCAAAAGGGGACTAGAATCAATGAATCATCATCTACACTGTATCACTATGTTGGGGTTGGTATAGGAAACATGGGGAATTTTAACAATCGTCCAAGTAATATTTCTGTTTGAGTGTTGGGTTTTGGCCCTTTTGAGGCATTGATCTAAGCTTACAGTGTAAAGAACTACTGAGATGACCTGTTATGCGTAGAGTCATAATGATATTGACGCCGTAGTATCCTTAAGCTACAAACCATTTGTTTGTTTTCCCCTGTTGTTTTTTTTTTAATGTTGAATGCTTTCTCTAGGAAGATCTTAATGGTATGAGGGTTGTGTGATATTTGTGACCTTTATTAATTTGGTTGTTGCTTGACTGGAACCTGTTAATGGGGTAAAGAGTAGAAGAACTCATATAATCTATTTTTAGGAGGTGGAAAGCGAGCAGTAAAGTTTTTTATATAAGGTGTTAGGATAATGTGCAATGCTGGGGGTTAGATTTTAGGGGTTTAGCTTTCTACTCTATTGATGACCAATTAGTGTGCTTCATTCTTATGTTTGGTTCTTCAAGTATTTTCCATGAAGGAAAAGTTATCTTTCTTGAAGCTTGATTTTAACTTAATTGGATGCCCTTAACCTATAACCCATTTGTTTGTTTTTCCCTGTGGGTTCTTTTGATTGTTGATTGCTTGCATTGAGAGCTTGACATCGGCAAGGAGTGAACAAATTCCATAGGAATGTGACAATCTTGATTTTAACTTAATTGGTTATATTTGGTTACATAATGAAATTGATGCCTTCAACCTATAACCCGTTTGTTTGTTGAATGCTTGCATCGAGAGCTTGACATCGGCTAGGATTGAAAATACCATAGGAATGTGACAAAACATAAACACAGATTCTTGTTTATTGGTTTTCAATCTACAAGAAAATCTTAGGGAGATGAGGGTTGGATGATGATTGTTGTCTTACTTGATTAGTACGTGTTAAGAGTGCAAAGTATAGGAGAGTTTATAATCAATATTTGGGTCTCTAATTAAATCAGCAACAGTTGTGTCATCATGGTTAGGAGGTAGATCTGAAACGAGTGTTATTAAGTACTGTAATATTTTGTAGATAGCGTTAAGATATTGTGCAGCATGCTGGTTCTAGAGTTTTCGGGGTTTAAGTTTTGACTCACTTTTAAGGTGTTGACATTGTTTTTGCAGGTCTTGGCTTATCGATAGTAAAGGAATTGCAACAAAAGTGAAAAATGCCCCTCATTTTTCTTGTTACCAAATTAAGGATTGTGGTGCGAGTAGGGAGTGTCCTAATTGTCTTCACCGTATTGATAATAGCGATGTAAGATCAAGTATATTGATTTCGTGAATTGATTACAGTGAGTTAATTATGAGCTGAGGTAAGTACTTGCATATGCAGGTTGCAGTTGAATGGCCAGGCTTTCCAGCTGGTGTCAAGTTCGATCCAACAGATGCAGAGCTTCTAGAACATCTAGCTGCAAAACTTTCTCGTGGAGATTTGAAGCCTCATACATTTATTGATGAGTTCATTCCTTCCCTTGAGTCACACGAAGGAATCTGCTACACACACCCTAAAAATCTTCCTGGTAAAAGATATAGACCTTTTTGCTACTAGTTATTGCTTTTTTGTTAAGTGCTCAAAATTTGCTGAACTTGTTTTAACGAAATTCATTGCATAGCTAAGGAGAAATTAAAAATCAGTATTTAGATGGTTTATGTTAGACATTCATGTTCAACCATCCTATTGTGTTCAAAAGTGGAAACTTATTGGCCTCTTGATTGATCTAATTCAATTTGGTTGCTTTGAGTTTGAGTCGTTTTAACATAATATTCTTTGCAATCAAGTTGACTTAGCTTGATGCAAACAAATTTATTTCTTCTAGGTGCGAAGAAAGATGGAAGCAGTGTCCACTTCTTCCACAGAACTTCGAAAGCATATGCCACGGGTCATCGCAAGCGCCGCAGGATCCATGGTGAACTCAGTTCAACAGAAGAGCATGTCCGTTGGCATAAGACAGGAAAGACAAAACCTGTGATTCATAATGGTATGCAGAAAGGGTTTAAGAAAATTATGGTTCTTTATAAGAGTTCAATAAAGGGGTCAAAACCAGATAAGTCCAATTGGGTGATGCATCAGTACCATCTAGGGACCAATGAAGAAGAAATGGAAGGCGAATTTGTTGTTTCTAAAATTTTCTATCAACAACCACCAAAGCATACAGATGTGGGAGATGTCCAGACTACTCCAAGCACCCCCAATACAAATACACCGAATCCTCCCCGGCCTGAGAAGCGTGCAAAGTTAGATGAGCTTGATAAAGAGAATATACTATACCCTTATGTCCATCAGGTACTTTTTGTGTTTTATTATTTTGGAGTAAATTCATACACATTTCTCAATGTTGCAAAAGGCAAGTACTTGCCAAATTCATACTTGGAAGTTTCTTCTTCTTGTAAAATAGGATGTAGAAATTACTCCCAAATCACAACTTCCTGCAGAACTTGTTTGCCTTGGGGGTGGGAGATCAAATGCTGCATGGTGGGCCGGTGAATCGCAAGCTGTGGAGAATCCTGATCCAGATGGCATAGCCTTTTCGTTGTTGTGTCATGAGAACCATGAGATCCTTAATGAGTCGGGAATTAAAAAGGTTCCATATTTCTCGGACTGGGATCGTAACAGGAATGATATGATCAATGGAGATACAAGTACAGCCTTTGGACTCGCCGATCTGGATAGCTTAGCTCTTGGCACACCTCCTGAATTTGAGTCTGCTGTAAGCTTCATCTGTCATCCCTTTTCGTTTTACTGGATTTGCTAAAACAAGTCTTCATCCTCATATTTTACATTTTTGTCAGTCTTATGCTTAACATTTGGCCTTGCTAGTGTACTCATATGTGTTACCCAGACTTAAAACTGGGTTGATGGCGTCTTAGTACAAGCAATCGTCACACTGAAATCATTATTCGTTGATCTTATTTTGAATGTTATTGCAGGACTGGCAGTTTGGATCGCAGGAGAGCATTACGAGTTGGTTTGACCGCTTGTAGACAAATGTGGTGGACTATGGAGCCAAAGCTCACTGAGAATATTTAAAGGAATGCCGAATCCAATTTTGTTCATCCTCTCCCATGGTGGATTCTCTTTCCTCTTTATGCCAAATTTGCAGTCTCAAGTTGATGTTAATAAGCAACTCGAGTACTAGGAGAGACCCATGTCACGCTATCTCAAAGACGTAGATTGCTAGGCCAGCTGCTGCGGAAGATTTTGGTAAAAGTGCAAGTGTTTGGGAAAACCCTCTATTGCAGACAATGACACATTTGATGTCCCTTTCTGCTTGTTTATGGTCTTTTTCCAATTCTGTGCTTTTTATGGTGTTTGTGTCTGTAGCACTAATGGGCTCTTGCCAAATAACTGTAGTTGTAACATTTGGTTGTTGGTATGACTTGAGCCAGATAACTGCAGTTGTAAGACTCGTGACTTGAGCCAGATAACTGCAGTTGTAACTTGTTATTTAAAAACATTAATGTCCATTTTAATCATGCACAACTTCAATTTTTGAACCAACAAACCTTGCAATCTTGAATGCCATAGTGAACAGAGAATAACATCATAAAAGAACGGTCTGAAAGCAATAGATGTAACTTTCATTTTGCTTATTTGCTTATTTCTTTATTATTGATTTAAAGAGGCATAAATGGTACAATCAAGAAGCTACAAGGAAAAGAAAATCTACTATATGACAGTGTATCAGTTAAAAGACTAACAAAATTCCCAGAGTGAAAAGCCTAGTGAAATGCCAATAAATTTCATTTTCTGCTGTTTCTTTCACAATTTTGAACATTTCAAGGGTTCATCCTATACAGACAAGAAGGCGATATAGAAGATGCTGAAAGTGACTCTCTGTTCCCCAACACAAACATTCGACAACCAAATCATCTCCAATTTAGCTGAAACCATAAACTAGATAATACATCGTTTCACCTTCACAGCCCAAAACTAGATAATTCATGGTTTCACCTCCAAGCACAACGAATTTTCCAGTCTCTCCCAATCTTTCTTGAAATAATGATATTTGATACTAACTGTATATACTACCATGTCTAAGTCATCAACTGCTCAACCCTTCCTTGGGATGCGTCAAAAGACGCTGTACCTCCAGGCTCCAGTCATTACAGAAATGGATACCCCTAAAGTCTGTCATTAAGTGTTAGCCACTTTCTCTATTGCAATTCCCTGGCAAGAGGTATTTATACTTTTCAGCGTTATTTAAAAGATGAGCTGGAAGATGAACTGCAGAGAAAGAATGAGGAATAGGACCCAATTTTCCTATGATCTCCTTGAATGTATATTCCTCAGGAAGCATGTCAAAAAGGTTAGCTCCTTTGCAAATGACGTCCTGAATCCTTTTGGGATCAAGGTAATACTTGAATCTAACTCGATCATAATGACTATAAGCTTTCATCTTGAATATAAACTCACTGATATGCCTGAAGCAAAAGCTGCAATGCCACCCTGCATCTGACAAGATATCATCAGTCTGCCTATAATGTGCATACCTTGTTTTCCCCGCCTTATACTGATGCACTGAAGCTCTCCAACTCTTATTATCAACAGGAAACTCGAATGAATACAAGTAATTCTTCAGCCTCAAATGAAGAACAGGAGGTGTATCAGCACACCATCTCAACAGATTAATGGTATGCCCACTCAGAATCTCATCAACATCAGACATAATCAATAAATCATCATCCATTATACCCGCAATCCCCAACAACTTATCCAAAACTACACGTTGATAAGCCTCTTCAACAAACGGATTCTCCCCTTTCTTAAACCTACCTCCTATCGTCCCATAAGTTAACCCTTGCTCAACAAATTTAAAGTGTTCTCTATGGTTAGCAAAATACAAAGGCTTGGGTATCCCTGTAAACGTAGAATTCACTTCTAACAACACAAACTGTGTAACATATGGCTCCAATTCTTTCCATCTAATTGTAAGTATATCAATCTCATTATTAAACAAAACGGCATCAAAAACACGTCTAGGAGACTCCCTGATACCCCATCCATGTAACCTACACAAATTCTCCATTGAAACATTATCATGATAATAATGAGGAATTTCATGAAACGGCTTCGGGGGCTTTTCCCATAGAGGCCTTAAGAAGTATGTAATTTTCTGACCGTGAACATATATACCTAGAACCACTGTTGGTACAATAATGAATAAAAGGAGATACACTTTTAAATCCAAACCTCGCATTATGCAGCGTAATCTCGACATGTTTAATGGTGTTCCCATTACCTCCTGAGAGATTAAGAAAAAGGGGGAATTCACTTTAGAAACCAAACAAATTGACTGAAAATTTTCTTATTTTGACCAAATTTGAAACACTCATGAAATAATTAATTGCAAAGAATTGGGGGAAATGTTTTTACCTGACCACAAACGTCTTCAAATATATCATCTGTTTTCTTATACCCACCATCAGACATCATCAAACAAACAAAATTCTCCTCTTTTTTTTGTTTTCTGGTAGTGTTTGTGGGATTTATATGAAGGAATGGGATAATTTAGAAAATGGGAGGACAAGAGGAAGACTTGAATATTGGACGGAAAAACCTAAAAAGCGGGGGCGATGATCTTCGGCCACGCTGTATCCACTCTGTCTATCTTTCTCCTCTACCTCTCTATCTCTTCTTTCTCAAACAGACGATTATAGCCGTTTTTTGTGTATGTGTATGTTTTTCTCCTAAAAAAACAGATGTTCTCTTTTTATTCAATTACTGATTCCTCTAATAACTAGTATTTAATACACTACAAAAATAATCATTATTATTATTTAATTATTTTCAAAAAATAAGTTAATTACACGAAATCTGTTAACTATAAAGAAATTTTCGATACGTTCCCAAGATGACTGCCTATTGTCAGAAAAAATTAAGCAATAGGAAAACAAAGGAAAAAATTAAAGAGTGGAAGATATAAGAAGAAAGCTGGAAGTTGTGTTGTGAACCGAAACGAGAAAATCCGGTAAGGATTTTCTGATGCTCCACACAGAGCTTGCGATTTTCTTCTTCCAACTTCTGTGATTGTGCCCGCGCTTCAAGAAAACAATCCTTGGTCCATAGCAAAGTTGCATTATACTTTCGTATTCAGCTTTTCAATGGCTTCTGACTTATGCTTCTTTCCAAGTGATGCAGTTATAAACAAGAAGAAGAAAAGCCATCTAGTATGGACAAGGACGTAATGTTAGAACAACTTCCTGATGTCTTGACTGGCATAAAGTTTAATCTTTTGAATAAAGATGACTGGGAGAAGCACTCTGCTGTCTCAGTAGAAGTTGTGAATGATGTTACAGATCCTAAAACGAAGTTTAAAGCTACGAGTGCGAGAGATTATTTTGGGAAAAATATTTCTGAAATTATTGTAGAAGTGGCAGATAAAATTTCTTAGGAAGTTCTTCAGTAAGGGTCTTGAATTTCCAAAAGGATTAATGGAATTCTATTATGAAATGTCCGCAACAAGTAGAAACCGATTTCAAATCCCACAGGAGATCTCTTACACCATTACAGGTTTGTAATATATTAAAGGACGTTGATCCGAACTTCGTCAAAAGCTTTGTACCGAAACGACGATTGCTTTTTCTTTCTTCAATATCAGTTACGCCTAATTGGGCCGTGTAGTGTTTACATTCCGCAAGATCGAGAATGTAACATGTGAAATTGATTTTTCTCCTGCTACGCATGCTACATTCATCAAACAAACACCACTAATTCCCATTAAATTGAGTAACATATCGGGTTAGACCGTGCAGGGACTTGTTACGGCTTGCGAAGACCACAAATTGGAAAGAATTCCCGTAATAGTACAGAGGAAACTGCAAGCCTGCATCCAATGTTCCCGCGGGATCGAAGAAGTAAACTTTAGATTGCTGAAGATTGTGTTTCCTTTTAAACTTCACAAGATTCAACGACCTAAAACCCAAGTTCTTAATTAACCACTTACTTTTAGAAATTGGGTTGCTAGCCGCAACAGATACATCTGCGGACTTTGTTAAGTTGGAAGGTTGAACTCTTGAGCTACCAGATTCATTTACCCCTTTCTTCCTCATCACGGCATAGCAGGATGATTTCATATTTAAAGGATGATCATCCTGATGAAAAGTATCATCAGCAGTTTTGCAATCATTATTTCCATCCATGATAAATCTTCATCTACATAGGAAAATAAGAGAAGATAACTACACCATGATCAAAGGAAATAACAAAACAGAAATATTACGAAGCAGAAGAACAACAAGATGTTCATTAAATCAAAATACAGACCATCAAACAATTTTCTGATCAAGGAAAAGAAAGAATCATGATAAAACAACCATACATAAAAATAAAAATATCGTCATCATCATCATTATCACCCCTTCACTCCAACAAACAATAAACAGATAAATAAGAACACCACCATCATCATCATCATCATCATCACTGATTACTCTAAAAGATTCAGAAGTTGATAAATAAACAAATACATTAGGGAAAAATTTAAGAGGATTACCTGTAACGAAGTAAAATACAGAAGGAAGATATGATGATTGAATGAAACGAAAACTTGATCCCGATGCAAAAATATTTAATCGTAAAAGTTTAGGAAAATGAAAAGGCACAGAGGAATCACTTTTCTAGCCAATTTTCCGGCGTGAATTACTCTTGCTTGATGTGTTTAAGCTTGTGTTGATCTCTTCCATTCTTTGGGTAACTTAGAAACACTCAAAATCTCACAAAATCACGTAACTCCCTTATCAGAAGTTTTCTTAACGTGTTCCCGCCATTCTCGGATTTGAAATGAAAAGGGGGTGCCGTTATCACTTTTCGAGCCGATTTTTACACAAATGTTTATTTCTCAAAAATATCTAGAAAGACATAAAAAGACACAATAAGTACAAAATCGAACACTATCGAAACGGATATTCGGGCGCAATTTAGACACAAAAATGTGTCTATCAAATACCCCCAAACTTACTATTTGCTAGTCCTCGAGCAAATCTAATAAAAATAAAATCCTAACTCACTTTCGCAGGAATCGCGACTATATTTAGCATATGTAATAAGCCGTTAAACCCCTAGGTATCCCTAGTGGACGAGTTTTATCTCGTGAGGGTTTACAAGAGGTATACCCACAAAACCTTTACTCCAGATTTTAGCTACTCGTGAACGATTAAGGATAGACACTAAACAAGCTATTTAGTTGGCTTACTCAATTCTTCGGATATGGGAATCATTACCTATATGAGTCCAATTGCTGTACACGAGTGTTTACTCAAGCATACTAAAATTCATATATAAGACAACAGAGCTCTACTCAGATAATCGTTCAACCACAAGACTCAGAATTTATCAAAGTTCAATCACATGAAAAGATTTAGAAGATGGACATGGAAAATGTGAAGGTTGCACGTGTTGACTAAGGTGAACGGTATTTCCCATATCTGTCTGAAGGTCAGTGCCAGGATGAATCCTAATGGGTTGAGATACATGGTCTTAAACCTAATACTAATATCGACTCAACTGGTATATACAAGGGCCCATCGATTTATAAAACGATAAATATATTGACAACATGATTGGATCAAATTGAATCCAAGCGCATGATTCTTATCAGCATCTTACGTGATAAATCCTATGGATCATGCGTTCCATGCTTGCTTAGGCGACGGAGACAGGGAGAACACACACATATTGCTATCAAAGTGTCAATATTGTTTTTTCTCTTTTTTTTTTTTTTTTTTTTTTTTTTTTTGAATAAAGCAAGAATCGGGCTTGATCTCAAAACACTCTACTCTATTTCATCCTGACGACGATAACAATTTGATACTGGGCCCCACCAAATTACTTAGAGAAACACAAAATTACAAAAGTAAAAACAGAAAGTGATATGGTCGAGATAGACTCCAAGATGTGGTGACGAATATCATGCTTTTTCTAACACCTGAACTCTGTCCTTTTATGAATAGACCATTTAACTGGGCACACCAATTCCTGTAGAAAAACAGCTAAGTTTCCATCTACCTAGAATGGTTAGTGTCACCCTGAAGTGTTCACAAGCTTCTAAATTCTAGAGCTTTATTATTTCACTAAAAAGTTTCTCCCTTACCCCCAAACTTAAATCAAATAGTGTCCTCAATGTTTCTAAAGATGAATGATTAAAAGCATGAACAAGGAGAAACTGTTACCAATTGAAGGAAAAGAGTTAATGAAAGATATTACCGAGTTTCATGAGCATGGGTTACCTCCCAAGAAGTGCTAAGTTTAAAGTCTTCAGCCAGACTAAGGAAGAATTAGTCACCCCATGAAATCATAAATAGTCGGAACAACTGTGGGTCATCTGAATCAAATAATGCTATCACAAAGAAAAAACTACAACATGCCAAGAAAATGAACAAACCGAGCACACCCTTATCTAGTTTTCTGTTTAAAACAACTACTTCTAGCTGTGATTCAGGTTCAGGGTCTATAAAAGGGTCTAGATAAAATATTTTCATGGGTTGGGTTTCCTCATAGGCAGGACCAATAGGGTCAGGTTGTAAAGTCTGGAAAAACTCAAGTAAGAACTTAGAAGCACATAATAATAACCTGAATAATTGCGGATCCTCAAAGTCAATCAGATTTGACCCACACAGTTGACTACTATGAAGGTGGTCATTCTTAAGCAAATGTGTCGATTCCCTAAAGTAATTAGGTTTAGTCTTAAAACTTAATATCTGACACATTTGAAATTCTAACGTTCCCACATATGGAAGAAAATATTTTGGTGGGAAAACAAAGTCAATCTGGGTATTATCGCCTAGGTAAACCACATCGACCAGAGGATGGGTTTCTAACAACTGAACTTCTTTATGGACATAATTAGGTTCAGGAAACAGTTCTTGAAGATAATCTCTTAATATGGTAGAGGCACAAACATCAAGTCCCAAGTGAGGGACTTCTAATAGAGTCGAAGGTAAAGCACATGGAGAATGATAATCACCACCAAACTTTGAATTTTGGGTGTCTCTAGATAGACTAGTCACAATTTCCTTATTTTCTAGATCATCAGATTCTTAAAAATTGTCAATTGCTTCTTCTAAATTATAATCAAGTGGTGCATCCTCACTCATATTTAAAATATCTACGGGTCTATCTTGGTTATCTACAACTATTGTTTCTAAAAAGTTGGACTCTAAAACAGTATTCTCAGGATAAACCCGTTCCTCTAAACCATTATCAGTTTCAAAACAAGAGAGTTCTACATCGTCTAAAACAGTGGTATCTCTGGTCAAATCCTCTTCCTTTTGAATAGGTGAATGATCATTAAAATTATTTGGATTTGAACAAGAAATAACACTATCATCATGAAGCACAATTGGAGTGACAATTTCCTGATCACTATGTTTGTATATTTCAAGTTCTTCACCAATACTATCCTCATCATCATAAAAACATGAAGATGTTTGAACCTCGTCTAAATAAGCAATGTTACCAATTCTATCCTCGTCCTCTTGACTAGGTGAATAATTATCAAGGGTATCACTATATTGGCAATTAAGATCATTTTGAGCAATATTATTCTTTGCAGAGATTTCATTCATACTTAATATGAAACTATTTCTATCCTCTCTCATCTGCCTTGTATTTTCAGCTATCTGCTTAATGGATTCTTTAAGGCATTATTCTAGAGAAAGAGTTGGAC
>JAJJMC010029502.1:2685494-2701156 GCA_023531435.1 Papaver californicum
CCCCCCCCCCCCCCCCCCCACACACACACACACTTAAATTAAACTCATGTGTTATATCAGATAACTTCTTTAGTGATTCTTCTAGAGGTGGAATAGGTTTATGATGAGTACTAGGTTGCAACTGCTCGTGTGATTCTTCTAGAGGCATACTAGGTTCATGGGGAGTACTAGATTGCATCTGCTTTAGGGCATCCCTCCAAGATAACGAACTCAAATCATCATGGGGAGTACTAGATTGCATTTGTTTTAGGGCATCCCTCCAAGACAAAGAACTAGAATTTTGCTCACTTTCATGTTCATAAGACGGGTGTATGTACGAATAGTAATTGGGATCACCTTGGTATGAGTAATAGCCTCCAAAAGGTTGGTGGTGATCCCGATTACTGTCCACACAATGTTGATAGTATGGATAATGTCTATTTTGAAATTCAGTCGGATATTCATTGTATTGGTCCTCATAATACCAGTTCGACATTTTCTAAAAAATAAAAATTCCTAATTAAAAAAAACTCTAAGAAAATAAATGCCGACATGAAGGGGTTTCTAAACATTCACAAACAAGGCCGACTCAACCAAACCAAACCTATTGAATCTAGCAAACAAAAAGCATGATGGCTCCACTTAGATTGTTTCTAGACCATCTTCTATTCTTTCAAAAGGCAACTGGTTACAATTTTAGCAAACCTCTTAGAACGATCCGAATTAGATTAAGTCGAAGAGAAACAGGATAAGCTCTAAGGAGCTTTGATAACCCTGTTTCTTTGGCACTGTTCCCTGGGTTACAAGGCGGCTCTAATCAACTTAAAATAATCTTCCTGGACTTCAAGTTAAGCTAATAAAGTAACCAGTACAATCCTTTTGAACGATTTTCCAATAAGCTCGATACCCTATAGGTCTCTTTCTAGTCAAAATTTTAAGGTTTTAGGTTCGCGTTTGGTAACGTGTTCCTAAAGCGGGCAAGAAGGAAACGGTGATGAAATCCGAGTCCTTATCTTGTATGGCCAGTTCTTGCCCTTTACTAGAAAAGTAAGTCCGTTTTCAATTCCTCAACATATATGCATACGAAGGAATACAACCCACTTGCAGGGGATTCGTGGGTTGATCGAATCTTACCTCCCGTACCAGACGGGGGATGATTCGGTTGTAGTCGACTCGGGCCACCGACTCCTGTGTCAGTGTGCGAACCTGAGGAGCCGAGACAATATCGTAATTGTCGTCCTTCCCTGTAGCAGTTTATATTCAAATAACACCCTACCGTAGGGTTTAAAAATAATAAAATGTCCAAAGTCCCAAAAATAATGTCCAAAAAGTGTCAACAAAAATAAAAAAATTACAAAAATAATAAAAATCCTAATACACTTTTCTAAAAGAACACAAATAAAATCTAATTAAGAAAAATCTTCGTCTTCTTTTTCGTTCTTTAAGCTTTAACTTTTAACTCCAAGTCTTTAGCTTTAATTCCAAGTCTTTGGCTCACTTTCTTTTCGGTCCAAAATCCAACCTGTAGCAAAAAGAGAAATACCAAAAGAAACGTAAAATAGAACAAAGTAAAATAATAAAAATAAAAATAAAACCTAAAAATAAATCTAAAACTAAATCTAAAACTCTAAACCTAAAAACAAGTCCGCGTCGGCAGCGCCAAAAATTGATGTGATTTTAGCTTGTGTTGATCTCTTCTAGTCTCTGGGTAACTTAGAAACACTCAAAATCTCACAAAATCACGTAACTCCCTTATCAGAAGTTTTCTTCACATGTTCTCGCCATTCTCGGATTTGAAATGAAAAGGGGTGCCTTTATCACTTTTCGAGCCGATTTTTCCGCAAATGTTTATTTCTCAAAAATACCTAGAAAGACATAAAAAGACATAATAAGTACAAAATCGAACACTATCGAAACAGATATTCGGGCGCAATTTAGACACAACAATGTGTCTATCAGTCATCCTACGTTAACTCTAGGTAGAATGATGAGCTACCCAACCTCGCACCCCTTCAACACTACCTTTTAATCTCTTGAGTGCTAATTTTATCAATCATGAGGGTGTCATCAGAATTGTTAACTCTATCTTGTAGTCTTGTTTGCAGTTGGTACCATTCTCTTGACAAAGCAGCAATAAAAACACATCTTCATCAACAAGCGAAACGACATCAAAATCACGAAGAAAGTTGAATATAGGCAAGGTTTGCAAGCAACAAGAAGAGGAAAAATTTTATATCAAAAGTGAAGACAAAACAAAGCAAAAAAAAATGTAAATTTTTGAAGTTTATAGGATACCAAGGCAATACAAGTTGCGAATAATTAGGTGCTTAAGTCCTTCCACCATGATCATGTTAATTTCAGTTTCATTATTTTTGTAGTTGTTATCTTTTGTATTCATTCTTAAGGGAAAAAATATGCATTTTAATTTCATAGTTAGAGAGTTATTTCATTAGTTAAGGCCATGTGAAAGAATAAATCTATAGAGAATTTTCAAGCAACAAGAATTTGAGGAAAAGAGTTACAAATTGTCAAAGTTCAGAAGTTTAGCATCACTAGTTGAAGCCGAAAACGAAGAAGATCAAAGATGTTTATATTCGATGTGAGAGTGGTGCTGATTGTGAATCGGGTGAGAGGTAAGTAAGCGTTCCCATCCTCACATAGTGGTTGATTTCCTTTCTTAGAGATCATCAGGAAAAAAAGGTTCTTTTTATCCCACATTTCTATGGGATAACAAAATATGGTTCAAAAGGTTAGTTTTCCTTCCCAAAATTCAACGTGTGCAGAATTTATATCTTTACTTCTGCCCGCTCACATGAGAACCTAAAAGTGCATCTTTTGAGTGCAATTTCATAAAACCCTATTGGTGAGGCAGAATTCGATGCGGAATGCTTATTCAATCGCTCTCGAGGTTGGATTCTTCCGTATGGTTGGTTGTCTTCTAACTCAAGAGTTAAGCATGAGAATAATGTTTTTTGGCATTTCCAACTTCTTATTATTAGTATGCAAAAAATTTATGTCCTTATAGCTCTTTGGATGCTTGTGACTTTGAAGTTGGAGTAGGTTTTGTGGGTATACCTCTTGTAAACCCTCATGAGACTATAACTCGTCCGCTAGGGACACCTAAGGGTTTAAAAGCTCGTTACATATGCTAAGTGTGATTGTATCCTCAACGAAAAGGAGTTGTTGTATTTTGTGTTAGTTTAGATACGTAGTTTTCTCGAGGACTAGCGAAAGGCAAGTGTGGGGGAATTTGATAGGTGCATAATCCACATGTTTTGAGTGCCAATTCCATACTTGTTTTAGTTATATTTCTTGCATTTTACCTTTTATTACTCTTGTTTTCTTTTTTGTTTCTCATGCTAGGACGATTCAACCAAAAGAAGTGGAAACAACTTTAAAAGTGTTAAGGAAGTGAAGTGCAACAAGTGAAGAAAGCTAAAGAAAAATTAAAACTCATTCAAATCTAGGAATTCTTCTCACCATCTTTTAGATAATTGAAATACAAAGCTAACGCAAAAAGAATGAGGTCATTCCGAGTTCGTATGAATAATTATTAACAAAAGCGTGAAACCAACTTGGATTTGGTATATGTTGGGCTATATTGGGTCAGCACGGGAAGAGAAAGAAGGGAAGAGCTTTGGGCTCTCCTTTGACATGAAATTTAGGGGTTTTGTTGGTTTTTGAGGAGGTTAATTGTTCTAGTTGGATAAGATCAAAATGAGGTGGAAGATTTTAATGAGATTATATTTCCTGGTTTGATAGACATCAAGAAGAGGTTACCAAAGCCTATATACAATTTTCTACACAACTTCTCTACAGAAAAGAGAGCAAATTTTGGTTTACCCCTTTAAAGGGGGCAAACAGAATATTTTCTCTTTTTCTTCCCCTTTATTCTTTTCTTCTATATCTTCCATGGGTTTTAGTAAACCCATGAGTAGATTATTCTTCTATTGGTTGGAGATGTAATCGGAAGTTATAAACATAAGAATCAATCTGGCTGGTTAGTTTTAATTTTCATTATCTCTTTTTATTGTTCATGTTTTACTACGTATAACAATTATGTGATTATGTTCATGTAATACGATTGGTTGTTTAATATTTTAAAATCGTGAATTAAATATCCTTGATAACCTATATATAGCTAATTTGGAATCTTAGGTAATTTTATCAAGAACCCTAATAACTAGAAGTAATTTGTGATCACTAGCGGTACGAATCATGAAGGAAGTCACAAGTAAAACTTGTCATAGGTTTAATATGCCACGATTGTGCGATATATTGCATATGAATAACTTGTCTCACAGATATTAATGTTTTCCTCAAGTTGAACCTCTTAGCGATTAGCACTAGGTTATTTGGTGGAAAAGAATCAATATATTAGCGATTGCAGAATATGTTGACATATGGAGGCGTAACGAAGTATTACACCGATTGGGGATAATTTAGGGTTATTGGTATAAAAAGAGAGTGGAAGTTGATTCTAATCGATTAAGGAGCTTGTTTGGTGATGGAAGATGAAATCTCTAACCAATATTTTCTATTTTTGTTCACAAATTTTATTCACTTTGCTTTTAGTTTAGTTTAGTTTAGTTTAGTTTAGTTAAGAAACTCATCAACCCCCGGATTACTTAAGAAGTCGAAAGTAAACAACAATTCCATATTTTTATTGGGAACAAATCTCTTCTTGCTATTGTACTCGTAATTGTAGAAAGTATATGAAATATTTTGGTCGGCTGATAACCCACCAAAAGGGTTTGAACTATAGCTCTCTAAAAATGAAAGGATTGACAAGTTAGTATGCAATATCATAAAGAATCAATTCACAAGATAAATGTGTTTAAATAATCACTTTTCTCTTTGTGAGTAGCTCTGCGATGATATTGCTTTACCTAAAGGAGTATTCTAATGTAATCTCGCAACTCATATTGGAGGATTTCAAATTTTTCAGCTAAATTTAACCATCTACGGTGTTTAGGGTTCTCATTTAATTCAAAATGAAATTCTTTGAATCTCTTCTAAAACATCGAATAACGTTCATGAGGCCTTTCACGGTAAGCCGGAATGAAAGCTTTAAGAGAAAATTAGTGTTTAGGTCGTAGATTTTGGTATGTCTTTGAGTTTGGATCGTAAATTTGTCTGTTTTAGTGTTTGGGTCGTTGACCCGTTAGTCAAAGCGGTCAAAAGGTCAAACTATTAGTGTCACCGTTAAATCCATCGTAGCCCATTCTTGGAAATAACTTGGAAAGAAATCTTTAAATATTGAGGGTATAGGGGTAGTAGTGGTTGCAGTTTCAGTTTGATTCAAAGAGATTAGTTAGTCGGTCCCCAAGGCCAATCTTTTTTCTTCTTCTATGATAATGAGTTATTCTAAGAGTAATATAAAGGCAATAGAGAGAGAATTAAAGAAATCGAGACAAAACACATCATCATCCATGGAGATTGATTGGAGTTGTGATTGGGAAGGAATATCAGGATCATAAGGAGGAGGAGGAGTTGATGTTAGAGAAAGACAAAAATTAGTATAAAAAAAGCGAAGAGAATCAATGGAGAATTATTTCTATCTCTACCCTCGTTTTACCTCATTCTAATACACATGTAAAGAACAATCAACAATTCCTTATGAAATTATCAAATACATATTAATTGTTGCTGCTCGTCTTCGTTCGCTTCAAAATCGTAAAGATAATAATAATAATTCATCTAATCATTCTTCAGTGACTTCATCTTCTTCATCAAAATTATCTTCGTTTGTACTATCAAAAGAAAAATCATATTCTTCAGTACCATCGGTTCAAGTCTCAGATCTTGATAACGAGAATAATAAAAAACTCGGTTACTTCTGTTATTGTTAATGCAATAATTGATTGTGATATCCGAGTTTTTCATGAACCTTCATCTTCTAAAATAAAACGTGTAAATAATTTGCCTAACGGATGTTAAGGGACACAAACTGTTTGAGATTTTGACCACTTTGACTAACAGTTCAATGACCTAAACACTAAAACGGACAAACATACGACCCAAACTCAAAGAGGTACTAAAATGTACGACCCAACCAACAATTTTTTCAAGCTTGAACAAGAATTACATCGTCCTCAACGGTGAATGGTTCCATTAGTTATTAGAAATGCGAAAAATTGGAGGAAGAGAAAGCATTGAAGTTAAGACGAGAAAAAGTGGTGCAACATGAGTTAGAGAGAGTGCAACATTTATATAGAGAGAGGCCCCAACGGATCTTTTTTTTTTTTTTGAAAACGAGACAATTACTCTATAACCTATAAGTTCGGCTAGGTCGAAATTTGATATGCTTAGCCGAACTCCTTAATCCAAATCAAACAAAAATGTTTGGAAAATTCTAATTTGTTTTGGGGAACCGAATATTTCTTTATTTTGCAAAACTTTTAAACCATGCCAGCCGAACATTTGGTTTCCTAACCGAAACCTCTGTTCGGTTAGTTCAGTAAATGGATTCTCTAACCGAATATTGTCTAAACATATAGGTTCATAATTATCTAAGCATAACTTAAAACCCAACAACAAAATAACATAATAGGTTCATCACTTACTACATATTGTTCAAAATATTTAAAAGCACCTAGCAACAACGAAACAAAAAGATGGACATAGACATTAATAGTTATCAACCAAAACGAGCTCGTCTAATTCTTCCACTCCTTGTTACTTTTGACTTCTTCTCCTTAGCCTCATCACCACCTCCCTTCTTGTTCTCCTCAGCTTTGTCTTCCAACTCCTCAGTTGGACCTATGTACTCACCATTTTCATTGTAGTGTGGGTTCACGCCTGAAAAATTTGCATTCCATGAAAAAGAATCTCGGATCAAAATCCGGATCATTCTTCACCATTTGAATAATTTCATCTTCCTCTGATTCAACTTCAATGTAGTTGAGGATTGTCATCACTGTTTCAAGGATTCTCAAAATCGTTTATCATTTCTACCCATTTTGGATCATTCAACATCATTTGATATATTTGTTCTACAGATACCGATGATGGTAAATTAAGAAGAAGATTTGAACGAGTATTAGCCTTTTCATTCCCTTTATCTTCTTTCAGAGCCTAAATAATAAATTTTGTCCATAAAAATTAAACCACGGCTAATAATTAAACTAATATAAAGTTCGGTTAGAAATGTCTATTATCGAATTAACCGAACAAAAAGTTCGGTTAAAAATCAAAATGTTCGACTAAAATAAAATGCAAAATCCCTAAAAACAGTGTAATGTTCGGTATGAAAAAAAGAATGAAACATGACCGAACATTTTGTTCCCATAGTGGGACTAAAAAGTTCGATTGAAAAGTCATATCATCGAGGTAACCGAACTCCAACTATTTTTACTAAACAAAAAAGTTGGTTGAAAAATCTTGAGGAAAAAAAAGTTCGGTAGCCCCTAATTTTTTTTCTCAACCGAACTGTTCTTGGTGTTCTTCCTAACAAAAAGTTCGGATGACAAAATATGGTAATCCTAACCAAACTTTTCACTGCTACTACCTTTTGAACACTAATTTTCATGATTTTAAATCGAAATAACAATAAAAAGAACCCATAAAATTGAAAGGGTTTGTTCGGAAATTACCTTTTAATATTACTACTGGAAGATTCATCCTTTGGTTCTCTCGTTTGGGTTTCGATTTTTCCTTGAACTTCAACAACCGGTTTTTCAATTTATGGTACAAGTTCTTGAATCATTTTATCAAGCATTTCTTTTGCAATTTATGCAAGATCATGGCTCGGTTGAGCCAGTGGAATAGACAAATTTTTAGTGGATGATTAGATTAGGTTAAAGATGAGAAGAAAGATTTGATTATGGGAGATGAAGAGGGGAAAAATGAGAAGAATTTTTTTTAATTTTGTTAGGATTAGAATTAGGTTTAGATTTAGATTTATATACGATTAGGTTTAGGGTTTAGGTTAGATTAGGATTAGTTTAATAAAGGGGTAACTTAGTCATTTCCTCCCATTAGGACACTCCTTAGCTTTGTAGGGAATATGGCCCAAGCACATAATTGTCCCCTCAAATTCTAAATGGTCCCCAAAAAATCATTCTTTGAGAAAAATACAAATGCAATGGGTCCCAAGGAAAATAAGAAGTCATACCTTCATTATCAGAGCATCTCCAATGCTAGGGGTCAAGGTCTTAAAACTACAGGCCATTTAGGATTTAACACCTTTTTCATCAAAAGTTAATCTTCAATGCTAGGGTCAAGATAATGAGAAAAGATGACATGGCCAACCGGGGACCAAGTATGGGTAAAAAAGAAAGTCTAGATTAAATCTTCTTCATAACCTTGGGTCTTAAGTCCACATTATCATTTTGTCTCTAAATTTATATATAAAGTGGTAAATAAGACCTTAGAGATTACAAATAAATTTTGGATAATAAGTTTTATCTTTATTTATTTTTATCATTTAACAATGATCCATAATAAAAACGTTAATAAAACCTCCATCTAGAATGACCTCGATCCCTTATATCGGAGATGTTGTCGGTGGTCAAATAAATTCCATCAAACCAGTTAACACCTCATGGATATAAAGAAAAGATTTACCTTACACATATCAGATGGATCATGATTTTAGCATGCAGAGTATCCAATCTCTTACATTTGGTTCATAGCCCATGCAACATTTAGCATAACTTTTCCGAAAGGAATTGGTAATGAATTAGGAACAGAATTAGGAAATTAGTTAAACGAGTTTCTGATCATGAATTAAAAACTATTTTCTTTGTGTATAAATGTTGTCATCAATCTCAGTACGCGAAGTATCATTTCAGACTTGCAGAAATGCCGGGAATCCAACGTAATTAAGCATTTGAAAAGAAAAAAAACAAATAGTCCGCGGCCCAATTAGGTCACAGGCATAACTTGTTAGGCTAATTTATAGGCCCAATAAACCATAAACCTCAACTCCTTTCCACAAATCAAAATTATCAATGATAAGTTGATAACCAAGCTTGAGGGACAAATCAAGAAAATCATCAGTATTAGATTGAGATACTGATACATTATCATCATTTCTAACTGATGATGATGATGCAGATTCTTCCCGTATAGAAGAAGAAGAAGAGTAATTTGACGAGTAGTGCTGATAATCTTTCTTACTTGGTGGTTTAGTATGATGAATTTTTTTATTATTACCATCAACTGATGGGAAAAATTCATACTCCATTAAAATATTTGATGATCTCCCAGCTGATGATTTCCCCTTTCTATGAACTATCAATAATCCTGTAATAAGGAAAAATAAAATCATTTTTCACGGACAATAATGAAACCCTAATTTCCTTAAATTTGAAATGTTTTGTAGAATAAAAAAAAAGAAAAAAGAAAAAATTTACCTCATCATTAGTAAGTCCAGAATAACCGGCGCATAATAATCCTACAGAAGTAAAATCCTTTTTGATTTGTCCATCAACATTATTATTCCACTTTCGTCCAAGATCAAGTTCTAGAAAATCTGATTTGCTGTCTACAATCATTTTATCATTAGTTGCAGTGGTCTCAGAATATCGTGGAATATTCCTTCCTTCTTGAAACCCTATATTCTCGGGATCGTTGAGATTTTTCTGCAACTATTATTAAAAAATGGATTCAGTATAAGAAAATTTAAGGAGAAAAAAATCATGAAATGACCCAAAAAAAACTTGATTGACCTTATTGTGGAGACAAATATCACAATGTTGTTTAGATAAACAGTGATGTTTTGGGGCTACAAGAGCTCTAGGACTTTCGAAGCTTCAAATGGATTCGTATTATTACTGAACCGATATTCTCTTTCACTTGGGTTATAAGCAGCACCATTATTGTTTCGAACACCAGAACCTGCACTTGGATTATAAGGTTGTTGACGATGACCTCCGTTAACATTTGAAGCTGATCCATAGTTCATAACTTTATGGTCAATGTTTGAGTTACTCCGTGGTTCATATTTCGCAGTTGATGTAGAAATGGGTACTGATTGGAATGTATGTGATGATTTTGAGATTGATTATCAATCTGATGAGATGTTGTTGAAAGTAATTCCTTAACAGAAGGAAATTTTGTATGCAAGAATAAAGGCTGGAATCAAGGAGAAAGATATCCTAGAATAATATTGAGTCAATGTAATCTAGCTAAGTTTGGTAATAGAATATGTTGCCAACTATAAGAGTTTGTTACCAACCTCAAGAGTTGTAACAAGTAATAGTCCTGTAACCTCTGAGTTAATAAAATATACCAAGTTACAGAAAACATTCAAATAAATAATTCCAACAGATTGGTATCAGAGCCTAGGGAAGAATGGTATCCTCAAGCAAAGACTACAAGCAAAGTTATGTACCAGAATTCGATGGAGAAAATTATGACTTCTGGTGTGTGAGAATGAGAACATTGTTCATCTCACGAGATCTCTTGGAGTATGTAGAGGACGGTTTTGAAGAACCGGAAGACAAGGAAACCCTATCAAACGGTGAGGCCAACAAATTTAAAGGAAACATCAAGAAAGATGCTAAAGCTCTTCTCCTGGTTCAAGAAGGAGTCACGAAAACTATTTTTCCAAGAATCATCAACGCTACAAGATCAAAGGAGGCGTGGGATATTCTTGAAAAGTAATATAAAGGAAGTTCCCAAGTCAAAACCATAAAGCTTCAATCTTTTTACGAAGGGAGGTCAAGAACTTGAAGATGAAGGATTCCGAGCTCTTAAAAGATTATTTCATCTGAGTTATGGACGTGATAAATCAAATGAAGACGTATGGAGAAACAATTCCCAATCAAAAAATTGTTGAGAAAATTCTCATCAGCTTGCCAGAAAGATATGATTCTATTGTCGCCGTCATAGAACAGACCAAAGATCTTGAAACTTTGGGTGTCGAAGAACTGATGGGCTCTATTAAAGCATTTGAGCAAAGACAGAACTTGTGCACAGAAAAAACCATTGAGATTTCCTTTCAATCTAAGATCAATGTTGTCTCGAGAAATAACGAGAAGTACTCAAATCAAGAATCGTTCTGTGGTAGAGGAACCACAACAGGAAGAGGTCGATATGCACGAGGTCGTGGAAGAGCTACATGCTATTTTCCCAGAAGAAACACCAAAGTGTCCACAGCATCAAGGTGTGGAATCTGTCAGAAAACCGGTCATGATGAGAAAAATTATTGGTTTCGAGATAAACAACAATGTTACAAATGCAAGAGGTATGGTCATCTCCAAAAAGACTATAACTTGGAAGAAAATCAGCAAGCAAATTTTGTAGAAGAGAAAGAAGGAAATGAGTACAGGTTTTACGTCTGTCAAGTAGCCAAAGAACAGAAGAACGAAGTATGGTTCATTTATAGTGGATGTAGTAATCATATGAACAGCAACAAAAGCATCTTCAAAGAGATTGATTCAACCTGCAATTCCAAGGTGAAAATGGGAAATGGTGTCTCGGTTGGTGTAGAAGGAAAGGGGACAAAATTCCATAGAAACGAAGAAGGGAAGAAAAGATATTCAAGATGTGTTACTTGTACCTGACTTAGCACAAAACTTGTTGAGTGTTGAACAACTGTTAGAACGTGGACACGATGTCCATTTTGAGGACCTCGCCTTTAAGATTCTTGATCAAAGAAAGCGCGAAGTAACAAAGGTCAAGATGGAGGAAAACAAGAGTTTCCCTCTTATTTTTTCTTATAAAAATGTTGCTCTTAAAGCCGAGGTGGTTGCTGATTCTTGGCTATGGCATAGAAGGCTTGGACATTTGAATTTCCAAAGCCTAAAGAACCTTCAGAAAAAGAGCATGGTCTATGGACTTCCAACAATTCAAGAGTTAAAGGAAGTTTGTGAAGGATGCGCACTCAGAAAATATCACAGAGAAGCATTTCCAAAAGAGAAGGCGTGGCAAGCTAAAGCACCGTTGGATCTAGTTCACACCGATATTTGTGGTCCAATGTCATCATCATATCAGGGAGGCAACAGGTACTTTCTTACCTTCTGGTGTGATTGTAGATTGCGGTAAAGAGGGTTTATTTTCGAACTTGTAAAAATTTGTTTTTAAATCTAATTTCTAAGACTAAAAATAGCAAAACTCAAATAAAATTGATAATGAAGTTGAGAGAAAACTGAGGCTAGGATTCCACTAATTTCCAATTTTTAAAATGATTAAATTCAATAATTATAATTATGCAATTCTACGTTTAATTTGATACTAAAATGTAGCAACAAGTAGATTTTCGAAAGAACAATTGTATAACAAAAGCAAGGAACATCTAAAACCTAGGACAAAGCATGTACCATCTAACGAAATCACAATTGTTTAACGAAAATCATTAATTCAATTTTTACCCAAGGCTATTAATCATAAATAAATTGCATAGATTAATTAAATAAACATTACCACATAATCTTTGGAAAATTAGCTTCCTCCGTCGCCTCAGAGATGGGGTTTAGTTCCTCATTGTATTGGAAACACCCTCAAAATAGATTTTTCATAGCTCAAAAAGTGTTTACAATAATGAAATAGAGGTAACACAGGAGAACAGATATGCTTATAAGCGTTACAGAGACTTTTCTCTGCATTACTGAAGAAAATAGAAATAAAGAACGGACCAGGGACGCTTCAGAAATTCAAAAGTATAAACAACGGGTTCAGCGACAGTTCCAGCGATAGTTTTTTTGAGCCTTTGTTCTTCATCTTCTTCTTTACAGCAGCAGAAAAAATAATTTCCTGGAATTTTTCTTTCGATCTCTGTCTTCTTCTGAGCTCTCCCAATACTCTCTACCTCCCTTATGACTCGAACACATCCTATTTAAACACCTCAGAGCGTCAAATCTTCAACGAATCTTCATTAACAGCAAAATACTCGGTGATTATTTTCTCATAACTTCACGTGATCTGATTTGTTAATTTGTCTTGATTTAGCGTATCTTTTGATTATGTGCAGATCACTCTTGATAAGACCAATATATTCTCTGTTTTAAAGCTCAAAAATCACTTATAAAATCTTCATAAACTCGAACACAGAGATTCACGGAAGAAGATATAGTTTCCCGCCTAGTTTTTGGATTTGAAATAGGTGGGTGCCCGTAATCCAAGGCATATGTGCCTTTATAACTTTCATGGGTGCCTTTAGTAGCTTTTCGAGCCAATTTTTCCAACAATGTTTATTTTCCGAAAATACCTACAAATACATAAAAACACAATATTAGTACAAAATGAGTTCCAACACTATAAAAGTTGAGAGCAAAATAGACACATAAATGTGTCTATCAAATACCCCCCAACTTATTATTTGCTAGTCCTCGAGCAAATCTAGTCAATAAAATCCTAACTCACTTTCGCATGCATCGCGATTGCACTTAGCATGTGCAATAAGCCTTTAAACCCCTAGGTGTCCCTAGTGGACGAGTTTTGTCTCTTGAGGGTTTACAAGAGGTGTACCCACAAAACCTTTACTCCAAACCCTAGCTACATGTGAACGATTGAGGTAAACACTAAACAAGTTATTCAGTTGACATACTAAATTCTTCGGCTATGGGAATAGTTACCCTATATGAGTCCAATTGCTGTACACGAGTTTGTACTCAGCATACTAAAATTCATACAAGAATTCAAAACTCTACTTAAATAGTCGTTCAACCACGATACTCAGAATCTATCAAAGTACAATCACATGAAAAGATTTAGAAGATGGATATAGACAAAATGAAGTTTGCACGTGTTGACTAAGGTGAATGGTGTTTCCCATATCTGTCTGAAGGTCACTGCCAGGATGAATCCTAATGGATTGAGATACGCTCCCACTGGTCTTAATCCTTATACTAATATCGACTCAGCTGGTATATACAAGGTCCCCAATGGTCGATTTATTGAAAATAATTATCTTTATACTGACAACATGATTAGATCTTTTGAATCTAAACGCATGGTCCTTTTCATCAGATTACATGATAGTTCCCATGCATCCTGCATTCTACGCTTGCTTAGGCGACGGAGACAGGGAGAACACACACAAATTGCTATCAAAGTATCAATACTCGATTTTTTTTATTTTTTTATTTTTAAAAAAATAAAAATAAAAAATACAATAATGGGGCGTGATCTCTAACACTCTACTTCATCCTGGCGGTGATAACAATTCGATATCGGTGCCCCACCAAATCACTTAGAGAAACAAAAAAGTTCCAAAAACAAAAACAGAAGGTGATATGGTTGAGATAGACTCCGACATATGGTGACAACTATCATGTTATTTCTAACACCTGAGCTAGGCATCCTTTTATGAATAGACCATTTAGTTTGGCACACCGATTCCTATAGAAAAAGAGCTAAGTTTCCATCTACCTAGAATGCTTAGTGTCATCCTTTTGGAGTTTCATACTTCACTAAAATTTTCTCCCTTACCCCCAAACTTAAATCTAACATTGTCCGCAATGTTCTAAAGATGAATGATTAATACAAGGAGAAACTATTACCAATGAAGGAAAGGAGTTAAGGAAAGATATTAACCTTTCGCATAAGCATGGGTTACCTCCCAAGAAGTGCTAAGTTTAAAGTCTTCAGCCAGACTAAGAAAGAATTAGTCACCTCATTGAATCATATAGCAGTAGTCAGAACAAATATGGGTCTTCTGAATAAAATAACGCTTTCCAAAATAAAAGGAAACTGCAGCAGACCCAGAAAGTGAACAAACAAAGTACACCCTTATCCCTATCTAGTGTCTTGTTTAAGACAACTATATTCAATTGAGGTTCAGGTTCGGGCTCTATGAAAGGGTTTAGATAAATCTCTGTAGGCTGAATTTCCCCATATTCAGGATCCGGAGGATCAGGTGGTAGAGTCTGGAAAAACTCAAATAATAAATTTAAGGCACATAATAATAACCTGAAAAGTTGTGGATCTTCAAAGTCAATCAGATTTGACCCACACAGTTGACTACTCTGAAAATGGTGGTCATTGTTAAGTAAATATGTCGATTCTAATCTCCTAAAGTAATTAGGCTTAGTCTCAAAACTTAATAACTGACACACTTGAAATTCAAACGTTCCCACATATGGAAGAAAATGTTTTGATGGGCAAACAAAGTCAATCTTGGTATTATTTCCTAGGTAAACCACATCGACCGTAGGATGGGTTTCTAACAACTGAATTTCTTTCTGGACATCAACAAGCTCAGGGAATCTAGTTTGAAGATGATCTTGAAAACTGGTAGCGGTATCAATTAGTTCATGCTCAATATCAGGAACAGGCAAGTCCTCTGGGTATTTCGATGCAAAGTGATCCAACAAAACTTGAGAAGCACACAATTCTAACCCTAAATTAGGTAACTTTTGGAAGTCTAGGGGTCTAGAAACAACCTCTAAGTTGGGTGAATGATCTTGTGAGATAGATTCATCTATGGAATTAGGAAAATCATATACACAATCATCCACAGGGTTTATATATTCTTTGTGGAACGGAGAGTCACTACAAGACTGATCATCATCCTCAGCATATAATCTATGACATGCCAGAACTCTCAATCTTTGTTCCAAACTAGGCGGTGTGTGTTTATAATACTTCTCATATATCATTAGAGGTGATTCTTCTACAAAGGTATTTGGATCACTAGCTTTCAACTTCTTGAGGGCATCCCTCCAAGACAAAGAATCATCGGTACCCTGATAGACACCTTTTAGTGTCTAAATTGCACCTTAATTTCTAGTGAG
>JAJJMC010029502.1:2701556-2712464 GCA_023531435.1 Papaver californicum
CCATATTTTCTAAAAATCATCTCTAGTTTATTTTCCTGATTTTTATTTAATTAGATTAAGTCCAATATTTTCTAAAATCATTACCTTCACAAGTTCGAGAATCGAACCTCTTTTTACCACTATATAAAATCATATCATACCCCCAAACTTAGAGTGGACATTACTCTCAGATGGACTAAAAACTGTTGGTTGGATTCTAGGGTCCTTAAGGTCAGAACTACACTTAACTTCCTCTATCGTATTAAAATTCTCTAAGAGTCTATCATCTTCTAAAATAGTAGTATCTCTAGTCAAATCCTCTTTCTTTTGAATAGGTGAACAATCATTAAAATTATTTGGATTTGAAACAAAAATAACACTATCACCATGAAGCACAATTGGAGTGACAATTTCTTGATCACTCTTCTTGTATCTTTCAAGTTCTTCACCAATATTATCCTCATCATAATATGAAGATTTTTTAACCTCGTCTAAATAAGTAGTGTTACCAATTCTATCCTCGTCCTCTTGACTAGGTGAATAATTATCTAGGGTATCACTATATTGGAAATTAAGATCATTTTGAACAGTATTATTCTTTGCAGAAATTTCATTCATACTTAACATGAACTTATTTTTATCCCCCAGTCATCTTCTTTATGATTCTTCTTGTATCCTCAGTCAACTCCTTTGTATTCTCACTCAACTCCTTGATGGAATTCTCTATAGAAACAACTATATCATAAGGATTGCTAGGTCGTAACTGCTCGTGTGATTCTTCTAGAGGAGGATTTGGAATACTAATTGTTCCCCCATACTTAATGTGAACCTTCTTGTATCCTCAGACAACTCCTTGACGAAATTCTTTAGAGAAACAACTAGATCATAAAGATTGCTAGATCCTAATTGCTCGTGTGATTCTTCTAGAGGCATGATATGTTCACTATAAGTACTTGATTCCACCTGCTTAAGGGCATTCTTCGAGACAAAGAACTCGAATTTTGCTCGTTTTCCCGTTCATATGATTGGTGCACGTACGAATAGTAATTGGGGCCTCCATGGTATGAACAGTAACCTTCAGAAGGTTGGTGGTGGTCCCAAGTACTATCCACACTATGGTCATAGTAAGGGTAATGCCCGTTTTGAAACTCAATCGGATATTTATTGTAATACCAGCTTAACATTTTCTAACAAAAATTTCCTAATAGATTTACAAAAAATCTAAGAAAATAAATCCTAACAGGAAGGGGTTCTAAACATACACAAACAAGGAAAACTCAACCAAATCAAACCTACTGAATCCAACAAACAAAAAGCATGATGGTTCCACTTAGATTGTTTATAGACCAGCTTTTATTCTTCCAAAAGGCAACTAGTTACAGTTTTAGCGAATCTCTCAGAACGATCCGAAATAGATTAAGTCGAAGAGAAACAGGATACGCTCTAAGGAGATTTGATAACCCTGTCTCTTTGGACTTTTCCCTGGGTTACAAGGCGTCTCTAATCAACTTAAAATAATCTTCTTGAACCTTGAGTTAGGCTAATAAAGTAACCAATACAGTCCTTTTGAACGAGTTTCCTACAAGCTCGATACCTTATCGGTCTTCTTTCTAGTCAAATTTTAAGGATTAGGTTCGTGTTAGTAACGTGTCCCTAATTCGGGCAAGAAGGAAACAATGATGAAATCCGAGTCCTTATCTTATATGGCCAGTCCTTGCCCTTTACTAGAAAATAAATCCGTATTCAAGTCCTCAACATATATGCATTACGAAGGAATAGAGAAAAACCCACTGACAGGGGATTCGTGGGTTGATCGAGTCTTACCTCCCGTGCCAGACGGGTGATGAACCGTTGAAGTCGACTCAGGCCACCGACTCCTCTGTCAGTGTACGAACCCGAGGGGCCGAGACAATATCGTAATTGTCGTCCTTCCTTGTGCAGTTTATATTTAATACCCTTCCATAGGGTTTAAAAATTAATTCAAAAGTTCAAAAGTTCAAAGTCCAAAGTCTAAAGTCCAAAAATAAATAAAAAAATATAAAAATACCTAAAATAATTACAATAATAATAATAATTTTCTAATACAATTTTCTAAAAAGAAAACTAAAAACCATAAAAAAATTAAAAATTAACTAAAAAAAATCTTTTCTTCTTTTTCAGTTCTTTTCGCTTTGTCTTTGACTCCAAGTCTTTAATCAATCAATATAATCTTTAGCTCCAATTTCTTTTTGATCCAAAACCTGTAATACAAAGAAAATACCCAAAAACGTAAAACAGAACAAATAAAAATAAATAAAATAAAAATCTAACTAAACTAATTAAACTAAAAACAATACTAAAAATAAGTCCGCGTCGGCGGCGCCAAAAATTGGTGTGATTGTAGATTGTGGTAAATAGGGTTTGTTTTCGAACTTGTGAAAAAATTGTTTTTTAAATCTAATTTCTAAGACTAAAAATAGGAAAACCCAAATAAAATTGATAATGAAGTTGAGAGAAAACTGAGGCTAGGATTCCACTAATTTCCAATTTTTAAAATGATTAAATTCAATAATTATAATTATGCAATTCTACGTTTAATTTGATTCTAAAATATAGCAACAAGTAGATTTTCGAAAGAACAATTGTATAACAAAAGCATGGAACATCTAAAACCTAGGCCAAAGCATGTACCATCTAACGAAATTACAATTGCTTAACAAAAATCATTAATTCAATTTTTACCCAAGGCTATTAATCATAAATAAATTGCATAGATTAATTAAATAAACATTACCACATAATCTTTGGAAAATTAGCTTCCTCCGTCGCCTCAGAGATGGGGTTTAGCTCCTCATTGTATTGGAAACACCCTCAAATAGATTTTCATAGCTCAAAAAGTGTTTACAATAATGAAATAGAGGTAACACAGGAGAACAGATATGCTTATAAGCGTTACAGAGATTGTTCTCTGTGTTACTGAAGAAAACAGAAATAAAGAACGGACCAGGGACGCTTCAGAAATTCAAAATTATAAATATCGGGTTCAGCGACAGTTCCAGCGACAGTTTTCTGGAGCATTTGTTCTTCGTCTTCTTCTTTACAGCAGCAGAAAAAATAATTTCCTGGAATTTTTCTTTCGATCTCTGGCTTCTTCTGAGCTCTCCCAATACTCTCTACCTCCCTTATGACTCGAACACATCCTATTTAAACACCTCAGAGCATCAAATCTTCAACGAATCTTCATTAACAGCAAAATACTCGGTGATTATTTTCTCATAACTTCACGTGATCTGATTTGCTAATTTGTCTTGATTTTGCGTATCTTTTGATTATGTGCAGATCACTCTTGATAAGACCAATATATTCTCTGTTTTAAAGCTCAAAAATCACTTATAAAATCTTTATAAACTCGAACACAGAGATTCGCGGAAGAAGAGATAGTTTCCCGCCTAGTTTTTGGATTTGAAATAGGTGGGTGCCCGTAATCCAAGGCATGGGTGCCTTTATTAGTTTTTCGAGCCAATTTTTCCAATAATGTTTATTTTCCAAAAACACCTACAACTACATAAATACACAATATTCGTACAAAATGAGTTCCAACACTATAAAAGTTGAGAGAAAATTAGACACATAAATGTGTTTATCACCTTCATTGATGACTATTCCATAATGACATTGGTGTATTTCATGAGACAGAAGTCGGATGTGTTCTCTATCTTTAAGAAATTTCAGCAGTATGTGGAAAGACAAAGCGGGCACTTAATCAAAGTGTTGCAAAGTGACCGAGGTGGCGAGTATAACTCTAACGAGTTCAAAAAGTTCTGTGAAGATATTGGCTTGGATAGACAGTTAACGGTAGGCTACACCCCGCAGCAGAATGGAGTAGCTGAAAGAAAAATAGAACCGTGGAAGAGATGTCGAAGTCGATGTTTCATGAGAAATGCTTGCCTATTTTTGTTCTGGGAAGAATCTGTAGCCACAACAATTTATTTGCTGAACCAGTGTCCAACAAAGGCAGTCCAAGACAAGACTCCAGTTGAAGCGTGGAGTGGAAAGAAGCCATCTGTAAACCATCTAAGGGTATTTGGGTGCATCTGTTATGCTCACGTTTCGAAGCAACTCAGAAGAAAACTCTACCAAACAAGTGAAAAGTGCATATTCATGGGCTATAGTTCGAAATCAAAAGGCTACAGACTTTTCAACTTAAAGAAGAGTGAGCTAGTGATCAACCGAGATGTAATATTTGATGAAAAATCAACTTGGGATTGGAAACAGAAGCAAACTCAAGTTCGGACCGATGAGAGGCCAAGTATCCCTGTACCCTGTGATGAATCGTCTGACGAGGAAGAAGAATACAATGTTCATGAAGAACCAAGGTCTCCAACAAACAGTCCACAACCGAGCCCAGCATCAACCTCACAGTCCTCTTCACCG
Source organism: Papaver californicum (assembly GCA_023531435.1). Lineage (NCBI taxonomy): Eukaryota > Viridiplantae > Streptophyta > Magnoliopsida > Ranunculales > Papaveraceae > Papaver > Papaver californicum. Next base: position 2,705,949 of record JAJJMC010029502.1, read on the forward strand.
GACTCAACTCCACAGAGAATGAGAAGTCTTGCTGATGTGTACGCACATTGCAACTTCTATCTTATTGAGCAGAGAAACTATGAAGAAGCAGTCAAGGGGAAGATTGGAAGAGAGCAATGGAGAAAGAAATCGAAGTAATTGAGAAGAACAAGACATGGGAGCTCGTTGAGAAGCCAAAAGAGAATGACGTAATTGGGGTGAAGTGGATATACAAAGCAAAGCCAACTCATATCTTTCTGCAAAGCATCCGCTCCAAATGCCATTCCACGTATGGATCCTGTCCTTCTGTTGGAGCTATCTAGCCCTAGATTAAGAGATTCCTTACAATCCCTCCCCACAACCCGTGACAACCTGTCTATCCAAGCCGCTTTAGCCCGAAGGACTTCTCAAATGCATCCTCAGTACTAATGAATCTCACTGTCGGATCTCAGGCCTGACACCAATAGGAGCTTACTTTGTTAGTCAAAGAAAGATTCATTACACCCCCATTTATGTTCTTGGTTCTAAGGAACTACTTTAGATTCTTACTATTTACAATATTAGTTCATCCAATAGGGGAAGTCAACTATGCTAATCCATCAGATGCCTCACTTTAACTAGCTCAAATACTTCACACTGCAAAAGGAGAATAGCAGACCTAGGCTCAAGATTCAATTATTTGGAATATGTCAATCCGGATGGGTCCGTTCTCAAGAGGAAAGCGAGGCTGGTTGCTAAGGGTTATTCACAACAACCCGGAATCGATTTCGAAGAAATCTTCTCTCCTGTAGCAAGACATGACACAATTCGTGTTCTCATAGCCCTAGCAGCACAAAAAGGCTGGTTGTTGCATCAACTTGATGTGAAATAAGCATTTCTGAATGGAACTCTAAAAGAAGAAGTGTATATGGAACATCCTCAAGGATTTGTGATACCCAGAGAAGAGAATAGAGTGTACAGGTTGATGAAAGCACTGCACGAGCTCAAACAAGCACCTCGTACATGGTACAGTGAGATTGATAGTTACTTCAAAGCCAAAGGTTTCGAAAGAAGCAAGAATGAGTCGACCCTGTATGTCAAGAGTACGTCAAGAATTCTCATTATCTCTCTTTATGTGGATGACATGGTGATCACATGCAATGATGAAACAATGATCTCATAATTCAAGACTGAGATGAAGAAACGTTATGAGATGAGTGACCTAGGGTTACTGCATCATTTCTTAGGAATTGAAGTTTATCAAGAAGAAGGGGGAGTACTTATTTGCCAAAATAAGTATGCAAAATCTCTTCTTGAAAAATTCCGAATGCAAGATTGCAATCCTGTATGCACTCCTCTACTGGTAAAAGAAAAGCTAAGCAAAGAAGATGGAAGCAAGGAAGTGGATGCGTCTCTCTATAGAAGCCTGGTAGGAAGTTTACTCTACTTGACAGCTAACAGACCAGACGTTATGTATGCAACAAGTTTGTTATGAAGGTTCATGCACAAGCCGAGTCAAATTCACTTCGGAGCTGCAAAACGAGTTCTGAGATACATCAAAGGTACGATTGATCTTGATATTTGGTATGAAAAGAATACAGGAGTAGAAGAGGTAAAGCTGCTTGGTTTCTGTGATAGTGATTGGGTCGGATGTGTTGATGACAAGAAAAGCACTTCGGGTTATGGATTTACTATTGGCTCAGGTGTAATTGCGTGGTCATCAAAGAAGCAAGAAACAATGGCACAATCATCTGCCGAGGCGGAATATGTTTCAACTACACTAGCAACGTCACAGGCAATATGGCTAAAACGTATACTAAAGGATGTTGGTGAAAAACAAGTAGAAGCTATCCCAATCATGTGTGATAACAAGTCATCCATTGCTATGACAAAGAACCATGTCCATCACAGCCGTACAAGACACATTGCAATCAAACATCACTTCCTCAAGGATGTCGTGGAGAAAGGAAAGATCGAGGTGAAGTATTGTAGCACGAATGACCAAGTGGAAGACATCTTCACAAAAGCACTTCCAAAAGATAAGCATCAGTATTTCAGAGACTTAATGAAAGTTACCATAAGGAATTAAGAGGGAGTGTTGAAAGTAATTCCTTAACAGAAGGAAATTTTGTATGCAAGAATAAAAGAAGGAATCAAGGAGAAAGATATCCTAGAATAATATTGAGTAAATATAATCTAGCTAAGTTTGGTAATAGAATATGTTTCCAACTATAAGAGTATGTTACCAACCTCAAGAGTTGTAACAAGTAATAGTCCTGTAACCTCTGAGTTAATAAAATATACGAAGTTACAGAAAACATTCAAATAAATAATTCCAACATGTATTACTATTGCTGTTGTTGGATACCCATGATGAAGTTGAACTTGTGAATTTTTCAGCTTAATACTCTCTTCTAAGTTAGCAATACCAACTCCTCTTTGTGTATTTTTCTTCTCGAGTTTTTTATGAACAGAAATACCACCTTTTTTCCCCTTTGTTTTCTTGGTGATGGTATTCTTAGCACTAGTAACTGTAGTGTTTTGATGATGATCATGATCATCAAATTTCATCATTCTCATTATCATCTTTTGTTCTTGGTAATCAAAACCCTTACATCCTCCTCCTCCTCATATATTCTCTATTGATGAATTACTCCAAAACCGAAATGAATCTGCCATTAAAAAGAAAATCGATCCTCAGATACTACGATCTTCCCTTATATTTCTAAAGAGAGAGGGAAAGAAATTTTTTAGAAAAATGCCTTTTATAAAAGAATCCGTCTCTCTTTTAGAACGCCGCAGTACATGTTTTTAAAACTTTTTTTTTTAATTATTATTAAAACATAACAAGAAAAAAATCCAAGGTGACCATCTTACAAGGGATAATCGAAGAGTTTCCAAATCTACTATTAGTCCATAAAGATTTTTGGAGAGTTTCCTAATATCTCTTGTTATTGGTTAGAGATTTTTTTTTAAATCATTTAAGTCTTCTAGAACTTATGTTATTGGATTAGGATTTCATAAGAGTCACTCGAACACCCCTGTTATTCTAAGGAGAATTAAAAGTCAATGATTTGTTGTTTTCAAAGATTTAGGGAGACCTTTTTAGGAAAATAGGCATGGTATAAATCTCTCCCCAAAAGGTGATATTTTAGGGGACTTGGAAATTTGAGGAATATTTATTTTTGAGAGTAGGACCAATTATTTTTTTTTGAACTGATGACCAAGGAACCGGCCATCTTTTCCAAAATCAAACGAGACAACAACGAGAAGATGCTAACCAGTCGCGAGATATCATAGCAAATAAAATGTGGGATGAGTGGAATAAAAAGATTGAAAACTCAGCCATACGACAACAATGATATTTATTTTGAAAATGAACCCATATTTTACTAGGTATTCATGGTACTTTTGTTAACATTATAACGTGCATAATAAAAAAAATCGGTAGATGTTTTGAACTTTTAATTGGATTTTTTACATATTTTTGTCTCTATAAATCACAGAGACTCTTTACAAATATCTTTTTTTTTTGTCTCTACTAGTCATAAAAACTCTCTAAAATACTCTCAGAGAATCACTAGAAATTTATATATTTTAAGAGAATCTCCGGGAGTCACTCAAATAAAAAATCTATAAGTCTATAGAAATCTCATTTGACTACCCCCTGTTAATATACAAAAACTCCTCCCATATTATAATTACTTATAAATAAAAACCATTTGAAGTTAAAATGAGACAAAAACCCCAATTCCTTCTGTAATATTTAAATTTAGTTTTTATTACTTTTTAAAATACCACTCCTACCCTTCCCTTTTAACAATCGTTTTTTTTTTCTTTCTTCCGCCTCCTCCCCACCACCATCACCACCAGTATCAACAGTAGCTCCGCCGCCACCAAACCAGTGAGAAAAGATAGATAGGAAACAACATCATCTCCATCTCCTCCACCAAAACCTCCTTATCTTCCTATTTTACTTTTATGTTCGCCAACAGTAGCTCCACCACTCACATCCACCACTAACAACACCTGCGCCTCCTCCACCAACACTATCAGCACCTCCTTCTCTTTCTATGTCCATATCTTCCACTAACAACACCTCCTCCTCCTCCTTCTATCCTCTACAAACATCATGAACACCTCCAGATCATCATCGTTTAAAATCATCATAAAAAAATAATGATATATCATCGTTATCGAAAATTAGGATTTTGTGTTGGTGAAATGTCAGAAAAATGATGAAACCAAATTTGGTTTCATCAAATTTTACAAAAACTGAACAACGTTGAAACCAATTTTTGTGTTAGTAAAATGTCAGAAAAATGATGAAACCAAATATGGTTTCATCAAATTTTATGAAAATTGAACAATGCTGAAACCAAATTTTGTGTTGATAAAATGTCAGAAAAATGATGAAACCAAATTTGGTTTCATCAAATTTTACAAAAACTAAACAACTTTGAAACCAATTTTGTGTTGGCGAAATGTCATTAAAAAGATGAAACCAAATTTGGTTTCATCAAATTTCACAAAAATTGAACAACGTTGAAACCAATTTTGTGTTGGTGAAATGCCAGAAAAATGATGAAACCAAATCTGGTTTCATCAAATTTTATAAAAACTAAACAACGTCAAAAACAATTTTTGTGTTGGTGAAAACAACAAGTTTTGTTGAAACCAAATTTGGTTTCATCTAATTTTTGTTTACTTTTTATCGTGAAACCAAAGTTTAATGGTGAAACATTACATTTATATTGAAACCACATTTGGTTTCAACTAAATTTTTCTAGTTTATTCAATTTGGTACATTTGGCTTCTTCGTTGAGGTTGTGTTGGTGAAATGTAAATTTTATGTTGAAACCAAATTTGGTTTTATCATTTTTCTTCCTAATTTTTATCGTTGAAACCAATGTTGCTGGTGATATTGGTAGTGGTGTTGCTGGTTGGTGGTAGTGATGGTTGGTGATGGTGATGGTGATTGGTACTGGGTATTGGCGATGGTATTGGTGGTGGTGGTGATTGGTAGCGGTGCTGGTTGGAGGTGCTTATTGGTGGTGGTGCTGGTGGTAGTTGATGTTGGTTCTGGTTGCTAGTGGTGGTGGTTGGTGGTAGTGATGGTTGGTGATGGTGATTGGTACTGGGTATTGGTGGTGGTGATGGTATTGGTGGTGGTGGTGGTTGGTAGCGGTGCTTGTTGGAGGTGCTCGTTGGTGGTGGTGCTAGTGGCAGTTGGTGTTGGTTCTGGTTGCTAGTGGTGGTGGTTGGTGTGCTCGTTGGTGGTTGTTGTTGGTGGTACTCGTTGGTGGTAGTGGTTGGTGGTGCTGCTAGTTGGTGGTTGTTAGTTGTGTTGTTGCTGGTGGTGGTGGCTTTGGCTGGTGGTGCTGCTAGTTGGTGGTTGTGTTGTTGTTGTTGGTGGTGGCGCTGGCTAGTGGTAGGGTGGAGCTGCTGATTGGTGGTGGTGAAACCAGAAAGAAAAAGTGAAAGAGAGAAAAAACGTTGTTTTTTTAAATCTAGATATAAAATTTGGTTTTCACCTGGGATAGGGTGAATTTGTTAGGTTTATTAGGCGTAATATAACTTATAAGGGTATTTTAGACAGATCAAATCAAATGAATTTTATGGATAATTTATTTTATTGGAGTTTTTATATATAGATGGTGACAGCTTTTGGTTATAAACCACGGACTACTATTAAAATTTGATCATCATTTACGATCCAAAATCCTTACAGATAGAAATGTAGAATCCAACGGCTGAAAATTAATACCGAGAAGATAACCATATTTGAGTAAGAACGGATCCAACCAGTGGTCCCTAGATCATCCCTATCAATCCCCTATATCGACTGATCTTGCCATCTTTGTGGTGGCTGGGGGAGGTATAAGTATGCTCATAAGGAATCACTTATCATAGGCTGCCCATTTTAGAAATCACTTATCGTGTGAGTAACCTATACACTGCTAAAATAAGTGCGATGATGAGTTAGCTAAGTATGCTCATAAGGAAGGAATATCTGGTTACATACGCGGGCATGGTTAATGTGTGATAATATTGGATGGTATGCTAGATTGCCATTCACCATTTGGTATTAAAATTAAATTTATTACTGTTAATTTTGTGTATCCAAAATGTATACTTGAAGATTTAATCATGAAGATATGAAGTCTGCTAGGATATGCCGTTCAGTAATAAGAATTATATGATAGTAAATGATAATAAGACCTGATTTATATGGCAAGTCTTTATTAATAGTTGATCTCCTCCATGTGATTAGAATAAACGTACAATCTCATTCTGTTTTTGTTCTTAGATACTTTCATATTAAGTGCGTAAAAGATTTCCTAAGACACATTTTTGGTATGACAACCCTCTCATCTTAAATTCCATATATTGTTTGATTTTGTTTTGAATTCAGCTTCTTCAGGGGTCCGGGAGATTTTGTTTTCTAGGAGGGCACCTTAGTTTGAGTACGTTCTAATTTCAATAAAAATGCATAATATACCTGTTTGGCCTGAAATTCTCTTCAACCCAAATCAACCAAAATCATAACTCAAATTA
>JAJJMC010029502.1:2729473-2791194 GCA_023531435.1 Papaver californicum
TTAGACTTTGGAACATAATCTCAAAGTATTTTCTTTTCCCCTCATCACAGCTCGATGTTTCCATGGTTGTTACCCGAGAATAAATCTCTTACCTTAACTCAGACTCGAGAATATATTCTCGGTTGCAATAACAAACCCGAGTTTTTTTCTTTCCATTTTTTTTCCTGCAACAACCATTTTTAGAGAGATTTTGTTTGATCTTGTTCGATTCCCCCATAATTTATAAACTCTTGGTATTATGGCAAGATGATATCTTGTCTTAAAACCATGAAATCCCTTCCAAATCACGTATCTAATACTTCACAGATGGAGAGATTAAGTTCCCGCCTTTTTTTCTTCTTTTGAATTTTGAAAATGAAGGGGGTGCCCCTATCTAAAGTACATGTGCCTTTATCATTTCTTGTTGGGTGCCTTTAGTATTTTTTCTAGGTTCCTTTATAACTTTCTGAGCCAATTTTTCCCAAATGTTTATTGCTCCAAAAATACATATAAACACAGTAAAATCACAATATAAGTACATAAATGAGTTCTAACAATATACAAATTAAGATCAAATAAGACACGAAAACGTGTCTATCAGTGAACCCTATAGGGTGAATTCCATGTAACGATCTTGAACCCAATATTTAGGGATAATTAGGTAATTACAACATCAAAGTTAACTGTCAATAGTGACATAACTTTCAAGTTAATGGATAAGTGACCATTATCTTCCCACAAGTGAGCAACGATAGTGTCAAGGGAAGATAAAGAAGTCCAAAGGAGAAGCAATAGGCTGAAAAGCAATAACGTAGCGAACCCGAGGAAAAACCCACAAGTGGATGAGACAACAGGAGGGGCCAATGATGAGGAAAGAAGACGATCCCTAGGCGAAGAATTTCTTTACGAAACATCAACGAAGGAGAAGCTAGAGTGGAAACTGATGTGTCAAGTGATGGAGATCAGTATGATGCTGAGCAAGAGTTAACAATGGAAGAAATGAAACCTAAGCTCGCAAAAATCATAGAGGAAAAGAAAAATTAGCCGAAGATCGAGAGCTACTATGAAAGAAAAATTTGGAACTAGAAGAGCAGAACCTAAAATTGCAGGAAGAAATTCCTGAGAAGTCAAAATCATCAGTAGCGTATACGCACGAGTATCGAGATCCAAATAATAAATAAATAGGAAATCATATGGATAGCCAGGAAGAAGGTGATGCGAGAAAGCATCAAGAAGAAAGGGAACATCAGCTGAAGAGGGCCAAGGAGACATCTGTGAATCAGGAAGTGATGAAGGAACTAAAGAATATGAGAACCATGATTCAAGGTTTCCAGAATAATGGCAAGGGGAAGCAACTAAATGTATTAGCAGAGGCGAAGCGATCACCTTTCAGTATAGAAATTTTGTATGCAGCCCTTCCACCTAAATGCGCGATGCCAACTTTCGGAAGCATCTTCGATGGAACTGGGAATGTTATACAACATATTAAGGCATATCAACAATCGTTACTGTAATGGAAACACAAAGATGAAGTGATGTGCAAGTACTTTCCGGCAAGTTTAAAAGGCGAAGCATTGGCATGGTTTGATTCACTTCATGTATATTCAATCACGTCATTTCGAGAATTGGAAAAAGTGTTTCTAGCAGCCTACATGCACAACAATTTGCTGAGATGGGGAGTTAAAAAATTATTCAGCTTAAAGCGAAGACCAAGTGAAAGTCTGCAAATCCTAGTAAATAGGTGGAGGACATTGTGTAGTGAAGTTATAGGTCACGAGTCTGAAACAAACTTGGTTAGGGGTTTCGTAAATGCATTGTTCCCAATTGATCTGTTGTATATGGCCATATTCAAGAACAAGAATACGCTAACCTTATAAGAACTTTGGGAGTTTGAAGAGGAATATATAGCTCTGGAGGAGATATAAAGAGAGGCGGCTTTGCAACCTGTAGTTACGAAGGAGACCATTTTCCGAAGTTCAACGATAACTCAGCGAAACACAAATAAAATTGGTGATGTACCACAAGTAGACTACAGAGATATTTATCGGGAAGAGCAACGACGAGTACCTCTGCAAGATATACGATCAAGAAGGGACTGTGCGAAAGATGATAACGGGAGATTCCAGAGACAATGGGAGCATCCCTCTCGCCGAAGCAGATTCGATAATCAAAGATTTGGTGCACAGAGACCAAATGCTCCCAGATTCGAAGACATGAGACTGCCAAAGTTGAGTGCACCATTATCCACAATCTTGCGACATATTGAAAGAACGGAGCCTGCAACTATTCCGTATCCACACAATAGAGGGGTGGAACCACCCACTTCCAGGTATAGTAATCAATTTTATGAATATCATTAATTATATGATCATACTACTGACAATTATAGGAATGTTGAAAGGATAGTATTACGATTGATAGAACAGGGAAAATTTCTTGGGAGATATGCCACCTCCACCACCATTACGAGCAGAACCAGAAGTGTCGCGAGTACATAAAATTGAGATTGAGCGAGGAACCAATTTCCTACGATTCAATTCAATCATCCATTCAACGAGAACTGAGGCGAACTTCCACAACAATATTGTGACCAGGGTGCACAAGCCAGACCATAGTGGAAAAGAGATCTTCATTATTGAGAAAGCCCAGCCCTTGGATAAATGGATAGCACAACCAATTGTATTTTCAGCATCCGAAGCGCCTGAGAATGGGAATTCACATACAGATCCTTTAGTGGTCACTTTGAAAATGAACAAATGGGCGGTAGATAAAGTCTTGGTGGATACCGAAAATTCGATGAATATACTTTTCTATAGTATGTTCAAGCGAATGAACTTTCCAGATTTTGTACTCATACCATCAACCTACAACATTTACGGATTCAATGGAGCACCATAGGGGACAAAAGGGAATTCACCTTGGTAGTATATCTTGGAAAATTGGAAACTATAACTACTTTCTGTGTAGTTGATGTTGAATCAACCTATAGTAAGATCGTTGGAAGACCATGGGTCCATAGAATCAAAGGAATAGCCTCCACTTACCACTAATATTTACATTTTCCAACACCTGATGGGGTAGCTGAAGTAAAAGGAGATCCTGCTGAAGAAAATTATTACAATGAAGTGAATGTTCGCCAATATGAGGAACTAGCTAATAAGATCAATGAAGAAAATAGGTTAAAAAAGAAGCAAGCTAAAGAGAACAAGAAGGAACAAGAAATGCAGGTGTACGAAGTGAATGCGACAAAAGAAAAAGGACTTCCGGGCAAATATACAAATAATCAAGGCTCGTCAACATAGCAATTAAAGGGCCCAACTCCCCTCAGAGATCTAATAATGAACTTTACAACAGCAGAGCCTACTCTAGATGTAAACTTGCGATCTGAAGAAGAGCCAAAGGTGGTCAAGATAGGTACGAAGCTGAGCGAAAATGAGGGAAAAAGGTTGGAAAATTTATTGAAAGAGTATGTTGACGTATTTGCATGGAAGATGAAGGACATGCCAGGAATAGATCTTTCGGTAGCTTGTCACAGGTTGAACATCGACCCAAAGGCAAAGCCTTTTAAACAAATATCAGGAAAGTAACAACAATCTATCACGAAGCAATTGAACTAGAACTGAAAAGGATGAGCGAAGCAGGAATTACTAGACCGGCGAGATATCCACAATGGATTTCAAACATGGTAATCATTCCGAAGAAAAATAAAGGAATAAGAATTTGCATTGACTTTAGTGATTTGAACAAGGCTTGCCTAAAAGACAGTTTTCCTCTGCTAGATATACCTCAAATGGTTGAATCAGCGACATGATACGAAACCCTCTCTCTCATGGATGGATATTTCGGTATAATTAGATACCACTCACCGAGGAGATCAGGAGCATACTTTCTTATTTACTCCAATAGGATTATACTGTTACTCAAGAATTCCTTTTGGTTTGAAGAATGCAGGGGCTACTTACCAACGAATGGTGAAGAAATTATTTTCTCAGTGGGTATATTCCACGTTGGAAGTATACTAGATGATATTTTGGTAAAAAGTAGAAAGTCTGAAGACCATGTGTGAGAAATGAAAGAGATCTTTGATCAAATGTGCAAGTTAAAAATTAATCTAGCGAAGGGTATCTTCAGTGTTGCTTCGGGAAAATTCTTGGGTTATATAGTATCAAAGAATGGGATAGAATTTGATCCAACAAAAGTACAAGAAATCAGGGACATGCCATCACCAGCAACAGTGAAAGACGTGCAAAAGCTTAATAGAAAACTCGCAGCTTTAGGAAGATTCATCACTCGATCTTCGGATAAATGCAAGCCATTTTTTGATATGTTAAAGAAAGGAGCGAAATTCACATGGAAAGAGGATTATGAACAGGCACTTCAAAGCATTAAATAATATTTGGCGAAGTCGTCAGTATTACAAAGACCTGATCCAGGGGAACAATATTTAGTATATCTCGCTGTAACTTCGGATGCCATCAGTTCAGTATTGGTCCGAACAGATAAGGGCATTGAAACCTATATAATACATCAACAAAATACTTAGTCCAGCAGAAATAAACTACACGAAGATTGAGCGGTTGATATTGGCAATGGTATATGCGACTCAGAAACTACGAACCTATTTTCAGGCTCACCCCATCAAGATAATGACAAAGACACTTTTTTCACAACAAGTTGAAAGAGTGTCAAAGTGGAATGTGCAAATTAAACAATTTGGTGTAGAATATGGGATATTGACGTCCGTAAAATCTCAGGTTATTGCTCATTTTCTGGTTGACTTTCCTTTGGAACAAGATGAAGATGTAGAAGAAATGCTAAACTTGGAAGAAGATTTTGCAGATCCCAAGGATATGCTCAAAGAGAATCATCCGAGTAGGTGGGACATATATGCTGATGGATCCTCAAACAGCGAAGGAAGAGGAATTGGTGTAGTAATCACTTCACCAGGAGGAACGAGAGTTGTTCGATCATTCCGGTTGGAATTTTCAGTAACCAATAACGAGACTGAATACGAAGCGGTGATACAATCACTTAGATTGGAAGTTGAAATGAAACTTGATGACATCAGGATTACAAGTGATTCCCATTTGGTGGTTAGGCAGATAAAAGGAAGATATCAAATATTTGATCCCTCGTTGTTAAGATATTGAAAAGTGACAAGGCATTATGCGTCCCAGATTCCGAATATCAAGTGGCGACACATTTGACGAAAGGACAACAGATTGGCCGACGCGTTAGCTTTCGTGTTCTCAATGATGAGTGATCCAGAGACTGCTTTGGTGCACGTGGAATGGCTACGATACCCGTCATAAGAACAAATGGTTGTGAGTATGGAAGCATTGGCGATCAATGTAGACAATGATAAGGGAGTGGATGATTGGAAAATCCCAATCCATGAATATCTGAGCGAAGGAAAATTGCCTCAAAAAAGGTTGCAGGCTAACAAGATCAGAAGCAAAGCCATAAACTACCAGCTGTGGGAAGGAATTTTGTATAGTCAATCTTTTCATGGACCCTTGCTGCGGTGCTTATCTAAAGAAGAATGGATGGAAATCCTGAAAGATATATACTATGGAGATGCAGGAAATCATAGTGGTACAAGATCGTTGGCACAAAAGGCAAAGGATGAAGGATATTTCTTGCCATATATGTTTGATGATTCGAAGGAAGTAACTCAAAGATGCGAAGCGTGCCAGAGATTTGGCAAAAAGATCTATGCTCCAGCGGAAAATTTTTATTTGGTGCTTATGGGGAGTTTATATTATCGGGCCTTTGGTTCCAGAGACAAAGCAAAGAAAATATTTAATCGTAGCTACAGATTACTTCACCAAATGGGTAGAGGCGAAGCCATTAAAAAATATCGGGGAAAACGATGTATTTGCTTTTCTGTTTGAACGTATTATTTGCCGATTCGGTATACCAGCAGAAATTGTTTCATATAATGGGAAACAATTTGAAGGTGAAAGCATAGCTATGTTGTTCAATGCATTCAAGATTCAGCAAGGCAATTCAACCCCAATCTATCTATAAAGTAGTGAACAAGATGAAGCAACAAACAAAACTATGGCAGATAATCTGAAGAAAAAATTGGATGGGAAACATAATGAATGGTGCGTAGAATTATATAATATGCTATAGGCATACAGAACGACCCAACGAAGTGCAACAGGGATGACTCTGTTCCATTTGACGTATGGGGTAGAAACGGTCCTCCCCACGAAAGTCATGATACCGAAAACAAAAAGAGAGGCATGGATTAAGAATCTCACTTCAGATCTAATATTGTCCAAGTTGGATGATTTGGAGGAGAATCGAGAAGAAACATTGCAGCACATGGAAAATTATCACTGGAGACTTGCGAGAGAGTATAATATAAAAGTCAGGATGCAAGACTACGAGCCAGGCGAGATGGTCTTGCGAGAAATACCGTCGTATCAAAAGGGACCTGGGGCAGGCTAGAACCAACATGGGAAGGACCATACATTGTGAAGCGAATTGTTGGTAGTGGAGCATATGAGCTGGTGGATCATGAAGGACAGAATTTGAATCATCCATGGAATCCTAAGTATATCAAAAAATATTATCCATAAAGTTTATGACGAAATTCTCGAAAAAGGTACGATGAGACACTTAAAATAAGTGCATTAAAATTCATAAAACCTGCATTACAAGCTTGAACCCCACACGATGTGATCTGAAAGCTGCCTACGAGGCAAGGGCATTCAAATCATGAGACTTACAATTCGCCCAAGAGGCAAACTTATAAGACCTATGACACATTACGTGGTGAGGTTCTAGGATCTTTCGCCTAAAAAGTCAAGAGGCACACTGAGTAAAACCTAAGAGGGGGTGGTTAAGACCTCATTAGGAGGCCGATAAGACCTCATCCACCAAAGGAAAGAGGCATCTAAGACCTAAATTTATTTAAATATCGTCGGGTTGTGGTTCTCCGCTTCTCGCTGAATCATAGCCCGGCGAAAGACATTCGGCATAAGGTATAGACAATGCAAGAGGCGCTGAGGTACACGGTTAAGGCGTGGGTGCCGGTACATTTGAAGCATGACCGTCCATTTTCATATGGCCAAGTCCTTGATAGTTTATGCCTGGTCCCCAAGACACCCCTCCTAGGGTGTGGACCTCGTACCCTAAGCCAAATCGGCGAAGGAATAAGAGGTCTACAAAAATAAACTGGTTGTTACATAACAGGATGGGAGGAGCTAGATAGTAGCTACCAGAAGTAAGCTTCCTTGAACGGGAAGCCAGGGGGAACATAAAGGGATGGAACCCTCCTCTAGGGATATGAAGTAGTCTTATAAGGCGAGGTTTGAAAGACTATTGCTCACGGGAGTATTTAGGCTCGCTTACTTCGCGGACGAAGTAAATGGCCATCACGAATGCACCACTTTGTATAAATATATGCGAGAATTATAACTCACAAGATTATGCGAATTTTTGAATCTAAATCATTGAAGTAAAAAACAATCGGAAACATAACATTTTGATTAAGTTTTAAAAATGAACGATTCAGCAAAAAATATATTTCCATTATAATTTGTCATCTTACAGGTAAAGAGTTAATGATTGTCAGCTCAGGGTACAACAGAAGGATCAAAGATATAAAAAGACACAAAAGGAGTTAGGCTTGAAGATCTTCATTTTCCTTTCTTGGAATTTTACTTTCGGAAGATTCTTCAAGGCCAGATTTCTCCAAGGGTTGTTCCTGGCGAGGTTGATCTTCGTTAACATCTCATTTGGGATAAACCTTTTCTCCGCCATAAGTTTCTTCGCCATCTTCTTCGGTCTCTTCATCGTCGTCTTCTTCTTTATCGTCGGAAGTGATCTCGGAAAATTTCAAAGTGACGCAGCGAGCGTTAAGCCTATCACATAATTTTTTGGAAAATTTCTGACAAACATTGTTTGATGATACTTGATAATCATTTTTCAACTGTCTGAAGGAGGCTTTAAGATCTGCTTTAAATTTAGTAAATTCTTCGTCAAGTTTCTTATACTTATTGAAGAGATCCTTGTATTTTTCATATTCGACATCTTTGTCAGCTTGAGCCTTATCCAAACTTTTTCGAGCCTGATCTAGCATCTGACGAATCTATATCAGTTTTTCTTTCTTTTGTATCTCCGAAACTGCAAAAGAAAAACAAAGAGGTGATCAATTAAGAAAACAGAGCATCCAAAGGTAATACGAAGCTAAGATTGGTCTTCTAATATGACCTTCTTTCTACGAGATAACAACTTTTAAATTTTCCTCAACATCTTCCTTTTTACTCGTTAACTCAACGACCTTGCACTGAGTGTTAGACAGCTGATCCAAGGTTTATTCAGAACTATTGCCGAACTGAGCCTTATACGTAGCAATTGTCTTATCCTTCTCCTTCATCTGAATATCATATTTCACATTGTCCGCTAACACCATATCACTGCTCTTTATGATTTATACGTTCTCTAGACGAACCTTGCGCAAATCTGATTTAACCTTTTCAAGATCCTTCTGCATTTGTTCATGATCCGTTTGCAGTTTGTTGAAATCAGTACGTACAGAGTGAATATCTTTTTGGGATGTACGAAGGTTATTATGTGATGTGTGAAGATCTTTTCAGCAGCGTGAAGCTTGGCCGCAGAAGTATCCTTCCTTGCGATAAACTTTTTCTTCTCAGATCGCAGAGACTCGAGTTCTCCTTCAAGCTCTGTATTTCGACGAGTCAATTCTATGTTATTATGATCAAGATGCAGATTTAACTCATCTATATTCTGAAGCTCGCGAACTAGTTGATCTATGTGATGGCCCATTCCAGTATCATTTTCTAATTCAAAGTCCAAAAATTCAAATTGCTACCTATGTTCTTTATTTTATTCACGCAGAATCTCAACTTCTAATTGGCTTTGCTCGGAAACTCTTTGACGAATTTGGTAGCGCTCTTCGGAGCAGACCACACCTAAGTATCAACTAGCGAAGAACAAAAGAATGAAAATACTAAAATTTAAGGAGATGTAGCGAGGCTTACCACGAAGTTCTTCAACTCGTATCCTCTGAGAATTTGCAGCATCCTTCTAGGAATCCAGTTCTGCTTGCATAATTGCCTTATCTTTTTTCAGCTGTAAAACTTCGTTCTCCAGCCTTATGCAGTCCATCACTGACTGGCGTACTTCCTCCAGTGCAGCAAGCTTGAGATTATATTCCTGCACAAAAAATATATGTTAAGAAAAGATATTGTGAATGAAAAGATAAACCAAAGAAATAACAGAAATTACCAATCTCAGTAGACTAGCTTGCTAAGCTGGACTTAAGGAGGAGGAAACTTGAAGTTTTTCTTCTAAATAAAGCGAAGGAAAGGATTCAGATAACAATAACATCATTGCGTTGCATACTTGCATGGGGATATCCACTGCCACTCCCTCTTTTATAACCTTGAACATTTGAATCCAAATGCTCATCTCACGAGAACACTTGTCTTGGAGAGTCTCTAACGTAGAAAACTCAATTTATTCCTTAGCTTCTTTCTCAGGTCCCTAAGAAAAGGAATTTTTCCTTTTTTCGAATGCGAAGAACTGTCCCCGATCTCAGTTACCTTTGCAGCTTTGGATTCGGGATGAGGCACCTTTATTACCGAAGGAATTTCGGAGGTAAGCTTTGTAGAAACTATTATATCAATTTTTGGAGAAGTCGTTGAATCTTCATTTTTTTCCTCCGCAAGGATTTCTTCGGTGGCCTTATTTTCAACCTCCAAAGGAACAATGTCATCCTTCATCTGAGTCTCAACCTCTTCAGCAGTTTTTAACGATCCGGTAGCCTCCACATCATCTTCAATTGTTGGCAACTCAAGCGAGTCACGATTCTTCACAAGGTGATGAGGTTTTTTCTTCGTAGGCGAAGTCATTCCATCGCCAGTTTCCGTCTTCGCAACAAAGTTCGCCATCGTTAGATAAAGAACAAAGGCAATAAAGAGAAATACAATAGTGAGAAAATATGTTCTTTACCTTCCTAGGCTCCGAGGACGAACGCTGTTAGACTTGGACTTCGCCTCGTTCACAACAACAACATCCTGGAATCACAAAGATCAATAACGAAGAATCTAAGAAGTAAAATAACAAAGCAAAAGGAAAAAAATAGTACCTCGGGAGTCCTGTCGGACCATCCAAATACCCACGCCTCGTATAGAGGGAAATTATGATGCTCTCCCAATGGTCCCTGGCGAGGGACACCATCAGAATTCCTACCCCAAACCCAAGGGCCTTCAAGTATCAAAGGATATTTCATCCAGTTCTCATCGCTGGAAAGACGAAGATATTGGTTTGTCTTACTTATCTTCGGATCAAGATCAGTGAGGAGGAGCTTCTTGTCTTCGGAGATTCTCGCCCAGTTAAAGCGAATAGCCCACCTTTCGGTTCGTCGATCAAAGCGATTTTGGATGTAGTTTGATAGGAACGAGATTGCAGTATAATCCGACGGAAAGAATGGATGAGCTTTCCCGGGAATGGTTGAGTAGCCCTTCGAGCATGCGACGAATTCATTTATCAAGCGAACGGCGTTTCCACTTAGTTGAAAAACACCTCGCTGAGGTAACAAATGGGCCAAAACCTCGTAGAAAAAGGGGTTAGCACTGTCATAGAGAGGGAAATGCAAACCAACTTTCAATTGACCCAAAGTAACTATAACTCTGTTTGCGCTCCAGGATTCTTCTTCGATCATCTTCAAAATAAGGTTAACTCCCGAGCCATACCCTTCGGGAATCGTCAATCTTAGACCTCGTGGCTGAAGTTTGGTGTTGAACTCAGCAACAGTTTTGGCTCGCAGAGATCTGAAAATAAAAAACATAGTGAAAATTAGATCAACTCAGAAGATGAAAAGTTAGAAGAATAAGGGAGAGAAAACTTACCCAACAGTGGGAATTCGTGGAGGAGCAGTACCCTGGTTGGTGGACATCTTTAATAAAAAAGGATTTTGAGAGAAATAAGGTTACAGTTAACAAGAATTAAACCTGACAGAGATTGATAAGCAGAAGAAAAAAAAAGGATGGAGTTAATGGTGGAGTTGCAAGTTTGGCAGAGGGAGAGGAGCCGATTAGAGAGATATTTATACCAAGATGACCGGCGGGAAAGGTGAAAAAGTAAAAATAGATGGGACATGCCGGTTATAAAGTGGAGAAGTGAAGTCATGGCGGCGGTTACCCGAAAATCCTGGAGACGTGGCGAGGGTTTTAAACTTTTCAAATTCTCTTCCCATCCTACCCTCGTTCGGATGATAACAGAAGCCGCAAAATATGGTGACAGAAAATCATCTCGCCACGTGTTCGCATCTCAACACATGAACACGAAAGAGACATACTTCAAGTGAACACTGAAGGTATACTCAATCAACATAGGGATTTCCGCCACTAAACATGGTTAAGACGCGTGGCAAGTACTACCGAAGAATCAACGACTAAGTTTGAGTTGGACAGCTGGGCATTTAATACGCGAATAGAATGGTCACATCAACTGTCTATTAGTTGTCAGGACAAATGGCGCAATACTATTGGAGGAAGAGCGGGAGATCAACGATATTTATAACGAGGGTTATTAGGCAAATTCAACAGCGAAGGAAAATATTAGCGAAGAAGAGTTCAACACCAAACAAGATACAATGAGATTACCTCGGCGAAGGAGACTATATCCGAAGAAGAAAATATCCGAAGTAAAAGGGAATTGTATTCGAAGAGTTGAGAACTAAACCCTAATTTTATATTGTGGCTATAAACATGCTTGTGTGTAAATGTAATAGGGGTTGGTCAATTCTGTAAGAAAAAAAAGAGAAAGTAACACTGAGAGAGTTAATAAGCAACCTTCTGAGCTTGTAATCACCATCAAATCATAGTGAAATCCCTCCCGTGGATGTAGGTTTTAACACCGAACCACGTAAATCTCTTGTGTATATTTTTTTATTTTATTGTTTGAAGTTTTGATCATAAACTCTAGGTGGAAGACGTGAAGAGAGCTTAGGATTATTCTAGGGTGTGTTGTGGGATTCGCTGCAACTGCAGTACTATTAGAACAAGGGTTATTAGATAGACCGTTTATTCCTTTCACAACGAACCAGAGTGGAACTTGTAGGGTATGTTTCCCATTATGGGATTGGGATTGACTGTTTTAAACACGTTATACGGTATATTTTTAGTTGTTTGAAAAAAAAAAACTCTAATTTTTTAATAGTTATTATATTATATTTCAACAACTTTAACTTCAAAGGGCAGATGCTTTGTCGCCTACCATAAAAAGATGTTTTTTTTTAAAAAAAAATTATTATATTTTAACAACTTTAACTTTAAAAGGCAGACGGTCTGTCGTCCAAAATAAAAAATTATTTTTTAAAACAATTTTTATATTAATAGTTTTTACTTTAAAGAGAAGATGATTTGTCGTCTGGTTCTATTTTCTTCAAAGACCAGATGGTCTGTCGTATAGTGAAGGCTTTCGAGCACACTTTCAATTGAACGAGTGGTCGATTGAGTTTAGGATGAAAAGAGGTTTTCTTCTACTCATAATAGACACAAATTTGATCAAATTACTTAAAGTCTTTCACTTTGATTGAGTCTCACAATCACATAACCCTCGCTCTTACCAAATTATGTTTGAAGATTTTGATCAAGGATAAAGAAGGAAAAAAATAACATACCTGCCTCTATTCCTTAAAATGTGTGAAAATCCTAAAACTATTATAATCTAAGAATTAGAAAATGATGAACATAAACAAGTAGAGAGAAAATATATGGAAGACCATTTCATTCATGGAGTTAATCTGATATACAATTGTGTAAGGATTCTCTATTTATAGGTCATACAATAGAGTGGATGGTTAATGACATCAAGTATTAGAGGTAATGGCATGCAACCATTACTCGCCACTAACATATACTTAAGCTGGAGGTTACAAGATAATGTGTAAGGGTAGTGGTGTAAGTGTTGTGTAAATCCACCAAATGTTATTTACATAACACTCCCCCTTGGATGACACCACACTACTAACATTGCCTCATTAAAACCTTGCTAGGGAAACCCGAAGGAAAAAATCTAAGGGAAGGAAAAATAGTAAAAAACATATAGAGTAGTGTTGGACACGCATATGATGCCTCGTTAAAACCTTGACAAAGAAAACCCAGTGGGACAAAACCTTGACGAAGGAAAAACACTACAACGCTATAAGTCCAGTAGAATGCACCTTGTATAATGGCGCTCCTCCTGTCGAGTACTTCAGTAAATTCTTGGCTTGCGAATCTTTGAGTTGAGATTTTCCAATTTAGCTGAACGTATTTCTTGAATCTAGAAGATTGTTGTGCTTTCGTGAAGAAAATTGCTAGTTGATGAAGTATTTTTTGTGTAACAAAATCAGTGTTTTCTTCGATAAATAATTTGCTAAGTTTACGTTCTTCTTCAACACATTCAGGACTTGTATCATGGCTTACTACCTTCTCGAAGATCATTTGCTGAAGTAGTTGATGTAGTTTCTTCAACAAAGTTCCAAGATGCGAATACATTACCATACGTGAACAAAAACCGTATTTGTCATTAAACCTTATGTGGTTCAGAAAGACAATGTTGATTTGATCTAATCAAATGTGGGCATAAACTAATTAACCGAAATTATACGATAACTCCCCCATTGGATGACCACCATGTTGAATAAATTACCTCGCTAAGACCTTGCCAGTAAAACCCAATGGGAGAAAATCTGGACGAAGGAAAAAAAGACACAATATCAATATTTTGAATAAAAAATTAAATTCAGCAAGATGTTGCCTCATTAAAACCTTGTCAGGAAAAACCCCATGGGACAAAACCTGAAACGAAGGAAAAAAAGTACAACTTTTGAAGATTTATGGATGGTAACTCAACTACATGAGTATTACAGGAAACAAGCATCAAAATCATAAATCTAATCTATATCATATAGACAAGTTTTATGCAAGCATAATATTAAACTGCAAATTTAGAAGAAAAAAATAGTTACTATGCTGCTAAAACGTGGTTTTTTTTCTCAAGACTCCTCAAGAAAACCTGTAAAGTTGATATCATCAACTAATCCGGATTTTAGTACTTTAGAAAGATTTTTAAAAACATTTAAAGGAGTGTTAAACCTGATATAATCGAGTCAGGTAGCTTCCTTAATATAATTTGAATCCTCTCAGGATTACAAATTCGAATATGTTCTCCGACCATATTTAATGTGTGAATTCAATATGAGTCCTTCAAGGACTACCACGCCAAATGCATCATACATGGAGAACAAAACACTATTGAATCAATCCTAGGGTGTGAGCATAAAACCCTCAAATAGTTTTAGAACGATCATATTTCTCGTTGAACGCATTATGATTACACCAACCTGTAATTAATAGGCTTGACAATTTTAAGGTGTTATGTCTTGGATCCAAAATTACGTCAATCAAGAGATTAATCCAATCTAATTTGGATTATATGTCAACCAATCACATATGTCGATATTTCTCTGCATAGGTATTAACAACTACCATCTTTTATTATTTCAGTAGCTATTGTGAATAACCGAGAATCATATTAACTTATAATGATCCCACATAGTTCTCAAATGTATGCATATATTGAAAAAAAAAAAACAATCAATTACTGGTACCAGCGCCCGCGGGCATTATATCTCCCCATCTTCCAGTGAGGAGACATAAATTATAAGAATGTGGATCTTGTTTTGATAAACTCTATTGAAGCACAATCTGTAGACTATTGTAAACCGCTACTCGTTACTATATGTGATTGGATTTGCCTTTTAAGAGGCAAAGGATTATATAAAATCAAAATGAGATATTTCACACATGTTAGCTATTATTAGTGACAACATTTTTTCAATTTGATCATGCTGGGAGAGAGATTGATATAACTTATAAGTTAATTAACCCAATATCTTCTAGTAGTGTATAATCTCCCCCTGATCATGACGGATTTTTTTTCGTCTCATATACAAAAACTTCAAGTTTCGTAAAGTATTATCCGATTAATTCAAGACATATAATCATTATGAAATAAGTCTTTTGACATAAAAAAAGCAGTTTTAATAGACAAACATATTTACCATCAACCATAGAATACTTTTGGAACAAAAAATAAATAAATAATTATATGTAAAAACCAAAAACATTGAAAATATGCAAACAAATCTCCAATAATTGTGTGACCTCAAGGGCCAACGAGATAATGATTTAGAATGAAATTATGGACACTTTCTTTATCAAAATTTTTTTATACCAAAATCAATATAGTCTCTAAAGGACTAATGATATAGCCTAACTAGCCGGATGCGCACCCTTTGATCTTTTGTGTCCTACCGTATTCCAGCTACAAGTGGAACGATTTGGAGATTATTTCCGCAAGAAAAAATAAAAAATTGCTAAATATCCCTCAAAAATACAACAATTCCTTGTTTTATTGGTATCTGAAACGGTTTATCTACCATAATAACGATATCTCATTCTGGGATCGATAGAGAAAACCAATTTTATTTGGTTTAAAATGTTTCTTTTAAAAAAATAAAGAAATCATTATCGCTATTAAAAAAATCCAATCTGTGATTGATGATTGGTTTCATATAGGAATAAAACAACTAGTGCTCATTATTAGAGACCATATTTTATTGATAAGGTTTTCTTGTAAACCTATAATACGTGCCATTCTTTTTGAATTGGCGAAATTTACCAAGTTCAAGATTCTTTTTATTAGAGAATAGAAATCGATACTGTCGTTATGTAAAATCTGACAAAATATAATTTTGCCTCATATTAATTTGCAAGTGCAACTTAAACTTGGTAGATAACCATGATATTGGTTAAAGATATCGAAATTGTTGTTATGGAGGATTTCTTGTTTGGAATAGAAACCGATGGTTCACTATACATTAGTGAAAACCCATATTGGCAAAAGTATAAAAATATGCCAATTTACTTTCTCCAATCTTATAAGAATGATGGAGAAAAACCAATATTTATTGGTTTTTTATGATTTAGAAAAATCATATCGACATAAAAATATTATCGTTATATAGTTGCGGTTAACTAATAAACAAAAAACAAAAAGAATAAAATTGGAGTTTCATAGTCAATTAAGACTATCAGTACAAACAATAGAACATCAGTAATAATATTAATTATACACATTGTACTTGCATTTATTTTTTCGATGTAATACACCAACTCCTACCTTCACAGGTGCTAAAGAAAATGATTTAAATAATATATTTAGCTTTCTCCACCTAACGACTTTCAATGGGTGAAAGTATAGATATGTCAGTTCTATTGTATTGAAACTCTCATATATTTCCGGGATAAAATAATCAAGAATGAAAAAGAATAAATCAAGTTATAAACTACTGTTGATCACGACAAATATAATAAATTGTAAACCATTCATGATCCTTGTGTTTTGATGCGTGTCGTAAGTGCAATAAATTAATCAATATATTTTCCACTAATTAACTAGTAGTATAGCGGCAATAATGATCATTCCCACAGAGAGCTGTGTAATTGAGATGTTATTTAGATTAGCAAAATTGTAATAAAATCTAGCCTTGCAAATTAATTAACTAAAAAGAACAATAAAAAGATAATAAGAAATAAAGATGATTAGGGAATCATTCGTCGTTACCAAACGTTGACTGAATCAATATACTTATTTATCTTTTGTTAGAATCACTCATCATCAAACATAAAATAGAAGCTATGCTTAGCTATGTAATACCCAAATTCGGCAGGTAGGGTTCGCCGAATGGAATATAAGTTATGGTTTGCCATTTCCTAATATCAACGCCTTTTCAGCATAATTGGCTCCAGAGTTGACAAAAAGATTTGAAGCTAAGCGTGCTCAGACGGGAGTAATCCAGGGATGAGTGACCTCCCGGGAAGCTGTTGTTGGATGACCGAAGCGGTGCCCGTAGAAAATCCCACACTATCGGATGACTATAGTGGCTAAGCGGGGACAATATCGATGGAGGGTCGGGTCATTACAAATGGTATCAGAGACGACGACGAGTTACCTACCGAGGGTGAGAGAGTACGCTGGACAGGGTGTGCCAAGTACTGGTCTCATGAGTGGCAGAGAACGTCGGAGATCTGGGCTTGTATATTCCGGAGCCGAGGACGGCTCTAATTTAAGGTGGTGGTATTGTAATACCCCAATTCGACAGGTAGGGTTCGCGGAATGGAATATAGGTAATGGTTTGTCCTTTCCTAACATCGAGGCCTTTTCAGCATAATTGGCTCCAGAGTTGGCAAAAAGCTATGCAGTTAACCGTGCTCGGGCGGGAGTAATCTAGGGATGAGTGACCTCCCGGGAAGCTATTGTTGGATGACCGCAGCGGTGTCCGTAGAAAACCCTACACTGCCGGATAACCACAGTGGCTAAATGAGAAAAATATTGTAAAGACTCGGGTCATTACAAGCTATTCCCAAAACTCCTTATATCACTGGATAATAGGTACGCTTAGTCACCGGATTTTATCCAACTGAGTCACCTTGAGGTTCGGTTACAAGATGTAACTCAATCTAACGCTCTAAGGTTTGTGAATTTAGGTTTGTTCCCAGCAGTTAAACTCATTACCCTCGGTTCACTTACTGGTGTTATCTTCACACACGATTACTCCACAGAATCCCTTTGCAAGGTCTCAGGTTCTCTATTTGTGTAGAAAGTTGTTAGACTATTACACTTATCTCACAACTTCTACTAGCGATAGAATAATCAAGATATTAATTTAGTATGCATCCCAAACAATCTAAGAATTACCCATATATATTAGATATAGTAAAGATAATCGATAAATAATGAAAACTCCAAAAAATTTATAACTAATGAAGTTTTACGCCCGGAACATATGAATCATCCATAATCATATAAAAATTAGTTACGCATAATTACGAAGTTTATAACAAATGAATAGAAAATAAACTAAAACTTAAAACTCAAACCAAGACAGCAAACCCAAACAACATGTGGTAGTGGAATGGTGTTGGATGTGTTGATGTATGGTAGACTGGTGGTAGTGAACTGCATGTGAAGTGTTATGCAAGATGGTAATGTAGCTTGCTGCAAAATGTATGGAATAATAGTTGGTGGATGTGGAAGTGGAAATGTGATATGGATTGGCTCCTCTCTGTTGGATGTGGTAGCTAATAGGATTTGAAAAACCTATATATAATAAACCGCAATCACATGGTGTCTAACTAGTAAACAGTGGTAAATACGGGTCGAACCCACATGGAGCAAAAAAATACCAGCAATTAATATTCCTAATAAACTAACCAGAAACGATGATTTTTATAAACGCAAATGAACAATAAAATAATAAAATAAACTAACAAAATATACAATGGGATCAAGTACAGAGAACACTAGGATTTTCGGTTTTCACTAATTTAACATATATAGAGCTCACATCCAATCTCTAAAATAAAATCGTTTCACCACTGTAATTTCCTTCGCTTCCAAGTTGACATTTCTAAAGAATTTCTTATCAGTCGAAATGTATATCAAATCTAATATTACTAAGCATGCATATCAATTTAAAAGAATAAACAATTAATGTAGCTATCTAACCAATATATAGTTTTAAAGAATCACATATCAATTTATAAGCCTACACTGTCAAAGAATCCCAAGCATGACGTAGCAAATGGAAAGCATATGTGATCAGTTCTGTTATTTATACAATAATTAATCAAGCAAATAATGAAGATAAATTACAAATCGTTGAATCATTATTGAATTATTACGAGTCTATATAATTAAGTTTGGTTTTCACCTAAAACCCTAGCTATAAAGCAATTAGAACATAGCTATGGATTTCTTAAAACCCATAAAAATATAAATAAGAAAAGTAGAGAAGATAGATTAAACCCTTGGTTTATGCCTCTTCAACTTTTCATGTTTTGTCTTTTTTTTATGCCTACGCCAAACACCAGCCATCCAGAAATTCTCTCACTCCGTTCTGTCCAGCCGCCTCCCAAAACCAGATGTCAACAGTAAAAAATAACTCAAAAGAAGACCCCCCAAACTTCTTTTTTTTCCTGTCTTTTTTATGCGCGGTTTTCAAGAGAGAACCTATTATTCCTTCTGGCCACGTCACCTTTCTATCTCTCATACCAGACTTTCAAACGAACAACCACTATTTTGCATTGTCCACGTCACCTTCTACAGTCTGACCTTGTCTCCTACTTTCCTTTATACTGTCTCATGTCAGGTCCCTCTCACGCTCGCCACCACCTTTAATTCTTAAGAGAAATTTTTTTTTTACTTCATTAATGCCACCAGCCTACTCCAGTTTACTCCTGGCCACGTGATAGACACATTTTTATGTCTAAATTGTGCTCAATTCTCTATTTTGTTAATGCTTGATTTTATACTATTTACGAGTTTTTATGTCTTTGTTGGTATTTTTGAGAAATAAATATTTGTGGAAAAATCGGCTCAAAAAGTGATAAAGGCACCCCAACAGTTGGATTGGGGGCACCCCTTCTATAAATTCAAAAAGTTGAAATTGGCGGAAAATGTTCTTCACGTACAGAAAATTCCTGAATTGGTGGCAACCGAATTTTAAGGAATTGTTGGATGATTTCAAGCTACCCAAGTAAAGAATAAACCAAAACAAGATCAAACACGTCACTACAGAGTGATTCATGCTGGAAAAATCGCTGCAAAATTAAATCCAAGCCGGAAAAGGATAATACTCCCTGTTTGAGATTTACACGTGATTGGAGTTGGTTTTAGATAAGGATTTTCATCCAAATCGATTAAGGATGATGTATTAGGTTACATAAACCTATAAATACCAAAGAGAATCGAAGAAAAGGGAAGCGAGAAACTACCGAAAGTTGACAGGAAAAAAAGTTTCTGCTACGAAGAAGAAGAACCTGAAGAACATAAGGCGCTCTTGAAGTTCGTTGATAGTGTCGCTGAAACAGTCGCATACGCAGCTGCTGAAGCAGTCTTATTCCTGAAGCACTTCAAGTCCGTCTTTCTTTCATGTTCTCTTTTCCTTCTTCTGTAACACAGAGAATACTTCTCTGTAACGCTTACAAGCGTATCAAATCACCTGTGTTACCTCTATTCACCATTGTAAGCACTTTTTGAGCAATGAAAATCTATTTTGAGTACGTTTCCATTACAATGAGCTAATCACCATCACTGGGGCGACAGAGGAAGCTATTTCTCCAATAATTAAGTGGTAACTTCTATTTTATCTATTAATTGCTTTGAATTAAATTGAAAAATGGTTTTTATCAAGTAGTTGTGTTTTCTTTTGATGAGTCATGCTGGGTTTATTGCTTTTGATGTCTCATGCTTACGATTTACAACTATTATTTTGAAAACCTAACTTTGGCAATGTTTTGATTGAACTGAATGCATGAGTTGCAAGCTTTTTACCACTTGAAAAATTGGCGAACGGTGGAATCCTCAGTCCTAGTTCTTCCCATCAATTTTAAATCAACTTTACTTTAATCGGTTTTATTTTTAGTTATTAAAAGTTAAGTTTAAAAATCAAATCTTCACAAGTCTGAGTATCGAACCTTTTTACCACTATATTAAAATTACATCAACTTTTGCCGCCGCTGACGCGGACTTGTTCTTAGATTTTTTTTTAGTTTTTTTTTTAGGTTAGTTTGTTTAATTAGATTTTTATTTTTACTTTGTTCTATTTTACGTTTCTTTGGGTATTTCTCTTTTTGCTACAGGTTTTTGATTTTGGATTGAAAGGAAATAGAGCCAAAGACTTTGGTGATTAAAGACTTGGAGTTAAAGTTAAAGCTTAAAGAACGGAAAATAAGACAAAGAATTTTATTTTTAATTAGATTTTATTTGTTTAGAAAATTGTATTAGGAATTTTTTTGTTATTTATGTAATTTTTCTTTTATTTTTGGATACTTTTTGGACTTTATTTTGGGACTTTGGACATTATTATTATTTTTTTAAATCCTACGGAAGGGAAATTTAAATATAAACTGCAACAGGGAAGGACGACAATTACTATATTGTCTCGGCCCCTCGGGTTCGTACAGTGACACAGGAGTTGGTGGCCCGAGTCGACTTCAACGGTTCATCGCCCGTCTGATACGGGAGGTAAGACTCGATCAACCCACGAATCCCCTGCAAGTGGGTTTACTGTATGCCTTCCTGTGCATATATATTGAGGAACTTAATACGGATTTACTTTTCTAGTAAAGGGCAAGAACTGGCCATACAAGATAAGGACTCGGATTTCATCACCGTTTCCTTCTTGCCCGTTTTAGGTACACGTTACCAAACGCGAACCTCCTTAAAATTTTGACTAGAAAGAGACCGATAGGGTAACGAGCTTATAGAAAACTCGTTCAAAAGGAATGTATTGGTTACTTTGTTATCCTAACTCAAAGTTCAGGAAGATTATTTTAAGTTGATTAGAGCCGCCTTGTAACCCAGGGAAAAGTTGCCAAAGAGACAGGGTTATCAAAGCTCCTTACAGCTTATCATGTTTCTCTTCGACTTAATCTAATTCGGATCGTTCTAAAGGTTTGCTAAAACTGTAACTAGTTTCCTTTCGAATGAATAGAAGCTGGTCTAGAAACAATCTAAGTGGAGCCATCATGCTTTTTGTTTGCTAGATTTAGTAGGTTTGATTTGGTTGAGTCGTCCTTGTTTGTGTATGTTTAGAACCCCTTCCTGTTCGGATAATTTATTAGGAAATTTTTGTTAGAAAATGTCGAGCTGGTATTACAATAAATATTCGTCTGAGTTTCAAAACAGGCATTACCCTTACTATGACCATAATATGGATAGTACTTGGGACCACTACCAACCTTCTGAAGGTTATGGTTCATACCATGGAGGCCCCAATTATTATCCGTACGCGCACCAGTCATATGAACGGGAAAACGAGCAGTTAGGATCTAGCAATCTTTATGATCTAGTTGTTTCTCTAGAGAATTCCGTCAAAAAGTTGACTGGGGATACAAGAAGGTTCACATTAAGTATGGGGGGAACAATTAGTATTCCAACTCCTCCTATAGAAGAATCACACGAGCAGTTACGACCTAGCAATCTTCATGATCTAGTTGTTTCTATAGAGAATTCCGTCAAAAAGTTAGGTGAGAATACAGATAGGTTTGTGTTAAAGACGTAAGAAAGAATTGCTCAAAATAATCTTAATTGCAAATACAGTGTTTCCACTTTTACCCTTGATAATAATGATGAATATTTACTAATTTAGAGGACGAGGTTAGAATAGAAGACACTATTTATTTAGATAAGGTTCAATCATCTTTATATTACCATGATGACGAGGATACTTTTGATGAGGAAATTGAAATCCGTAGTCATAATGATAATGAAATTTTCACAACAATTGAGCTTCACGATAATAATGATGTCTCTAGTTCCGATCCTAATAATATTAATGATTATTCCCCTATTCAAGAGGAAAGGGATTTAACTAGAGATACCATTGTTATAGACGGTGAAATATTTCCTTATTATTATGAAGACGATGATGGTTTAGAGGAACGAGTCTATTCCGATACTAGTGTTTTAGAGTCCAACGATTTAGAAACAATAATCTTAGATAACAAAGATAAACCTGTAGAGATTTTAAATATGAGTGAGGATGCACCACTTGATTATAACTCAGAAGAAGCAATTGACCATTTCCAGGAATCTGATGATCTAGAAATTAGGGAAATTATGACTAGTCTATCTAGAGACACCCAAAATTCTAAGTTTGGGGGTGATTATCATTCTCCCTGTGTTTTACCTTTGACTCTTTTAAAAATCTCTCACTTGGGACTTGATGTTTGTGCCTCTACTATATTAAGAGACTATATTCAAGAACTGTTTCCCGAACCTAATCATGTCCAAAAAGAAGTTCATTTGTTAGAAACCCATCCTCTGGTCGATGTGGTTTACCTAGGAAATAATACCAAGATTGACTTTGCTTTCCCACCAAAATATTTTCTTCCATATGTGGGAACATTATAATTTCAAATGTGTCACTTATTAAGTTTTAAGACTAAGCCTAATTACTTTAGGGAATTAGAATCGACACATTTGTTTAAGAATGACCACCTTCATAGTAGTCAATTGTGTGAGTCAAATCTGATTGACTTTGAGGATCCACAATTATCCAGGTTATTATTATGTGCTTCTAAGTTCTTAGTTGAGTTATTCTAGACTCTACAACCTGATTCTTTTGATCCTGCCTACGAGGAAATCCAGGCCATGAAAATATTTTATCTAGACCCTTTTATAGAGCCTGAACCTGAACCACAGCTAAAAGTAGTTGTCGTAAACAGAAAACTACATAAGGGTCTGCTCGGTTTGTTCATTTTCTTGGCCTGTTGCAGTTTCTTCTTATTTGTGATAGCACTATTTGATTCATACGACCCACAGTTGTTCCGACTATTGCTATATAATTTTATGAGGTGACTAATTCTTTCTTAGTCTGGCTGAAGACGTTAAACTTAGCACTTCTTGGGAGGTAACCCATGCTCATGCGACACGATAATATCTTTCCTTAACTCTTTTCCTTCGATTGGTAACAGTTTCTCCTTGTTCATGCTTTTAATCATTCATCTTTAGAAACATTGAGGACACTGTTTGATTTAAGTTTGGGGGTAAGGGAGAAACTTTTAATGAAATAATAAAAACTCCAAAGTCTAGAAGCTTGTGAACAATTCATAATGACACTAACCATTCTAGGTAGATGGAAACTTAACTCATTTTCTATAGGAATGGTTGTGCCCAGATAAATGGTTTATTCATAAAAGGACAAAGTTCAGGTGTTAGAAATAACATGATAGTTGTCACCACATCTCGGAGTCTATCTCGACCATATCACACCTTCTGTTTTTATTTTTGTAATTTTTGTGTTTCTCTAAGTGATTTGGTGGGGCACCAGTATCGAATTGTTATCACCGCCAGGATGGAGTAGAGTGTTTGAGATTATTTAGACTATATTTAAAAAAAAATGAAAAAAATTAATAAAAGAAAAAAAATGAACAAAAATCGAGTATTGACACTTTGATAGCAATATGTGTGTGTTTTCCCTGTCTTCGCCTAAGCAAGCGTGGAACACAGGATCCATGGGAACTATCATGTATGATGCTGATAAGAACTATGCGCTTGGATTTAATTTGATTCAATCATGTTGTCAGTACATTTATAGTTGTTTTATTTTCAATAAATCGATCGTTGGGACCCTTGTATATACCAGTTGAATCGATATTAGTATTACGATTAAGACCATGTATCTCAATTCATTAGGATTCATCCTGGTACTAACCTTCATACAGATATGGGAAACACCGTTCACCTTAGTTAACATGCGCAAACTTCATTTTGTCCACATCCATCTTCTAAATCTTTTCATGCGATTGAACTTTGATAGATTCTGAGTATCGTGGTTGAACGACTATCTGAGTAGAGCTTTGTTTTCTTATATATGAATTTTAGTATGCTTAAGTAAGAACTCGTGTACATCAATTGGACTCATATAGGGTAATGATTCCATATCCGAAGAATTTAGTATGCCAACTAAATAGTTTGTTTAGTGTTTATCCTCAATCGTTCACAGGTAGCTAGGGTTTGGAGTAAAAGGTTTTGTGGGTATACCTCTTGTAAACCCTCACGAGACAAACTCGTCCACTAGGGACACCTAGGGGTTTAAAGGCTTATTACATATGCTAAATGTAGTCGCGATTCCTGCGAAAGTTGAGTTAGGATTGTATTTTATAGATTAGATTTGCTCGAGGACTAGCAAATAGTAAGTTTAGGGGTATTTGATAGACATATTTTTGTGTCTAAATTGTGCTCAATTCTCTATTTTGTTAATGCTTGATTTTCTACTATTTACGAGTTTTTATGTCTTTGTAGGTATTTTTGAGAAATAAATATTTGTTGAAAAAATCGGCTCAAAAAGTGATAAAGACACCCAACAGTTGGATTGGGGGCACCCCTTCTATAAATTCAAAAGGTTGAAATTGGCGGAAAATGTTCTTCACGTACAAAAAATTCCTGAATTGGTGGCAACCAAGTTCTAAGGCATTGTTGGATGATTTCAAGCTGCCCAAGTAAAGAATAAACCAAAACAAGATCAAACACGTCACTACAGAGTGATTCATGCCGGAAAAATCGCTGCAAAATCAAATCCAAGCCGGAAAAGGATAATACTCCATGTTTGAGATTTACACGTGATTGGAGTTGGTTTTAGATAAGGATTTGCATCCTAATCGATTAAGGATGATGTATTAGGGTTACATAAACCTATAAATACCAAAGAGAATCGAAGAAAAGGGAAGCGAGAAATCACCGAAAGTTGACAGGAAAAAAAGTTTCTGCTGCGAAGAAGAAGAACCTGAAGAACATAAGGCACTCCAGAAGTTCGCTGATAGTGTCGCTGAAACAGTCGAATACGCAGCTGCTGAAGCAGTCTTATTCCTGAAGCACTTCAAGTCCGTCTTTCTTTCCTGCTCTCTTTTCCTTCTTCTGTAACACAGAGAATACTTCTCTATAACGCTTATAAGCGTATCAAATCACCTGTGTTACCTCTATTTCACCATTGTAAGCACTTTTTGAGCAATGAAAATCTATTTTGAGTGCGTTTCCATTACAATGAGCTAATCACCATCACTGGGGCGACAAAGGAAGCTATTTCTCCAATAATTAAGTGGTAACTTCTATTTTATCTATTAATTGCTTTGAATTAAATTGAAAAATGGTTTTTATCAAGTAGTTGTGTTTTCTTTTGATGAGTCATGCTGGGTTTATTGCTTTTGATGTCTCATGCTTACGATTTACAACTATTATTTTGAAAACCTAACTTTGGCAATGTTTTGATTGAACTGAATGCATGAGTTGCAAGCTTTTTACCACTTGAAAAATTGGCGAACGGTGGAATCCTCAGTCCTAGTTCTTCCCATCAATTTTAAATCAACTTTACTTTAATCGGTTTTATTTTTAGTTATTAAAAGTTAAGTTTAAAAATTAAATCTTTACAAGTCTGAGTATTAAACCTTTTTACCACTATATTAAAATTACATCACCACGTCTCTTACTTTCTTTTATCCGACCCCACTACTTCTCTTCATTCTCTTTGCTCCAGCCTTCATACTACTGCATTATGGCACCAACATATATATACATGGACTCAGCTGCTCACTCAAACACACCTTGTGCATGATGTGCTAGCCAAACACATTCCCATATCTATTGTGTTAGATGTCTTCAACTGTCAAGACTCCAAAATATAAGGGACCGTCACTGATCAAAATAGAATTAAAACCGAGTATAACAGTCGAGAGATATGGATGTCATTGTGTATATTTAATTAATGCCACATCTGGTGATGTCTAAACTGAATTCCTTCGTCATTGACGTTTCTGCATCTTTTAGTCATGTTTATTCGCAACATCGGGATTTATGTGAATAACCTATAAAAGCATAAAAACAACTTATTAGTATAACAATTGGTGCTAAAACATACAGACAAAGCCGTAAAAATATATGAATTGAGTGTTTATTAGTAGTAGGCGTGAGGAGGTAGGTATATATGATGTATCCTTGATGTAATTTTTTATAGCTCTCGAGAAAAACTAGATCCTATATTTGCGAATCTGGTAAACACTCTTATTCCTAAACTATTTCAAACTCCTATAATACGTCTTATCCGGTAAACACTCTTATTCCTAAACTATTTCAAACTCCTAAAATACGTCTTATCTGGTAAACACTCTTATTCCTAAACTATTTCAAACTCCTAAAATACGTCTTCAATCTCCACCGATAACTTCTTTGCTGACATCAGCTGCCGTGAACATCTCTCTCAAGTAGAGTTCCCTATTTTGTTTCAAATTCTATTCTAAATGCAGGCAACCTCCTCAAATATCTCTCTATTAATCAACCTCGACAGAAAATCATCTTCCCTACCTATTTCCTCGGTCAAAACTCAGATTCGTATCAACTTTTTCTCTGTCTT
This sequence comes from Papaver californicum, assembly GCA_023531435.1. Classification (NCBI taxonomy): domain Eukaryota; kingdom Viridiplantae; phylum Streptophyta; class Magnoliopsida; order Ranunculales; family Papaveraceae; genus Papaver; species Papaver californicum. The sequence goes on from JAJJMC010029502.1 coordinate 2,756,457, forward strand.
ATCTCGACCAAGCAACACAACTTATATGCTTTGTCCAAACTCTGTCGAACCACTCACTCTATTCATCTAAGCTCAACACCACTCAGCCTCCACTTCTTCTATTATTTTTGACTAAACCCAAAACCAATCAGCAAAACAATCTATGTTCAATTCCAATCTCGAGCACAACAAATCACCATCATGTCTGGCATCAAGCACCAACTCACTGCCTCAAACATAATGTCTTCACAACTAATATTGAGCTTCATCGAATATCACAACTCCAAGCATCTCCATTGATCATCATCACAGGCTATTCAACAGTGGAAACATCTCATCATCTCTTCCATGTTCTATCGAATTTTTCTTACATCCATGATCACCATGAACAACCTCAAACCTCCAGCTCGAGCTCTCACTGCCATCGAATCATTGATATTCATCATATGATCATCATCTCGCCATCTTCAAAGGAAATGGAAGCAAACTCATCGTCCATCACTTCCACCATCGAAACTGCATCATACAGGGAAGATTCCTAATTCGCAGTTACTCAAAAGAAGGAGGTGAGGTGCCCTTAGTGAGTAAGTCTGGCGCTTTTAGTAATTTTCAAATGTTGGAATCCATGAGCAAAATAAGTGGTGCCTTTATAATTTCATTGAATCCTCCTTCAACTGTCAGTTCTGGGGGACGTAAGTTTAAATTCTTGTTTTGCATATAATTTCTTCATACGAAGTCGTAATGATTTCATTCTTTCTCCGTTTGCTTCGTCTCTTCGTTATCTACGAGTTGATGATAAGAAGTCATGGATTTAGAGAAGCATCACCTTTTATTTGGTCCTTCTTCACTTGTAGCACTTAATATCTTGCACTATTAAATATTGATTCACTTCTTTTGGATGATTTTACCTACTAAAAGATCAAGAATATAAAATACAACGTAGTTATAAATGGTGACTGAAATTTCATCTTGGGAAGTTAAGAGGGGGACAAAGAGTGGTCTGAATTTCATCGAAGTTAAGGTGGAACAAAAAGTGGTCAGGATTATAAAATCTATTTTTAATTTTAGGATAAATAACAGTCCAGGTATATTTTTAAAATCAGATTGGGTTATAAATGGCGGCTGGGATTTCATCTTGGATAAGATACATGGATCTCATTAATAGTTTAGTTTTAAGGTTGGGATGCTACGATAAGTTTCATAATTACGGCTGCAGTTCAGTCGTTGATCTGTATTACCAAGATTAGAGCATAGAAAGGTTGAGATTTGTTTTTAGAAGGGGATATATATATAAAGACGACCAAGTGTTTTAACTTCCCGTCGATTCTAAAACCTATATTCTCATTTATTCCACCGAGTTCTTCGTTATCTCTCATAAAACCAAACTGATGAGTTAGGGTTCAATCTTCTCCCCTCTCTTTCACATCCCCCTTTATTTCTTCTCTCTGATACTCTCTGTTCAGAGAAGAACCTCAGGTAAGCTTTCCTCTATTACTCTCACTCTCTCTTCTCTAAGAAAACCCAACCCTAGAAAATCATCAAATGGATTTACAATTTTGAATCCTCAATTAGAAATGATAATGAAATTTAGGGATTTAAATTCATTTTAGAAATCAATAAGAAAGGAACCAAAATTGGCTTTCTTGATTTGAATGAAACTCGGTCTGATCGATTGGGTGTATATAATTGCAAATCAAGATGCATTAAATTACAAAGATACCTGCTTGTTGTACGGAAATAAGAGATCTCCTCAAATCAAGAACCCTGGATTTGTATTTTATGATTTTCTTGATCATATTGTTTGAATTCATTTCACAAAAAGGAATAAACTTTATTTAGTTTAACTAACTTTGTGTTCTTTGATTTTGTAGAATTTGAGTGAGTGATTGGTATTTGAGTTAAAAGATGGCACTGCAAGAACAACTAGCAAAATTCAATCAGCAACCATAGTTGTTGATTCTCAACTTTGTTATTTTTGATTCTTAAGAAGGGAAATTAGGGTTTGCGAATTTGGTGCTTTCTGTTTTCCTTCCAGTGTTGCTTCACCCGTGCAAGGTAATTTCTTTCAACCCACTGTGCAATGGGTTGGTTCAGCTGGTGTAATTTATGTACTCATGGGTGTGTGCACTGTTGGTGGATTTGGGGATTTCCTAAAATCAGTACCTTTTGTGCATCAAAAGCAACAGCATGGTATAGTTCGTTTTTTTCAGCTGATGATTTCATTTGTATGAATTATTGAAGATTTCATCTACCAATTTTTATGCAACGATATCGTGCACCATTTTTTCTGATCGTTAATTAAAGTCTGAAATCTTCAAGGTAACTTTCTCTCTTTCAACTGCCTATTTGGGGTTTCAATTTGTGGGTTGACGGTATAGGGTTCACATCGGATGATCACGTTCTGTTAGGTAGAAGTGTTATATCTTATGCTTTTCAAAATAAAACATTACAACAATTTAAATGTAATGTTTACCCGGATCAAATATAGTTGGAGTCTTTGGTTGAATGAGTTGGTGGTCCGTGTTATATGGACTTCTGTTCTGGGATGTTTGTTCCATGTTTATTTTTTAGTTTCCGCACCCATCTTTAATGGAGTTTGTAATTGCGTTTGAATTCTTTGTGCATTGGGTTCACCTTCGGTCTTAAAAAGTGGTTGTCAACTCCTCCTTAGAAGTCTGTTCTTTTAGTAATGTCAGAGGTCCTTAATTTTAGTATATCAATATTCAAAGAAATCTTTATGTAGCTGCGATTGACAGCTTGCCTTACTGGTGGAGGGATAAGAGCCTGAAATTTGGAAGATAATACTATTGCTTTGTTTTTGTCATATTTGATGCACTAAATATTCTGTCCTATTAATTAACAGAGGTGGAGCCACAATATACTGGTGCTCGAATAGAGGGGGGAGTTGTAACCTTGGATTTCGTGAAGAAAATGTTGGATGACTTCAAAAACCAGAAATCCTTACACAGAAGGTATGAGTACATTAGCCAGTTATAGAATGTTAGATGTCCTCCCAAAAATGATCTTTTGTACATTGTAGCTCATGCAAACTAAGAAACTTATTATGTTTAGAAATCTTGAAGTAGTGAAAAAGGCCTTTAAAAGAATTGGAGAGAATAAGTAGGGGGGGAATATGGTAAAGAGCTAAATGCCCCCGTCATTGTTTCAAATGGAAGAAACATCCCTAAATCTTTGATCAATGTGAATTTGCCTTTTAACCATGGGGGAGAGAATTGTACAAAATCATCAAAAGTGAACTGGTACAATAAGCAAAAAGGGTTTGGGGGATTATTAATTTTGAAAACTACTGTTGCCGGTGCTTACTGTGAATGTGAATGTTCTCTAATACCCAGGTATGCATACCAAATTGTATTGCAAACAAGAGAAATGTTGCGTGGTTTGCCTTCCTTGGTTGATGTATCAGTAGCAGAGGGAAAACATTTCACTGTTTGTGGTGATGTGCATGGTCAGGTAGGTGCCTTACTTTTGGATTTCTTCAGACTTTCTAAACTTAGTGCAGATTGTTGTTTAATTTACTCGAAATTGTGGTTTTAGATAGAGTCAATTGTGGTAACCTAAAAACATGAAGTTATATTATATTTCACTTGCTCTACTCATTGCTGGAAAAGCTCGCAGTCGGCATCTTAGTCGCTAGCATGTGGGATTTCTTGCCTCAGATTTTAATGTTTTAAGGATCTCATTTTTGAGGTTGCCCTGACAGCCCTGTGGTCTCCGTAGGTCGTAGTTTCTGTGGCCATATAACGTCACAGCATAATTGTTTTAAGGTGATGTAGTATTTGAAGTGAATGAGTTTCTTGGTTATAACGAGACCTTCTCTCTACTGCCCCACACATCCACCAATTATTTATAAAGATAGTTGCATGCTTTATCCAGTTTATTTTATTTTATTTTATTTCATTGGATTTTTGTTATCTAATAAGCATAAGCTGGTTCTTCCCCTGCCCGGAGGATATACCGATCCAGGTTAATTAATTAAATAGGATATTTCACCCCTTCTTTAATTTACTGTAAAGGTTGTTTGAGCCTGCTGCTAAAGATATGCGACTTCTAAAGTTACATGGTTGGCAACATATAGATGGTTTAGGGATCAGCTTTTGAATTGAAGCAAATCAAGAGAATTTTAGGCTTTTCAAACCGCATTAGGTCGCAAGTGCTTTAGAGACTCCTGCGGCTTTATTTCTATCAACTTGATTTAGCCATGTCATCCCAGATCCGCTCCATCCCTTCGAAGCAAAAGGCAGTTATCAAATACAAGGCACTCAACTGTATCTATGAAGTTGATGATGGGCAATCATGCCAGATCCGTGTTAGGGTCACCCCTGCGTGGCTTGATGTTGACTTCAAAGGTACAATGTCCATGAGCTATCTCTGCAGAACATGAGGTACACTAATTTTTGACTGACAGTCTAGAAATGTTGTATACAAAATTCTGTGTTGGTTACGTTAAGAATTATTTATTTTCGCTTATCAACATCTCTTTGATGGTCCAGAGGATGTACCACTAAAATAACTCTGGAGAATGACAGGTGACCCCTTTATCATTTGTTTCTATGAGATTACATTATCATCATTTCAAATCCTTCAATTGTCTATTGGGGTTTATATGTTTAAGTAATTGTGTTAAGTTAATCTGGGATTTTCTGATCTACCTCCGAATGAGTAAGTAATTAGTGGTTCAATCTCCATGAACTTCAGTCTCCCAAGCAAGTTTGAAATAGAATTTGTTGGTTGAATGTTGAATAATAGCCAGCTTGAATTTCACTTAGAGAAATGGCTATGATATTAGGGCTTCAATCTGTTTGCAAACTATGTTGAATGCATTTGTAGAAGATGTTACGTACTTTATTCTTTCCTCCATAACTGTTGCTGCTGTCGTTGTTGTTTTCTTACTGCTTAATGCGACCATGATAAATTTTGATTACATTTGTAAAATTAGTGTTGTCCTGTAATGATTTGTTGTTCTGATTTAATGATTACCTGTTGTTTCATTGCAGGTTGTGGTTTTCTTAGCGTTAGCATTGCAGGTTGAGTAAAGAAGAAGGTTTAGCTTGGGATCTATTTAGTCCTATTCATAGAATTTTAATTGTTGCTGTTGTTGTTGCTGCTGCAGATTTGAAGAAATCTCACCAGATTTGGAAGCTTAAAAAAGCCATTGATTTGAGGATTTGTATAAATCATCGCATTTAAATTTTTTTTTTGTTTGTTTGAATGTTGGTTTTGTATGTATTATGTAGATTAGGGTTTATAGAAAATGAAAATTTTCGTTTTGGCTTTCTTTAGAGTTGTAAAGGACAAATTGATTTTGTAATAACACATACTTGGAAACCTGTTTCAGCCGCCATTCCAACATTGCTGTTTCTTTGCTGCAAATATATAGATCCTAATTTGCCCATCTTCAGTTGATGTTATTTTTACCCTTATTAATTTGTGATTACGGCTTTTGATCTGGGTTGTGTATAAAATTCTGCTTACACTAGATTATTTGATCTGGGTTTTGTATAAAATTTGTGCTCTCATTACAACAGTTACCCGGGCCTAGTATTTGTTTTCATTGTAAATTTGGATCGTTAAAAATGCATTCATTAAACTTCCGTAAGCTTAAGATTTGGCGACTATATTATGGTATCCCTGCAATACATGCAGCAGTTTGCAAAGAGTTTGTAATCATTTATCCCGAATGCTGCGATGAGTTAGACGAGTTGAAATTTAAACTAAAAACTGCATGAGTGGTTATGCAAGATAGTGTTACTTTGTTCATATTACATACCAAAAAAGGGTTACGCAAGATAGTGTTACTTTGTTCATATCACATACCAAAAAAGTAAATATACAGGTGCTGTTAAGGCACAGATTGAGCTCTAGTAAATAAACAAAACCAAACGTAATATACAATAATTCACAAAAAATTTAGCAAAAACTAGTATAAATTGACACTCTAAATATATAAAATATACTTTTATCATGTTTTGTTGAAACTAAAAATCAAACCGAAACGGTATAACTCTGATACAATATTGTTTTGTCCATTAATAGAGATAAACAACAACCGGATGAGGATACATTTCAAAATAATGACTATGATAATCCAAAGAAAACTAAAAAAAAAAACAGGATTTAGAAAAAGAAATCTTTATGTTTAGTGATTAGAGCTACGTGCTTGGTAACGTGTTATAAATTAAGAATTAGAAAATGACGAACATAAACTAGTAGAGAGAAAAAAATATGAGAAACCATTTCATTCATGGAATTAGTGTGAAATACAATTATGTAAGGATCTCTATTTATAGGTCATACAGTATAATGAATATTTAATGACATAAAGTATTAGAGGTAATGACATGCAACCATTAATAGTAGGGCTGCACATGGCTCGGTTCGGTTCGGTTTTTGCCCTAACCATTACCAAAACCGAGAGTTTCGGTTTTTCGGTTTTGAAAACCGAGTGTCACCATTAAGCTTTTTGGTTCGGTTCAGTTTTTAACCGTCTCGGTTTCGGTTTTTTCGATTCGGCTTCGGTTTTAACCAAAAATTTCACTTAACAAATTTGTCAGGTTCTATTTCAGCATTACTGTAAACTACAATAATAAGTTACAATATAAGAACAAGAACAACAAAAGTAACAAAATTCTTTATCCCCAATAATACTGACGTGGATCCCTTCAACTTAATTGAGCTTACAGAAATTAATTGAGCTTACAGGAATAAACAGACCCCAGAGTTCAGATCCAAAAAGGAAGATAACAAGCGTCTTAGATCCTCTTCAACTTCTTCTATCTGCTCACCACTATTGTGATCCCAAGCCTGAGAAAGACTAATTTCTGTTTAAATTACTCTGCTTACAAGAAGAGTAGAATTCCATGTTTGTGCATCTTCTTCTTCTGATGACAATAATAACAAGCTGAAAAATGACAAGTCAAAACCCATTTCTGTTAACTAACTAAGAACAAATCAGGGAATGAAGACAGTAAATCTCAAAAATCATGGGTTTTAATTACATACATCATTTATTAAAAATTTCTCTTCGGACTTGGTAGGGGTAAAAAGGAAGTATTTCGAGCATCTGGGTGTATATAGAAATAGGATTAGAAACAAAACCATGCAAGTTAGTTGGTAATAGAGTTTAAAGAATCTAATTATTAGACCACAGATAATGATTTTTACTCACAAACATAGACATTATCTAATTAAGCTCAGATGAAGTAGAAAAAATAAATTAAGTTGCTGAATGAACAACAATGAAGTGATGGTAAAGATCATCAAGTTTTTTCCTCTAAATAAAGTAAAATAATTCTCACCTTTTTTTCTTCTTCTTGTGAATCCCAGCTCCAACAACAACAAAAGACAACAAATCCAGACGAGATAAAAAAGATTTTCTAATAAACTCTCTTTTCTCTCTAAACTAAAAATTCATGGTTTGTGAGTAATAGAACAGAAATGTACAGATTAGATCCGATTTCGCATAGAAAAAGGAAAAGAGGAAAACCAAAAGGGGAAGAGAAGAGGGAGGTGTGCAGAGAAGAGGGAAGAAGAGAGAGGCGCAGGGAGAGAAGTGAAACAAACTAGGTTTTTTCTTTTTATATACTAGGGTTAGAGATCAACGGCTAAGAACCCTCTGAATCCAATGGCTATTGTTAATCGGTTTTTTCGGTTCGGTTCTAGGGTAGAACCAAAACCGAACCAAGATTAATCTTTTTTTTTTTCAAAACCGTGCATCACCATTAGATGTTCGGTTCGGCTCGGTTCGATTTTTTTTTTGCTCGGTTCGGTGCGGTTTTGCCGGTTTTTCGGTTTTTTGTGCAGCCCTAATTAATAGCCACTAATATATACTTAAGGTGGAGGTTTCAAGATAATGTGTAAGGATGATAGGAGATGTAAAGGTGATGGTGTAAGTATGATGTAAGTCCACCAAATATTATTTACATAATAAAAATCATTAAATAAAATGAGACGGAGGGAATATTTTTTATAGATCATTATTGTCATAAAAAAAGCCTATTTTATCATGTGTAAGATTATTATTATTATTTTATTTTTATTTTTTGTTTGATAAAAAAAATTGTTGATTAAAAAAAAAAGTATAAAAGGCTTATAACATCCTAGCCAAGATAAAACAAAGCAAAAAGCATGGATTACAAACAATCCAATGCTTAAGAAGGTTTAAAATACACTTCGTGCCAATTCTTCGTTACATCAACAAAATTTAAAGACCCAAACTCCTTCTCAACCAATGAACAAGTAAGAACGTTGTGAATGGCTTTATTACCACTGCAATCTCACTATTAGCCTTATCAATGAATACCCTTGAGTTTCGTTCCTGACATATGCACCATAAGATTGATGCAGGGGTGAGATTCCAGACAGTGGAAGTTGCAGTAGTCGACTGTGACAGATTCCAGGCTTGTATTACTGTAACAACATCACTAGGATAGAGAAAATCCAATGTAGTTTCTCTTGAAAGGCAGCCCGGATTTTCTTAGCAAAGGAACAATGAATGAAGACGTGAGAAATAGATTCTTGTTCCCTGCAAAATACACAGTCCGTAGGCACAATTATACCTCTTCTTCTAAGGATATCCCTAGTAGGCAACCTTCCATGCGCACTGGTCCAAAAGAAATAGCAAATCTTAGAAGGACATTTCTGCCTCCATGTACAATAGAAGATTGTAGCAATTGTAACATCACCTTCTTCGCAAGTAAGAGTATCATTTAACGACTTGACAGAGAAAATATTTTTATAATTAACAGGAAAAACTGGCCTACATCAATGCTAGGTGTTCGGTCATTGTTAAAAAATTTGGCCAGATTTTTTTTTTTTATCATGAGGATTATATCGCGTTCTAGCGGTAGATTTAAGGTCACATGGATCATAAAACATGTAATAGGCTACATTGCAAATTTCAAGTCGTAATGGAAAACTTTTGAGACTTGAAATACTTAAGGTTAATGTGAAATTTTTTGATCATGAGGCATATTTTGAGCTATTGTACAAATCTTAGGCCACAATATATACTTTGACTAACATGGAAATTTTTATGTCGCTTGTCAGATTTTGGGTTACATAATAGATTTTGGGTGATATGCCAATCTACTTGGGTACGAGGTAGAGTTGGAGTTACGAAACATATTTTGACTGTTAATGTCATAGTAGAATTTTTGAGTCACATTATACTAATATGGTGGTGGTTTAGTTTCAGGTTGTGCGACAGATTTTAGGTCACTGAGCAAATCTCTAGTATTTACGGCATTGTGGAAAATTTTGGTTACAAGGTTTTGGATCATATGATAAATTTCGATACATTGCAAGTTTTATTTCGCTAGGTTAATTTTTGTTGTGTGGTATATGATCTGTCGTGTAACGAGTTCTGGGTCTTAGTGCCAGGTTTAGGTTGATGATACAATTTTTTTTTTTTGCTCTTCATACAAATTTTGCCTCGTGATGGTTAAGCTGTATATTTTGGGTCATAATACGTGTCAAAGGTTATGTCCACAAATTTTGGGTTATAGAAAAAAAAGGTGACGTGCCAAAAAAAATAATTGTCTAATGAGATGAGTTAGGGTTACGAAGCCAAATTTTTATTACCCGACATACTTTGGATCACGATAATAGATTTAAGGTCATGGTATAAATTTTGGCTATGAATATTATATTGAGTATATTTTATGTCACGAGGCAATGTGGGTTGAAGTGTATATCTGGATCATACAGTGATTTTGGATAACTATATAATTTATGGGTCTCGAGGTGAATTTTAGGTCATAATAAATATTCTGTATCACATTGTATATTTTTGTCCAACGGGATTTTGGGTCTCTGAGAGTATCTACAGTGGGACGATCAAATCATGGACCAAATTATTTGGTCTTTGGTCTGCCTAAAATCAATCACAGCGGGGCGATCAAATTTGGTTTTTAGTCCATTTTTTTCACTGTTTCGGATCAATTTTGATCCAAGGACTAGACCAAACCAGAATATAGTAGAGCGTGAAGTTAGCCGTGCATCTCGTGCCAGGTGTGACACTACCTCTTCGTTTCGTACAAGGCGTAATGCTAGACAACCGTCTCATTGATCCAGGCGTTAACCAGAATGTCGCCTGATGAAGCATTTACCCAAGAGCACGTCCAGCGGGGCGTTCACCCAACAACACGCTTGGTATTCAGGCGTTAACCAAATGGACGCTTGTCTTGGGCGTGTTACTAAGGTAACGCTTGTTGTGAGCGTGTGGCTAAGGTAACGCCTGTTTGTAAGCTTTATCTAAACTTACACCTGTGTGTGGGGCGGTGGTGTATACGAGCACCTCTTCTATTGAAATAGCCGTTGAGAGTTGTTAAGATTTATTACCGTTGATTTCTTGATTTCTTCCCGTTGATTTATTAATTTCTTACTGTTACAACGACTATCTTTTGGTTACCTATATAAATGAATTGGTTGATTGAGTATTTCATAAACTACCAACCCATTTTATTTGTATACGAGAAAAATTTCACTAGTTTCATATATTTGTTTTTCAAATCAGTTAGAATTATGGAACCAAAACCAAGAGGTCCAAATTTTTCTACATTTGAAGATATAACGATGTGTAGAATTTATTTATCAATATCTCAAGATTGTATTGTTGGTTCCGATCAATCAGAAGAAAAAATATGGTCTCGCATCTTACGTGGGATGAAAGAAGCCATACCTACACTGTCGGAGCGCACTTGGACCTCCATTCAGAAACGATTTCAGGAAATAAGTAAAGATGTGACGCTTTACTCTGCAAAAGAGGCGGAAGTGGAACGTGAACACCATACTGGATGGGGCCCCGAAACAAAGGTAAGTACCCGTTTAATTTTTGTCCTGTATATTATTGTTTTGAATTGTATATCGTGCACTAAACTTTTTTTAAAACAATAACAGATTGAAGAAGTAAGGAAGCTTTTCAAGGAAGCTAATGGTGGCAAAATATTTAAGCATGAAGAGTGTTACACAATTATGTTAGAAAATATCAAATATTCACGACGATCGACTGTTGTTTTCGATTCATAACAAGCTGAAGAAGATTCTGAAAATGGCGAGGAAGACCGGGAAAGATAGGAAACAAGCCAAGACCATTCCAGTAGCGATGAAGAAATATAAGATATACCTAACACATATAACCATCATATGGGAAAAAAAAAGGCGAAACGACAGAAGAAAACAAAGAAAGCAAAATCCAGTGGCCAACAAGAAATGATGGATATAATTATTAAAGAGCAATAAAACTTCAATACCAATTATAGTGAACAAACAAAAATGAAGATGGCGCAGAGAGAATCCGAGTTTGTAGCAAAACTAGTTGTGTCTTCGGCAAAGTTTCAGCAAAACAAGCTACGAAAGAAAAACTTGATGCAAAGAAAGAAGCAAACGACGAGTTTCGCATAATGATGATGGATGTCTCCGGGTTGGATGTCGTAACAAAAGAGTACATCGAACTTAGAAAGGAAGACATTTTACAGAGAAGGAGAAGTCAAGCTTAAAAGCGTTCTCGGATTAGTTGAAACCTTAGCTGATTTGATTATTAATGGATTAGCGATTTTAGTTTCTACTTTTATGATTTATATATTTATTTATCAGAATTGTATTAAGATGTTAAAATTTTCAGTTTAGTTTTGAACTAATAGTGTTATTTTAAATGTTAATGAACTTCCAATGTACCTTTTCTTTGAATTAAGGAAAACGTTAAATTTCGCATAATTAAGTAATTCATATGAAAAATAACTACCAACCACTCATTTTTTCGTATTAACATCAACATGATAAATGACTACACACTCAAGATATTAGTCTATCTACTCTTCTCTTACATGAGTAGATACGTGAGATTGTTTAAATTTTCATATTGACAAAGTAAATAATTCAAACGTTGGATTCTACTGAATAGACTGTTATTATGGACCCACCAGTCTTGAAAATAAGAGACTCGTCACTTCTTTCTATATCATGCTTTAGTCGTTGCACGCGGACCAAACACCTTTCATAATTAGGCGTCCACAGTCTTTCTAGCCTACCTTTGAATAGACTGTTATTAATCACCCACTAGGCTGGAACAGAACAGAGTCGTCACTTCTTTCAATATCATACTTTAATCTTTTATTGAATATTGAAAACTTATTTCCATTCAAAAAATGCCTATATATACACATTCGTTCCCATCTGGAAACCACACCTTCCACATTTTAAATAACCTGATTCAAAGACTATTTTTATCTTTCCGTTTTAGAATTATGGCTTACCAAAATTTTAGTATTAATGCTGATAATTTTACCGTAGAGGAAGATTTATCTCTTTATCGAAACTTGGTGTTATATTATCCAACAAGGGGTCATGAACGTCGGATGAATGGTTCAATGAGCATGGAATGGTTAGAACATATCCATGCTAACTTTTGTAATGAAACCGGTAACCCCAATAACCGGAACATAGCAGGCCTTTTTTGTCGATTTTAGGAAATAGGTAGGGCAGTACTACAATTTTCAACTTTAACCGTTAAGGTGAATGAAAGAAGAATTAAAAATGAAACTGATGACGAAGTTGTTGCGAGATCTCTGGAGGAATGAAGAAGATGGAAATGTTCAGATTTCAGGTACCAACCTCATTTCGAGATCCTAAGGGTGATGGAAAAATACAACCCTTTTGTGTTGATTGTTCTTCGAAGATGTTTAGATCGTCATCCACGGCGTCGTACCACTCGTTGAAGGTTTGATTATATGTTTTGTGCGTATATCTCTTTGTAAACACTCACCAGACGTAACTCGTCCGTTGGGGCCACCTAATGGTTTAAAGGCTTGTTGCACGTGCTAAGTGCAACAGCGACTCTTGCGAAAATGAGATAGCTTAACATCTACTGATGTATTGTTGTTCTGATTAATTATATTGGTTAATTATGATACTTCCTTTAATTTATTCATTACAACGTAGTAGGCATATTGATAATACAAGATCTAAAAAGTAAACTTAAACTCACTTTCGCAGGCATCGCAGCTGCACTTAGCATGTGAAGCAAGCCTTTAAACCCCTAAGTTCCCTTAGCGGCCAAGTGGTGTCTCGGGAGGTTTTACAAGAGATATACCTACAAAACCTATCTGCATGGTTTCTAAAATGTTATTCGTCACCAAAATCTGACCATAAGTGTTCTATCAAGTCATTTCGCAAACGAATATGCGTATCTTTGTTGTGTACTGCACGTCGGCGTTGCTCAACTCTCATTCTCGAAAGTTCAGCACTATGTTGTCTCGAAATATATACCGGTGCATGGTTGCAATGGTGATCATATTCATGTGGCCAATCACCGGGTAGATGCTCATCCTCCACTATCATAATATGCAAAATGATAACAGTTTTCATGATATATGCAAGTACGTCTAGATTCCACATTCTTGCAGGTTGCTTGACGATGGAAAATTGATTTTGCAGTACACCAAAGCCGCGCTCTACATCTTTTCGATAACCCTTTTGCATTGCTGAAATTTTCAGTTTTTTCTGGGAATCTGGATGTTTAATAGACATCACAATAGTAACAAACTATGGGTATATGCCATCACCAAGATAATATCCCATATCATATGGATGTTCTTTTACCAAAAAGTCCACTGGTGGTGCTTTCCCGTTGATAAGCTTTTAAAAATATAAGAACGGTTCATCATATTAATATCATTGTTTGAACCGGGCATACCAAAAAATACATTCCAAAACCAGAGATCATGTGACACCAATGCCTCCAACACAATACTTTCACTTCCTTTGTACGCAATGTAAGCCCCTGATTCCGCCGATGGGCATTTATCCCATTTCCAATGCATGCAATCTACAAAACCTTACGAGTTGTTTCCAAAACAGTGGTTTCTCCAATGCGTAAGTACTCATCTATTGCATCAACTTCATATCCATAATCTAACATTCGTATTGCTATTGTAACTTTCTGATGAGGGGTTAATCCAGGAACGCCACAAGAATCATTTTTTTAATAAAATAATTATTTAATGATACGACATCTTCCAAAATACGGTTGAACAATTGTCGCCGCATTCTAAATCTTCAACGAAATACATTAGGTGGAAACGTAGGGTTTCTGCAAAAATAATCTTTCCAAAGAAGAATTGCACCGGCCTCACGTTCTCTTGGTATTTGGATACGAGTATGAGGCCAGTTCATACTTGAAACGATCAATTCCAAAGTGACTGCTTGGTTATTTTGGCTCAATGCAACTAAATCTTCATCTGATGAGTACAAACTATTATTATCATCATCACCAGAAGAAGAATAAGAAGAAGGAGGAGGAGGAATAGAAGAACAAGAAGCATAATATTGAGTGTTATTCCATAGTATGTCGTTGGTGGTTGATGTTTACAGTGTTGGTTTGTATAATTTGAGAATCGAGTGTTCAATTTATAGGCATATTAAGATAAGTCTTTGAGTGTTGATATGACTACACACTCTTGGTATTTTAAAAATTAACTGAGTTGAGGCAAGTGGGGTGAATAGACGCATCAAACATAAGAAATGTCGGTTGAGATGACAAGACCAAGCAGATAAAAAGACAAAGCAAAAATTAAATATTTTTTTTGGAATGACAATACAAAGCAGATATAAAAGACAACGCAAAGATTAAAAATATCTTTGGAGATGACAACACAAAACAGGTAAAAGATAAAGCAAAGATAAGAAAAATCTTTTGAAATGACAATTTCAATCAGATAAAAGATAAATCAAAGATAATAAATTTTGTTCGAATGACAGTACAATGCAAATGAAAGACTACCCATTCGTATCTTGATTCCCAGACGCCGATCGCGGTGGCATAAAAAGGAGGCAAAGATGATCTCGATGTGTAATTAACTGATTGCTTTGTTGATGATGATCCCTGACCCATGGTATTCCACATTTGTAGTGGCATAGTTTGAGAAAAAGTACCAAACCCAAGGGTGGTTGTTGCGTACAAAAATGGGCCAGCTGTAACTCCAAATTGTTGTTGTGATTATGTAGACCCCGTATTTTTTCATCTTTTTTCATGATAAACTTCATCCCCTCCTTCGTTTCATTTAACGTAAACTTACAAAACTCTTGCGTAAAATCTGCATATTGTTGAACCAGCCATAAGCTTCGACCTGTTATGAAAAAAAATAAATCACATTCTCACGTATTTTTATATACTCAAAAAAATAAGGTTTGTTGTATACTTACGTATGACAATTGTTGTTGAGGCGGAATAGGTACATGTTCATCAGGTTCTTGGATGTTGTGTTTAATACGTTCACCAACATACCCGTATATTTCAACCTCCCAATCGAATTTGGTGGCATATTTCTGCAAGTTAGTTATATGTAGCCCATACTCCATATATAAATCATATGTAACAACATGCACTAATTCAGTTGCATCGACCAAATCGCTTTCCCTCAGCTCATTAGCTTGTCATTGTTGAGGTTGGTAATACGAGTAGGTGGGTTCCTGGGAACGCCAAAATTATAATGGTTTTGCCTCCAACACCGTTCTCCGAGGTACACGTTATGTTGTGCAAAGAAAATAACTATCAAAAATAAACCAATTAACTATCTAAAAATCCAAGAAATTAAAGAACAGTGCTATCAAAATAAATTATCAACTGACAGTGCCTAGCCAAGAAAATATAACCCTTTTGTTTGAGAGCTCCGATGTTTTTCGTCCAACATCAGTGTCAATGACTAAGATGGCGGAATCCCACGGTCGCCAGGTCACATCGTCTACAGTCATCTGATTAAGACAAGTCCTAGAACGAACAATATCAATACTCTTCCTTCTTGTACCCTTCCACCGAGAACCTCTAGGCCACACTGCTTCACTCTCACTCGTTGGGTTCTTTGGTCGACATATGCCAGATATCCATACCCACAAAACTAGAATGTCAAGAAAACCAACCAAATAAATAAATTACCAACAAATAAACATTTAAAGGAAATATAAATAAAAGTAAGAAATTTACCTCTAATATGTGGAAGGGTCCGGCTAGTGACTTTTGTCCCCTGCCAGATGCGACGAGTCCGGAATACAATTTCTCAAAAGCACCACTACCCCAGTCATAATTTCCAACTGCATTTAGATCCTCAAAAGAAGCTAACCATCCAGCATCAACATAGTTTTTAGCATTGGAAAAGAAAAATTTCCCCAAAACATACATACAAAAGGCTTTGGCCACTCTCCCAGCAAGTATGCTATCATCGTTAGCCGCAACCAACATTCCTGGATCAAAATATGTGCTCAAAAATGCAACTGTAATTGCATCTGAAACCCACTGCGCTGGAATATGTTCTCTTTTACAAACTTCACTATCTTTAATTTCTGGAAAAATATGCGCCAGGACATATTCAAATTGGTAATTCGCCGGGTCATACGGAATATCACTACCAACACCAATACTTAATCATGTCAACATGACCCAATCTAGGGGTGTGAACCCCATCCAACCAAAGGAGAAGTGAAAAGTGCTCGTAGTATCCCAAAAACGCTCAACAATATAGTCAATCAATGCATGTGACGAATCTACTACATCCATGGTCAATAAACGGTCCTATCCTGCCTTTTCAATAATGTATATAACCCTAGGGATGTGTTTTATAATACATGTATAGGTCTGAATGGCCGGTTTGAGGAAACCACGATGTAAATACTTGAATTTTGAATCGGTTGAATATGTAATATTTGTCGAAGCGTGACTCTGAGCATCGTCCATGACATTGTAGTTCGCTAACCCGGGAACATCGACCATATCTTTAGTAGTAGGGTCTACTTCTGAATCCTCAACAGTTTTAGCTTTCTTGTTGCTCTTTTTTCGACCAACGAATCTCGCCGTGACATTGCTCAACATCTGTGCAAACGGTACATACAAGTTTCAAATCAAGAGTAATCCTCACAATGCACAAATATAAAACTCTACATTAATCCATAAATCCACAAAGATACAAATTTCATCATTAAAAAAGTAATCCTCTGATTAAATAATCAAATGTACAAACATTCATAAATCATCCAAAATACAAAATTCATGATTCACAAAATAGTCCACTAATCAAATTATCAACTCTACAAAAATTCATCGTAATTCCCTAATTTTATAATTCCATAAACATTCATTATAAAGGAGCATAAACATTCATAATTCCAAAATTTCATAAACAATCATATCAAATCAATTAATCAAGAACTTAAAGTTAATCACAACCCAACTCAAATTAACCAACAACTTAATCAATTCTAAATTCAAATCAATTAATTTTCATCAATTTTTAATACCCAATTTACAACTTCCAAAACCCTAGAACTATACCCAGTTGTAAAATTACAATTTGTAAAACCTAATATGTCTATTTCATAATCATATGTTTAATCTTTAAACATATATACAAATTTAATTAACAAAACATTACAATAAATCATCTAAACCTATGTAATCTATTAAAATTCATATAAAATTTTGAGTTTCATACTTTGTCTTGAGATAAACCTAACTTAGATAACTTTGTTTCAAAGCTGCCACGGTTGCTAGCTTTTTTAATTTTCAAAAGAGGTTAAGAAGAGGAGGGAGAGACTTGAAGTGGAAGGCGCTTGAAGGTGTATACGTCTGGTGGAAGTGTCTGAAGACTCTGGAAGAGATAGAGAAGAGAAGAAAGGAGAAAGGAACCTAAAAGCCTCCGCCCCATCAGGCGTTCACCCAGACAAACACCTGATGAGACGCGCGTTAGGCTAGAAGGGCGCTTGATTAGACGCGCGTAAGGCTAGAAGAGCGCCCGTCTTCATGATAATATGTACCACATGCACGAGTAGATTAGTCACCGGGCATGTTGCTAGGTTAACGCCACATCAGGCGTTCGTCTACACACACGCTTGTCATTGGGGCGTGCCGCTAAGCGTGTGTCTATCATCAGACGTTCTTCTAGGTTGCGTCTCCCACCGAGCGTTCATCCAGCGTCCGCCCCAACCAAATGTTTTCACTGGAATACGCCTGTAAAACACAATTCCAACAGACGCATACTTGTATATGCGCCCAACGCCAAGCATTACCTTAGACTTACGCCTGATCAAAATTTATTCTCTACTCGTTGCGGTTCAGACGGAGTAAACCTAAATTTTTTTGGTCTTTAGTCTTTGGGTTTGGTTGTCCCACTGTGAACGTTCTAAAAAATAAAGATAGCGATGTAGTTTATGGTTCATAATGGTTGATTCTGAATCACACATTAGACACTACTTTGTAATAGCAATTACACATATTTTCAACAAAGGATGTGAATTTCAAATCATTCGACAGATTTTAGATTATAGCAAATATTATTCGACATATTTTCAACAAAGGTCATGGGTAAGTTTATTTATAATCTATCCTGATGTTTTGTATTATGATTTCGAAATTTTTATAATTATGTCGATTGATAGAGTAGTTTTTAATTAGTACGCTCTTATTCAACCTTAACTGTATATTTATATAGATTTTTGACCTTTTTTTTAATTTATTTTTTAATTTCTTTGTTGCCCAAACAAAGAAAAGAAAGAAAGAAACGAAAAAAAGAAATAATAGTATTAAACTGCACCAAAGAAAAACCTGATTTGATGCGAGTCATGCGACGGACAGGCGTACCTGATTAAATGGACAAATCGTTTGGGATGTCTGCGTAGTATTAAAGGTTGCGTACAAGAAAAAGTGCGACCACCTATCGTTTTCGAGAAAAAGAACTTCCACTACGTATATTCTCATAATTTGTGCTTAAGATAGTGGATGAGTCACGGTGGGGTTCAAGGTAGACACCATCACTTAGAAAAGACTCTTCAACATTTGAGAAGAACACCCATCATTTTTATGCTTATACTCCCTCCGTTCCAAAAAAATAGTTACTTTTTCTTTAAATTTTTATTCTTTTAAAAGAGTTACTTTCATTTTCAATATAATAAATTTTCAAAACTACCCTTATTATTTTAAAAAATATTATTATTCTTATTATAAAGATATATGTAGTATTATATTTTTTGTTAGGGTAAATATGAAAATAAATTACAAAAATAATTCTCTCTCATTTTGTCTTAACAATTGTACAAATAGAAAAAGTAACTCTTTTCCAAAAACAGAAGGAATATAATTTAATACGTGAAGAGTTAGGATATCTATTCTTGCCTTGTCTTGTCAACGGACACTTCCATACTCTCACTAAACATTTTCCTACGTAATTATGTTTTGTTCGCGTTAGAATATACGACTCGGGTATAGCTACTCCTATGGCCATGATTTGCCTCACCGGCCCAGAGGTGTCGTATCGGTTGCTACTGCTACAATATTCTTAGTTTATTTGCAGTACTTTGTATAATAGTATTAGTTTGTTTCAGTTGGTACGTAACAATTCAGGTTTGATACACACTGATAAGAGATTATACAGGCTGATCCGGAGATTATACAGGCTGATAACAATCCATATGAATGTTAGGTGTTGTAAAAGATTTCACATAAGTTTAAAAATATTATTTGGTCCAAATCAATCCGAACTTCAATATCTTTTCACACTATTAAATAATTTATTAATAACAATTTTTCAAGAATTTGCTTGATGTGCCTCTCTACGCTCATTCATTTTGTTTCATTTTGTTATGCTTTAATTGGTTAAGTGTTTGGTTCGGTGTTACATCTGAGTATCCAACTTGTGATGATCATTTTTGAGGTCCTCACAATCAAAAACTTAAGTTGTTTAAAAATGATATTTTTGAAGTGTAATTGATACAAAGAGATTATAATGCAGAGAATCTAAGTTCAAATGGAAATGAAACCAACTCAATATATAAAGTGGTTCAGCCAATAAACTTACATCCACAGGAAAATATGGTATCTTATTTATCAACACTTATTTTGTACACATGATAATATAAAGAATTAAAGAAATTAAGTTCAATAGAGTTCTTAACCTAGTCTTAGCTTTTTCCACTTCTTGAATTTCTTTTAGAGTTTTCTCTCTATGTTTTTTGTTGTTTTTTCTCTTTCTACTTAGGGGTTGGTATTTATAGCAAAATATGATGGGTTCCTCTTCCTTACTCATTCTTATCTCTATTTGACTTGTTTGATCTTATCTTGACTTTGGGCGCAGCTCATTTTGCTCCTTCCGTGATGCTTCTTACTAGTTTTGCTTGCTGATGCGCAACTCCTCTTTGGATCGAGCGATTGTTGATCCTTTGTCTTTATTATATGGATGTTGGCATGTGTGACATGTGGAATTTTGACGTGGAGCATGTCTATTCTTGCATGATTGATATTTATAATGCGCACGTGATAGGACGTAGATGATGTGGAGCGCAAGAGATAGCAGAGTGCAGATGATTGTGGAGCGCAAGAGATAGCGAGATGATTGTCTTGGCTACTGATGATGCTTTTTCTTGTGCTCTTTCCACGTGTCTTATATTCATTAATCTAGTCTGACTTTTCTGCTTCCGGTGTCAGTTGATGTGTGACAAATGTTTTATAATTGTCTTCCTTTATCATTTATTTTGCTCTTGTATTTCTCGGTGTATCATAATATGATACTTCCTTCTTATGATGTTAACACCTGGAACTGATGAATTTATATCCTTACACAACTAACAAGACAAATTCATGTGATACACCAACCAAGTGGGTTACCTGATTAGTCACGAACGCAGAGAAGCCTGGTGTGGCTGGAGATGAGAAGAGCTCAACGCTTTGAAGGATAAAAGCTCAAGACTAGGTTCGAGAAGATGCCACATACATTTTCAAATCTTACTGTCTATCGGTACCATTGCTACGTCCGGCAAGTATGTGTAATATGAGGTTGGTTATCATTGAGAAGTGCCCACTATATGCCCTCTACTGTCAATTATCTCCATCATGGACGTATTGCTCCACTTTGATCTCTCTATAATACGAGTAATACATAACAGCTCAAGTTCTCTTCTTGGTTTGAGCCAACTGGTGGAGCATGCAGAGTACTGTAACTCAACCAAGGGGAAAAGCATGCTAGCAGCAACAACCTTCACCAAGGTTGCTGCAAGGTAGGTTTGAACTTTCAAGATGCTCACTAAGCATCCGTTACCTGGATCAAAAGATTTATCAACGAATCTGGCTTGTTTAATCAATAATCATTCATGAGGTTAAATACTGTATGGGACCTTATGTAGCAGGGACGTTCCCCATATGGATGTTTGTTTGTATCCAATGTACGACGCACACGTATATGTTTGTTTGTGTGTCCAACGCTTAGACGACGCACACGTCTCTTCGGCAGATACATCAGTATCATCACATACATGTCACACTATTTTTGTATAAGTTTGAACTAATAATGTTTGATTAGTGCAGTACCAAACATACTTATTCGTTCACTAAGATGAGCAAAACCCACCGAAATCCTATCGTGCCCATGAGATTGTTTGAGTTCCAGAATGGCCCAAGATTACCAGAACCTCGCAGCAACATCTACCAGATTAAAGCTGGATCGTGCAAATTAATACAAAATTTCAACCAATAGGCAATAGGTATGGGAAACAGAAACAAAATGAGACACTGGAACTATACAGCCAACGAACAAATTTCTCTACATGAAGAAAAATCAAGCACACTGACGTGACGTATCATAGATTTCAATTGTACTCCAGGCAATTTGAATATAAAGCGGACCAGTGAAACACTGGTCAAACGATACAGCCAACGAACAAATTTCTCTACATGAAGAAAATCAAGCACACTGACGTGACGTATCATAGATTTCAATTGTACTCCAGGCAATTTGAATTTAAAGCGGACAGGGAACTCCCCAAATAGGCAAAATACTTACTATGTCTCACCAGCTCCAAATTTGAACAGGTACTGAATTCTAACTTCCAAGGACAGCAACGCCAGACGTGTTTTTTAAACTCCTTGACAACCGATTTCTTACTATCTTCAAACAAGCCTTGATTCAATATTACTTGTCCTGGCTGTTGGCTGTTGCCAGTCCCCAAGCATCAGCAACCTTGGGAACTTTGAACTCTAGAAGTTCCAAAATTACACTATCCCAACAGATAATAAATCTGGACAGGCTACATCTCTTTTTATTAGAGACACTAAAGATGGTATTTGGTGTACTATAGAGCTCAGGCTGCTCAACCGTACTAACTTCTCATACAAAACAAAACAAAACAAAACAAAAGCATTTCAGATAGTTTCAGACTATAACTAGCACTTCCAAGCTCAAAGTATTAGCAACCTTCCGTACCTCAAAACTCAAGATAATGAATCAATAATTACATCCTACTGGGAGAAAAAAAAAATCTAAACCTCTGTTCTTCTACGGAAGTGAGACATTACATAGAAAACTGATAATTGTCACCAGAAAATACATTTACAAGTTCACATTTACAGGACGCATCACTATGCAAATCACGCCTACACAAAAGATGCATTTACAACTGTACAAACTGGCTTATGGTCAAGCAAAAGTGAGCGCAGCCAAGATACAGCAAGCCTCAAGCAGTAGATGCAACTCTCCTTTTTTAGCTTGATAATTAAAGAAGTATATGGAAGACATCCCAGTTTTAAATAACTCAAACAAACAGAAGTAGAGGACTCAAGTCACTCAACAGATAACTCTACAAGTTATCTGTTTAAAATAAAAGAAAACAAAGAGATAAACATCATCTCATATTTCAGCTGAACTGAAAGTATTTAATTCAGAGCAACAACTACAAGATATAGGCCTCTACACTTCCAAATCAAGTGTAACATAACAATTATACACAACTAAAGGCCTTAGTCAATTGATAACTGCACAATCCTAATATAGGAAACTGAAAATGACCCAAGACTTCTAGGTGACACAATGCTAGGACACCAGTGAATTTAACAAACTCTACAATTACTTACTAAAATAAAAGAAAATAAAGAGAGAAACCTCATCTCATATTTCAGCTGAACTGAAAGTATTTGCTGCAGAGAAACAACTTCAAGAAATATGCCTTTATACATCTAAATCAAGAGTAACGTAATAGTTCTACAGCACTAAAGACCGAAGTAAATTCATGACTGCAGGATCCTAATATAGGAAACTGAAAATGAGCCAAGACTTGGATAGGTGACACAGTACAAGGACACCAGTGAATTTAATGAACTAAAGATAGTGCAATCAAAAACCTAGCAGCAAGTTCTACCAAACAAAATCCAAAATCAAAATGAGACCAACTTCAACATATAATAATCATTATTTAAAAATGTCAAACAAACATAATACATGATCAGTTCATTGCCTAACATCTACATGACTGTATTACACCTAGAAACAACCCTAAGATAAAGTTACTAAATTATTTCCCAACATCCTGTTGCATATATAACAACTACTACCTCATCAACTCTACAGGGAAACCAATATTCTACCTGATGCAATCAGGTAAACATACACTAATCACCATACCATAATGTGCTGATCATGGTATAGGGCCCATCACAAACTTTCACCAAACAGGTTACCCAATTTACATTTCTCAGCTCAGGAGCAATGAGAGTACATCTATCATACCAAATAAGCTCACAAAACCAAAATGAACAGTAGAAATAAAACAAGAAACAATCAAGAAACACAAATTAATCAGCTAACAAAGCATTGCATAACATAACTGACAGATTCATATAATGTTGCTTGCATAAACCAAAACTTAATTAAAAGATCTGAAACACAATATCCAAATGTAATAGTGCTCTCAAATAGCATCTAAATCTTTTAGATTAAACTACTAAAATAAAGATTTAACGAAAAGCTAGAGTTTAATCTCAAAATCACCTCCAAAAAAGGAAACCCTAGATCCCAAAATGTTTATCTAAGCAGTAAGAACAACAGCACCACCAGCTTGCTTAATCTTCTTCTCAGCAGTCTTAGAAATCAACTTAGCCTTGACAACAATAGGTTGATTCTCAGGTAAAACACCTTTTCCTAAAACCTTAAAATACCCAAACTGAGTAACATCAATAACAGGTGCTTTATCACTTGATGCTTTATCCTTCACTTCTTGTGGTACCAATGACCATAATTTGTCGATATTGACGATTGGACAATAGAACTTGTTCCTTAGTTTATGAAAATAACGCATACCAACTTTACCAAAGTAACCAGGATGATACTTATCGAACAGGATTCTATGGTGATGCATACCTCCAGCATTACCACGACCACCGGGATGCTTTCGATGTTTACCTACACGTCCATGACCTGCTGATACATGACCTCTCTTCTTCCTGTTCTTCTTCAAATGGGTTGTCATTTTTGCGACTGCGTATCTCTCTCTGATTTGGAAACGAGGCTAGGGTTATAATTTGAGGAAGAAGGGAGCGTTTTATAAGTGCTTTTGTTTGCTAGGGTTTTTTGTTTTATCAAATTCCGTTTTTGTCCCTGCTATTCTAAGTTTAGTCCATATATTTTTGGAATAGAGTTTGAAATGACTATGAACCGGACCAAGTAACTTCAGTCTTCAGCTATCTTCCAGTTCTAGACTCTAGTCTTCCAGATGTTGGTTCCATGAAATTTTAAAAGAGATCAAATATATTGTATTGTCCGACTGATGCCCAAGTCAGGTATATTGTAGGTACCATGAATCAGGGCAAGAGAAGTTTGTAAAAGAGATCGATCAATCCTGGTGCCAATGACATTTGATCCCAAGTACAGTATTGTTATCAAACTGATCTCAAGTGCATGGTGTGGCCACCGGTAAACTTCACGGGCATTACAGGCAAACACTTGCACAACATAACTTTTCTTTATTTTAACATGGTTCACCTTTTGAGCGTCTGTCAAAGCCGAGGCCATTGAGATGATTGTGCCGTGCTCATGTGGGAGATCCTACTTATAGCCTTAAGCTTGAGTGTATAATTGAGGTTCCTCATTTCGGAAACTTGGAAGAGAATTTGATTTAGTTTGTGCTGAACATAAACCAGTTGTTTCAAGGTACAGCTGCTAATAATGCGTTTGAACCATGGCATGGCTGTAGACTTGACCAGCCAAGCTAAGAAATAATTTGTCCATAGGCATGGGCTATGCAACCCCATGGGTGGGCACTGAAAACAAAGGAGCGGAGAAGGGATATATGTCTATTCGTGGCTTGAAATAACATACAACAACATTTGAAACATGAATAAGATTTCCTATTAAAATAAATACAGTTAGAGCGTAAGAGCGGGAGCGAAAGAACTAAGGAGTATTTACCCATAGCATGAAATAATATGCAACATTTGAAACATGAATACAATCTATTTTATACAAAACAATAGAATGAGAGCTTAAATATGTGCAGAAGTGAAATGCTTGCAGTTGATCCTGAAGCTGAGATTGGTGAGATATAATGCATCCCATGCATGCATCTGAATCTGCACTGTCTATTTATGCACATTGGTGAACATGGTCCAGGGGGGGGAGAGTACTATCTTTTGTGGCTTACCTTTGAATGATGAGAGCAACTCCTACCAAGCTCACCCACACAGCTACGAAAGCCCACAAAGTTCGGTTATTTTCCCATCCAAATGGAAAAGGCGAAACTATAAAATCACCAAGATAGTCCTTGTTAGAAGGAAGCTGATTGGTTGTTCCACCACTAGGGATTGGAGGCTGATCTTTGTACTTGTCGCTCCAGGTTCCCGCATAACTGAAAAAACAATCCACACATTCTTGTTAGTTTGATCAACTTTTAACAGATTATCCTTGGAACACATAAGCTCCATAAATGAAAATATTGGAGCTTGGATGTGTGTGTGATCAGAGCCAAAGTAACAAACGCGGGAGACTGTTCAAAGCGCTAGTTAAGGTGAAAGACCTGATCTCATATTTGGGGCTTAAGAGTGTCACCTCACAAGAAAATGATGATCAAGGGTAAACCTATCTGGGTCTTAAGTTTTATTCATTTTCTAACTTCAAGATCAGCAGTGAACCTAATGTTGAGCACTCAGTTGAAGGTTCATGAGTTTGGTGGACAAAAACTTTAATTTCTCGGTAAGGAATGAAAATATGAAATAGGAGGTTTCGTATTTGTTTAGAACTCAAACCAAGGCATTATACTGTTCCCAACACTTTTAAAAGTTGGTATCCTGCCATATGTTACACATCCACTCACATGATAGGCATCTGTAAATAGCCTGCTGACAAGAATACACTTGAAAATATTTGGTTAGCCTCGAGTACGAGTGAAATAAGATCGACACTTACAAATACCAAAAAGATGGTGTGATGAATATTTGAAGCAGGCAAGGGGGATAATGAATATATAAACATTTGTTAGAATATTTTCATAATGCAATCTCAGCAGAAAATTTCCTTAGTATGATGTAGCAGTATAGAGAACTTCTGTTTCAGGTAGTTCACTTTTTTGTTTGCCTTTGGTTTGCTAGTAATATTGGTCTAGAAGGAGATTCTAGACTGAATTCTAAAGCTCGAGATAATAGAACACACAGCAACCATTGGCTGATAAGTCTTATTATACAAAAGGATCTATAACGAATTCCTGACATTTATCTATTGGCCAAAGCACTATCAAAGAGACAAAAGATAAGTTTGATTTGTTTCTCATGGCCAATAATGAGAAGAATAGGATAATTGAGGAAAGCACCGAGATAATCAAACCCCAAATTTACCTGTCATAACTGGAACCAATTAATGGTATTGTAACCATCTCATCCTTCGAAATTTTTAGTTTAGGTGCCTGTAAGATGTAGCGAAGCTCCTTAGCTTGCCGTCGAATACTAACACTTGGGTGTTTCCTCTCTAACTGCTGATAAAGAGCAATACAATCTGCATGACGGTTGTTCGCTTCATAAGCCATAGCAAGCCATATTTGTATCTGAACACCAAAGATTTAACATCCATTTTTGAGTCAATTACTACAGCTATATCTTAATGAAACAGTAGTACTCCGACACTGGTATCGCATATACACGAAACGAACCTCACCGCCAAACATAGTGGGTCTTGGAATGATTGTTAATGCACCTTCTAGGAACTCAACAGCTCGACCATACATTCCTCTGCTGTAAGCCTTCTGTCCCAACTCAAACATCAGTGTCGCTGTTTTCTTTCGCTCAGCTTGCTCTTTCGCCACCTACTCTTCCACCATTGGGGAAAAAATAAACAGATCACCTACAGAAACTAATCGAGGTCCGAAACAAAAAAAAAATGCTATTTTTCTACCAAAATAATCTAATGCCTAGACAAACAGCATATGCACTAAGCATCCATGACCCACTCACTTACCCACGCATACACTATCTCAGTCTTACACCCAGATGGAGAGACTGTCTTGGATGAGGTTGGTAACACGGGTTCACTGGACAAGTAGCAAAGTTTTAATTGAACCCCAAATTAGATTATTTTTTGTTTTTTAAATTTGGTCTTCTTTCGACGATTGAATGAATTGATATACTAGTTAGACTGATGCTGTTAAATTAATGAAAGACTACCATTCGAATACATCAAGTTTTCAAGATGCCAAGGTGATCATGCAGTGAATAACCTGGGCGACCGCTGATTTATTAATTCTAACAACTACATTTAATTTCCAGTTACACTATTTTCAAAACCTCAAATTCAAGCTCAATAAAATTATTACAATCAAATTTAAAAATTCTTCAGCAAAATAAGATTGTAGTTAAAGAAATGAAACCTTTTCGAGTTCTTTTCGAACTCTCATCCTCTTCCTTTCTTCAGTATCTTCATCATCCCCTCTAAACTCATCTTCATCTTCATCACCACCATCATCATCATCGCCAATTCTATTCTGTAATTCTTCTGCTTTTTTCTCTAATTCTTTCAACTCTTCCAACTCTTTAACTCTTTTTCTCATTTGCTCTTCCCAACTTTCAAAATTCTCATCACCTTCGTCTTCACCATTAAATTCAGAATCGAAATCCATAGAAGATTTAGATTTTGAATTTATAACTCTTTTCTTATTATTAATACCGAATAAGAAATTCCTAATTTCAGCTTTATCATTACGAGAAGATTCGAAATTACTATTTTTTGTAGAAAGAGAAACGATTTGAGAATAATAATCTTTTTTCAAGATTACATCCAGTATTGCCGACGGGGTTCTACGATCTGATAATCCTGTTCGGAGCGAGATTGAATCGACTAGTAGTGTTAGGTTTCCGACTAGAACCGCCATGGTTGACTGTTGATGAGCGATAGTGAAGAGAAAATGGAGAGAGAGAATCTACTTCACACAAGAGTTTTCTCCCGCCACCCAGATATTTTGTGGACTAGAAATAAGTGAAGAAGACGAAAATAAAATAGCCCAATGAATCTAGTGAATCTGAATCTTTACTCTTCTTTCCCCGCTTGTGACTTGTCCAAGTCCCGATGGCTTGTATCGTAGAGTCGTAGACTGGCTTCTGCTTAGTCACTCGAGTATTTCAACAATCTAGTTTGGCTGCTTCAAAGAAAAAAAAAACAGTCTAGTTTGGCAGATTCCATTTCCTCTTATGGCCTTTATAGAAACTTCAAACTTCAAAGTGACTTGGTCTTCTTGGGATAATATCATAATACCCATAATTTCATGCTCTACTTGTATTTGATAGAGGGGTAACGTAGTCAAGATGATTAACGTAGAGACGTGGCACTATCTGATGTTGCTGTTTTTGGAGTCTGTTTAATTGAGTCACGAAATCAAACAACCGATTCCGTAACGGAAGCTGTTTTAGGTGACTTACCTTCTTTGGGAAAATGTGTATTTTGTACTCGTTTAAAGTATTTGAAAGAGAAGAATCTTTGCATCTCAATATTCATTCATTTGACACTATGGAGAACTAGGTGTTTACTCCATGTATTGTACGGGTCTTAGTTAGTAGTTTTTTGTAGTAGATCTAACTCATATCAATAGTAACGTTTGATTTGACCGGATTAATTTTTATTTTTTTATCTTTTTTCTTTCTTTTTTCTTCTAATTTTTTTTATTAATTAAGAGAAACCAAGTAAGTGTAGTAGAGATTGACCTATTAACTACAACATTGATGTACGTCCTAGGGATACTCTCGTATGCTACAAAGGTCTTGTGTTATGAGCCGAATAGGTTCTAAAAGCATAAAATCTTTAGTGGTTATGGATTCTAAGCTTTTGAAATGGACAAGTTACGGACAATCAAAACGTAAACATCACGGAAAATAAAATATTTTGGCTTCAATTCCCACCTTTCTATTTTGAACTAATGGAATTGATTGTACTCTTAAGTGTTAACTTGATGCTCTCAAACAAACTCACTTATCCACTTAGCCAAACTAACAAAATTTAATTTTTAGGGGTGTTTTTGTTATCTTAACACCACAATTTTTTCAAAAAATAGAAAGAAAAGAAAAAATTCTTGAATTTGGTTGGATAGTCAAATAAAGGTACATCATGGGTTTATCAAGATGAGAAGGCTAAGACTTCAGAAGTAACATGAATTTTTTTTTTATGCTCTTCGACCAATGAGAACGAAACAACACCATCTTATGAAAATGAGTTTATAACTGCTAGTAGGACCCTAAAGATCATCCACAACAGAGGAGATGGTGTGGATAGTTGAAAACTGAGCTACCGACAAGATCTTGTGGGGTTGCCTGCAAAAATAGAAGTATGGGTGAAAGAAACAGAAATAGAGGTGCGAAAATACCATGAGAGAGGCCTTGTGTATGTCACACAAGTGGTGGAATTGGTTAATTGATTTTCATCAGCAATAACCACCCCAAATGATTTATGACAAACCACCCCATCAAACCCATTGTAGAAATTGCTGAATGGGCCACTTGTTAGATCAAATAACCGTCTATTCCAATTAAACCCAATATTTTGCTAGCCTGCAAAGGGGAGATATGCAACATCATTAGGAAAGATATAACAAGAAATGGAACGACGAAAATGATTAGACAACACAAATAACAGTTAATAAAAGTGAAGGGGTATATAATGCATTAGGAAACAATTTGATTGATGCGCTCTCTTAGGCAAGAGATGGCAGTTAGATGCCTTTTCATAGTCTTGACTATAAAACAATTAGAGCAAAACCATTTCTCTTCAACTTATTTCCAGAAACCAAACCCTCCATAATCCAAAGAATTTTCTTCCGCACAAAGATGGACCCAGATCATCATTCTAACAATACTAATCCAAGAGTTCTTTATGAAGATGATGGTGCAGTCCATGAAACTACAACAATATTAGAGGAATGAAGCATTGACTGGCATCTTGCTGATCTTGAATTTGACTCCTTGCCCTATGGGATAGCCTACCCCAATGGATGTGAGGATGTTGATTATGAGTGTGATTTCGAATGGTATTGGGAAATGCTCATATACAACATACAAGTAAAATTTGAAGAGGCCGATAGAGGAATCCCATCAGGGTTTGGCCCTAGGAGACCAATATAAAGAAGAAGTTTCGAGGCAAGAGCACGACCAGGTATTAAAAAATTTATTATTGTATTTAAAACTTTTTGAATTCTGCAAGTTGGTTATAGTTTTGTATATGATGCAGGTTGTGATGGAAATAAAGCAGGCCAATCTGATTCTGGTTCACGTTCTAATTTTGCCAATAACATTTATGAACATGGTAGTGGTAGAGGCGGTGTGGGTGCAAATGTTGGTGGTGGTGATGGTGGTGCATATAAGGTGCCTTAGGTAAAATGAGGGGTTGATTTTACTTGGGATAGGGTGCCAACGACTGTAACTCCTAATGACGATGATAGATGGACCATTCTTGCAATTTTCCCCAGATTGGGTGATTATGTGGTAACAAAGGAGGTAGTAGGTGGTGGCTGTCAAGATAGTGGTAATAGAAGGTGTCCATATGGGGTTCAATTTTGTTTGCATACTCACTGACATGAGCCATATACTTCGATTTCATATTGTGCCTATCAGGACAAGAGCAAGGGCTAATACATATGGCATGGTTTTTTCTTTCTTGGATGCATTGAGTCCAGAAAGTGAGATGGTTGTAGCTGCAATTGTCAGGGAGGCTTCTCGCCGCAACCTCAACCAAACAATAACACCAACACATGCACCTGCTCCATCTAATACTGCTTCAGGTCTTTGCAACTCTTGTTGTGTCTCCAGATAATCCCCATCCATCTCAATCCATCCCTGTGATTGTACAACGAGTTCAACCAATCAGTGGTAGGACAAGATATATACGCCACACCAACAACATTTCCAGAACCCACCAGGTCCTCAATGAACCATCCTCAACCATTTCCTTCAAGTTAATATGAAATTTGCATACTATCATTTCAGTTCTTTTGTAAAAACTTTGATCTCTTTTTGGTTTTTTTGATTTTAAAACTTTGAAACACTTTAAGAAGCGGCAATTTTTGTTGAAATGTTCTGTAATATGGATAATATGGATGTAATTTTTAAATTGTCCTTTTTGAACAAGGGCAAAGACAAATTTGTGATGAATGATATGTTTGGTTTTGATTATGTAATTTATTGTTTGTATAACTGCTTGAAAGGTGATTTGAATATGATTAAGCTTGAGGTTAGGGAATTGTAGAGTTCAACTTTAGGAAAACTTGGGTAGGGTATTGGGGTTTATCCTTTTTCTTTTTTGTTTTCTGGTTTTAACATTGAAATAGAAAAGGAGTTTGAAGTTGGGGTTTGATAAGGGTCTTAGGTTAGAAGGATAGGATAAATCAAAAGGGTAGGACAAAAATTGATTATGGGGATGGATAAGTAACATGGTAGGCAATAGTATGAGGATCTTGAAGGCTATAGGTGGTCTTGTAAAATGGGGACGATAGGGTAAAAGATTATCCATTTTAGACAGGAAATGGTCGTGATTTGAACTTGGGTTGTTTCTTCTAGTGTTCCATATAAGACTGGTTAAATGTTGTGGGAATTCTGATTCAAATATTGGGTGTGACTTGAAATATAATTGGATAAGTGATTCATCTTTCTTGAACTGTAATTTGTGTTGTGATGTTGACAATTAGTGATTTGTTGATCAATGTTACTTCGATTAGCATCCATAGTTTAGAGAAACCATGAAAACCGACAGAAAATACGGCAAAAAAGGCATGAGGACAGGTAAAAAATAGCCATTGAAAGGAAAAGACAGAGCCAAAGGGCTAGAAATCAGGCATGATGAGAGAACTCAAGCGAGAGAGAGAACTCAATCGTGTTTTGAACGACCTAAAAACTGTATTTATTGTTGTAAATGATTAAGCTTTAATATTGTGTATATCCACAACCCATAACAATGTCAATAACAAAAGAGTGAGGTGTATGATCCTCAACTGATTCCTATGGAGCTTGACTCTTATACCATTTTTTTTTTATACCAGTGTAGATGGTGAGTTTTTGAGAAGGGATAGAATTGTAGAATCGCCTTCTGCCTAGCAGCAGGAACATAGAAGTATATGCGTATAAATATGCGCATATTTCTAGCTTTATATCAAAACATGAAATATTGTATTTCTACTTATATTCCGCAAGCAAATTAAGAATACAGTTTCTACAAACAACTACATGTGTTCTAAACTGATCCTGTGACCTCTTTAATATTCACAATATTAATGCCATATCGAACCAGTCTCAAGTCCCATAAATTCCACGACTGAATCCCTTGAACTTGACTCGAATGTGCATCGATGTTCCAATAACATCTATCAAATCTGGGGATAACTAATATTTAACCCCCAAAGATGCATTTTAGCTTAATACTTTGTTCGCAAAGAACACATCACAAATTGTTGTCATGAGCTTAAAATATGCCACTTTAGTATTTTTCTCAAGGACAAGCCACAAATTATGCGTCGTTCCTCTTGGACGCGCCACAAGCAAAGAACAATGCCTCCAAAGACGCACTGTGCCTCTGAGCTAGGCTAGCACTAGACTTTTCCTGCATTAGCACCAGGCTAGTACTAGCCCCACTAGAGGAGCGTCCCAGGGACGCATTAACATCTGCGCCTAAATCCCTAGCTTCCTTGCTAGCAGCATCCCAGGGACGCATTAGCATTTACGCCTAAAATTCTAGTTTTTTTTGCTAGCAGCGTCCCAGGGATGCATTAGTATTTACGCCTAAAATGCCAGCTTCTTTGCTAGCAGCATCCCAGTGACGTATTAGCATTGGCGCTAAAAGTGCTAGATTCCTTGCTAGCAGCGTCCTAGCGACGCATTAGTAATTTGCACTAAAGCGCTAGCTTCCTTGCTAGCAGCGTCCTAGCGACGCATTAGGAATTTGCGCCTAAGGAGCTAGCGCTAGCTTGATAGCCACTCCCTTAGCGACGCATTAGTATTTGAGCTAAGAATCCATACCTAGATCTACTAGCTCCTTCCGATAGAGATGCACCATTCTTTTTCAGCACTGGCCTAATGTCAGCGCTAGCCCTATATGGTTGTCTAATAATCCTTCTTGCTTAGGAACTTCCTCGTAATTTTGGCTTCAAATTTTTTTCAAAATTATGCCTTGTCACTTCTAAGCTGACTTATGGCTATTAAAACAACAATTTTACTCCTAAGTTAGTACATGGTCACTAAACTTATCTGACTCGACACTAATCAGTCTGATTACCAAACTAGTAAGTTGCGTAACTTGCCTTACTAACTTAGCAAGCTACTAACTTGACTTAAAACAAAGTTGTAATCCATAACTCCACTATTTGCACGAGATATCAAACACAACACAAGGGGGATTCTCAGTGGGGTATTGTTGGCGGTCTACGCGTGCGTTGTGGCAACACATCCACGAACAAGAAGGCAACAAGTAGTGGGACAGTTACAAGATAGTTGAGAGAACGAGGAGTAGTGGTCATACAAGTCCTCCCTATTTTTCGGACATGACTCCACTACAATCTCCACAATCATTACTCCTCCACTTCTTTTGTAACTTCCACCACTTACGAGAAATCAGTGTGTCTCCTTATAAATATAAATAGATGGCTTCATCTATTCGAAACAAGGACAAGAGAGAACTAAGAGACAAGATAATTCATTCTTCATCACACACTACAATTACTCATCACATTGAGATTTATCAACTTTTTTTGCTTCCTTCCCCTAAGACCTACCAAATTCTCTCCACCTTTGTGATCGAAGCAGGACATGAATGGCCAGTTCTTGTTTTAAGCTCGTCTTGTTTTAGCTTGCTCTGTCGAACCTACCTGAAAATACCATTTTACAGTATATTTGTTTTCACCCTAAAATAATTGGCGACTATATCGGGAGAAAGTAAAGGAAATAAAATAGGTGGAAAAAAAGTTCTAAAAGAAAATGGACGAGGAAAAACTCATTAAAAAACAGGTGCAAAGGGAGCTAAACTCTTTCTAAATAAATCCAAAAGAGGTATCACGCAGCTGTTTCTAAGCCAATTTTGTTGGAATGTTCCCTTTAATAACCGATATATAAACCGATGAACTCCTATTACATAGCCTCTTGCTAAGCTGCTAGGATATGGTGTACATGTTTGGGTATGGGCTCGTCCTTTTCTGGAGAGCTGTATCTATAGTTTAGAATAAAATTCACCTGTCACTAAGTTTAGACAAGATTTGGAGGTGTATTTTTAAATCTTAGTTAGAAAGCCTGCTCTTTTTGGAAAGTTTATGGTGTCTCAAATTTGAAATTTAAACATGTTGGAAAGGAAACAACCGTTGTGAAAACACTGTTTATATATTATCATCATCCCCTTACATCCAAACAGACTTATACAGAGTTTTTAAGATTGATTTAACAAACTGAGTGTTGGGAAATAAAAAATGTATGTTACTAAAATTAATGTTTTACTAC
>JAJJMC010029502.1:2791204-2803292 GCA_023531435.1 Papaver californicum
CCTTGGTGCGACCATTGGTGCGACCCTTGGCGTGACCATTGGTGCGAGCCTTGGCGTGAGCCTGACGTGTGGCTGGCGCGTGCTTGGCATGTGCCTGCGTGTGCACACGAGTACCCATCAATGAGAAAACGTTTCTTTAATTCTAATTAAATATTTTACCGTTTGTATTAAATGGAAAAATAAAATCATAAATATTTTAACGTTTGTTTTAATGGGAGTTAATTGTTGAAATTAAATTTTCACCGTTTTAAAACTCAAAGGTTTTCTTCTCCTATAAAAGAACAACTTGTCTAAGGTTTTTCTTCACCCCAGTCGCAGCCACTGTCCTGACGACTTTTCACCATCTTCCTGCTTTGTTTTGCGCACTACTTTACTTTTCTTTACTTTCATCTACTGTTAAGTTCACAACGGGCCAACGAGCTTTGCTAGCTGGGTTGGTATCAGGTGATTTTATCCTGAATTCAAGTTTGTCGCTTAAAGGGTATAGCAGCATCTTCTTGAAGGTGTACCTGGCAAATATTGAGTTAAGGGCAGTCTGTTGAACAGGCGACTTCACCTCCTTGTTTGAGTGTGTGTGCAGTGTAATTCTAACCCTCCCTTAATCATCTACAAGTTCTCTGTGTTTCTGTTTTTTCTGTTACAGGAAGGTACATCTCCAACACTGAGTACTAATTAATGTTTGAGACCGTGTTTGGTTGATTCATTATTGATTTTAGGATTGGCTACCAAATTATCAGCCAATACCTGTTCCTCCTTGATATCATTTTAATCGATATTCCTTTGTCAATTTTTAGTTCCTTCTTCGTGGCCCCTGATGGGTACCCAAAGGATCCACTAGATGATTTTGAGAAAATAAAACCTCCCCTTTAAGGGTTTTAAAATAGTTTTAAAGGTTGCTTGAGGAAAAACATTTAAGGTGGATAGATTCCCCCCACCCCACCCCTTTTTTTAGAAAAATGAAGAGATTTTTCTCGGAAATAATTTTAAAAGAGAGAAAAAAATACTCTACGACTTCTTTTAATTGTAAAATGAGCCTGCTATTCACTTCCGAGTTTAAATTTCTCCTTATAAAAGATTGGAATTGGAATTCCTTTTATTCACCAGTTTAGACTGATTGCTTATCAACAATTCGTTTTCTTTAAGCTTCAAATGGCAATTTACATTATTTATTCGTTTATTTATGTGTGTGCTCTGCATCATGTTCATTACGTAGAAGTATACTATGATGATGAGGACGATCAGATGATGCCGGATGGGTTGATGCTGGTTGCTCAACCAGGGGAGATGGGTTTCACAGCATTTATGGAGTCTCCATGTTTATGACAGATTGGTTCAGTTCCTCTTGATTATGGTTTAGTTCGTGTTATTTATTTTCCTTTTCCTTGTTTATGGCTTAATGGGTGAATTATCATGTTAATGGTGTGAAAGTTAAGAATTGTTAAATCCCATTTTCAGTGCATTTTATGTTGTTTCCCTAGGTTGCTTTCCTATCCACGATGTTAATGTTTGGTTTTGCTTACCATTTTAACTTAGACTAGGAAGATTCAGCTATGCGAATTAAAAGGCCTAGAAAATACCAAAGAGCAAGTGGAATAGACGCCCAAAACCATAAAAAAACTTGTCAAGAATCTAAAGCAAGCTCGTACAAAAACTCAAGAAATATAGAAAAGAAAACATAAACTATCCTGACAATTCATTTTAAGAATCGACATAAAAACTCAAAGAAAATTAACCGGAAGCAAAAGAGAAAGCCTCTTTTTCATCTGATCTAAAAATAAATATGTATAAATTTTTGAATCGGCATCAGAATTATGGATAAGTACTTTTGTTACATTCCGTAAAAGAACTGAGAATGAGTATTCAGCTTATGGCTACACTAACACCGTAGCTCTTTTATATATATGTATGCGCCTGCAAAATTTTAGAGCTTACCCGACTAAACCATCGTTATTTCATGTGCGTCCATGTAAACTATATGTATTAATCAGAGCACACTGATTATATAAAATTGTGAACATTCGAAATGGTGCTATGCCATCTCTGAATGAAGAAACTAATTAGATGCATATCATCTAAATTCAGAGTCGCATCGAACATCATCTCAAGTCGTAAACTTCCATGGATGAATTCCTTGAATATGCTTTGTATGCACTACACAAAGGCGAAGCATAATCTCATGCGACTGAGAAGCCCTAAACAGGCCATAGATCACCAGCACTAGCGCCCGCGCTGCTGCCAGCCCCCCTCCCCGCTGCTGCTAGCCCCCCTCGCTGCTAGTGTCAGCGTCATCTGCTCGTTCCAGTGCCGTCACCTTCCAGTGTTACTACCAAATATGGTGGCAACACCTTGGCCATGCCAATGTCACCTATATGCGCTGCTAGCACAACTTGCATGTTGCAAACATGCCACAAATATGCCATGACCATGTTGTTGGCATAAAGTTATCGGTAGTATTATCTTACGAAACTCCCAAATTATTCACGTGTTTTGAGTCCATGACTCCACTAACTCCTGCGAGAAAACAAAACATGTTACATGGAGGGATTCTTCAAGGGGTTTTGGTCTGGTGGTTATGGAAACATGAGGCGTGACAACACCCCATGATATGAAAGTTATAAGTAGTGTTGACGATTACGGAAGTTGAAGAGATGGTGGAGTAATGGTTTAGAAGTTTCCATAAACTTCCTAAACATGGCAGGCATGGTTATACTATTACCTCCACAATCTCCATCTCTCTACCCCTTCACTACCTCCACTACTTACGAGAAAAGCAGTGTGTATTCCCAATTACTATAAATAGGCTACTTAGCCTATTCAAAAAACAGAACAAGTTGATCATTTTCAAAAGCTTTATTATTCTTCATAGTTCAACACTTTATACACAATTCATCACCACTGCTTTCCTCAACTTTCTTTACTTCCCTCCTCTAAGATCAACCCATCTTCTCCCATTGTGATCAAAGCAGGAAGGAACGGGCACTTTCGTGGTTTAGGCTTTTCTTGTACGATTTTGATTTCTGAATCTAAAGAAAGTACTTTTACAGTACATTGTTTTGCCTAACAGCAATTTTTAGGTACTAATAATTGGCGACCATAGTGGGAGATCAATCTCTCGGTCACGAATCCAATTCTTCAACCATCTGAAAATCAATTCTTCAACTGTTTGAAAACAAGGTGGGTCTTACGTATGGTTCATAGACTAACATCAATTCAGGTCCAACAATCAATCGTAATTTTAGTAACGCCAGTGGTGGCATGCTAGAAACCATTTCTCAAAACACCACCATTAGCAATATCGACGCTCCTCTTTCAAGTAGTGCTACTAGAAACGCCATGGATAGCCAAGCACCACCAAGTCTCTCAGATCTGATAAAAGACAAGAAACCTTGGGTTAAATACAAACAAATAGGGCTACTACTCAGAAGAATATACTCGCTCCTTTCAAGACTCAGATGGAGCAACCGCGTCTAGGGCAACACAAGTATCATATGGAGCAAGCCAGAAACGCCTCTAACTTTATTGCTGATACTAACACCTCCAAGGCCCACGTCCAAATAGATAAAAGAGAAGTTTGTCTATCTCGTGATCTGGTACCAAGAAACAGTCAACAAAAAAATTTCAACACCAGTGGAGTTATGGAGAGGTCCCTACAAAAATCGTGAAAAGAAAGACGGATCCAACCAACGTTCTTGATGCTACCAATATCAGCACATCCAGAATCAACATTTGATGCGATGATGAAATACTCATCCAAATAAATCAACCAAGGATCCAACGACCAAACTTCGTCATTCATAAGGGTCTAGAGAGACCACTACCACTACCATTTTATGGTCAGGAGTGTCTGCTACCACTTCATCAGCAACAACCATGTAAGATCCAGACTACGACATGGTTCTGGGACGTCGGTGAATCCACAGAAACAAGGCAAGGCTTGACGCATCTCTGGAGAAATCGTCACCAAGGGACCCACCTGTAGGCGCCAACAAACCAACAAACCCTAAAGATTGTTCACCTCCAGAACATCACCAAACAACGGATCTGGACGCTAAGCAATTGCATAAAGGAGATGTGATGTCGTACGTCCGTGTATTTCGCTTACAAATAAGTCTTGTTCAACAAATCTCTTTACTACTAATTGTCCCACGTCCCATCAAGTCTTAGGGACTTGACTCGATTATCAACCTCACCATGCCTTGACGATGTGAATGGGAAGCTGATCCTTTTTAAAAGTTTGTCGAATAAATAGGGTCGTCTCTACTTAGTCTATGTTGATGACATAGTACTAACAGGAGAATCCAGGGAGCATCTGAATGCGGTAATCACAACACTACAAAAACAGTTCCCGATCAAAGATTTGGGATGATTGCATTACTTCCTGGGGTTGGAAGTAAAACATAATGGTGGATCTATGTTTCTAGGGCAAGAGAAGTTGTAATACACCAATGGCATCCTCAGTGAAATTGAGTAAGGATTCAGGAGTACTACTAGAAGATCCAACTGCCTATAGATCGTTAGTGGGAGATTTACAGTATGTTACATGGACTAGGCCTGATGTTTCTTATGCTGTGAATGTGGTTTGTCAATTCATGCATCAGCCGAGGACTCATCACCTGGAAGCAGCGAAGAGGATACTACGTTATCTAAAAGGCACAATTCAGCATGGTTTGGTATTCAGTAAGGGTACTAATACAGTCACAGGATTCACGGATGCAGATTGGGCGGGTTCCATTGATGATCGACGATCAACTGGAGGCTATTGCATCTACTTGGGATCAAACATTGTATCTTGGTCATCGAGAAAACAATCTATTCTGGCTCGTTCTAGCACAGAAGCCGAGTATAGGTCCTTGGCACAAACAGCGACAGAGATGATTTGGATTTGCTTCATACTAAAGGATCTTCATTATACACTGTCACGAATACCGAGAATATTCTGTGACAATATTAGCTCCATCAGTCTAGCCTCAAATCCAATACAACATTCCCGCATGAAGCATGTAAGTATAGACTACCACTTCATCTGAGAGCTAGTACAAGACATGACTATTACAATACAATATGTACACACCTTAAAGCAAATAACATACATTCTCACAAAGCCTTTGGCGACAGGAAGGTTTCAAACATTACGGGACAAGCTCAAGCTTGCAACGGCACCCATGAGCTTGAGGGGGGATAATAGTTGTACAAGCCACGTGTCACATTAGCTGTATTCTATATGCCATGTCAGATGATCACATGGACATCACATGGGTCATACAGCTATACTATCATGCATTACATATAACTGTATTGTACACAGTAACACGATTAATAAGAAAGATTCTTTTTCAATTCATTAGCTTGTACATCGTCCGTGTATTTGTACTAAGTGTAACAATAGCGCTAGTGATAGCCTAACCTTTATACAATCCGAGCTCCAGGATCGTCGATTTTAATAATGGTGTTTAGAAGTTGTTATGTATATTGTGCCTGGTTACCACTCACAGTGATGGTGGATTTTAAGGATATGTTGCAGCTGAATCTAGAAAAATAAAATAACAGTTATGATTTCTCATATATCTCCACTAATATCGCGGCACTCTCAAAAATAGTGTGTTAGTTTGCATGCAAAGGGTGAAGCCAATCCACTGGAATATCAGAAGTAGAATCCTAATTCATTATGCATAACACACCCAACAACTAGAATGGATCCAAGTCGTTTCATTAAAAACAGTAAAATCCGTATTTTGTGCATATGAGTATAGCCACTCATACTCAAACATGTGTACTAAACTCCAGATTGTTCCTCTCCAGTTTTTGTGAAATAAACGAACTCTAGAATCTTCAGTTACACACTCACTCCATCGGTCACAACCTTCTTCTCCACCTCGATTTCTCTCTCAATATATCAATCTTATGGCATTGCTTTTGACAAATGGTCCCGAAAGTGGCAGAAAAATAGACGACGCATGGGATATCAAAATCCGACTGTGGGACCATTCCCGTACGAGATTATGAGCTTCATATTAAGTACGTAGTTTTACCGCGGCTAAGAAGAGCGGCGTGGATAAAATTACAGTATAAGCGCTACACCTTGGCAGATCGAGGTATTGGTACTGCTTGACATAAGAGTTAATTTGATAATTAGGAATTACTAGTTAATCCAATCTACAAAATTCGTTTAACGTGTAGTCCATCCATCTAACTATTTTTAGTCGTTAGTCCAAAAATATGTTTCTGGATCAAAGAATCTATTCCCGGGTCTAAATACGCGTGAGAAGTGTTATATAATTATTATAAATTCAAAACTACCATGATATCAAATAACGTATAAAGAAACATCGATTGATCTTCTTCCATTATTCTTTGATCAGATCAGTTTTTTTTCCTTCGAAAGATTTTTTTTTTCCTATGTTTTTAATCGGCTCTAATCTTTGTGAAGATTTTTGTCGAATCAATTTCAGATCTGTTTTTTTTTTCCTCTCTGCTTTTGCTAGTGTTCTGTAATTTAGGTTTTCAATTACAGATCTGTAAGAAGGAGAAGAAGATGATTTTGGTGATAAAGAAGAAGATTCGAGAATATATAGAATATAAAGGAGAAGAAAAAGAAGAAGGAATACAAATTCACCAGTTTTTGGGTTTTGTTTAAAAATTTGAATCCTCTTCATCTTGATTTGATATTCAATTTGGAAGATGGCAGTTGTCTATTCAAACGATATGATTTAGTCGATTAAATTGATGATTACTCCTCTTTTCTATTTCGAGTTAGTGTTATTTTCATTTTTTTATGATTAGAGGTTGTTTATTTCAACATGTAATGTGAGATTATACTTTTTTTTCTTTGGTACATATTTTGCTTCGGTGCATATCAATATGTACGAAGGAAAATATGTACTGTGGGATCATACACTTTTTCCTTCAGTACATATCAATATATAATGTTGGATCATCTACTCTATTTCTTTCAGTACATATTTTCCTCCAGTATATATCAATATGTAGTGTTGGACCAATATGTACTGTGGAATCGTACACATTTTCCTTCAATACCTATTTTCCTTCAGTACATACCAATATATACTGTGGGATCATACACATTAATTTTCCTTCAATACCTATTTTCCTTCGGTACATATCAATATGTACTGTTGGATCATACATATTTTCCTTCAATACCTATTTTTCTTCAGTACATATCAATATGTATTGTTGGATCATACACATTTTCATTGGGTACATATCAATATGTTTTGTTGGATCAATATATACTGTGGGATCATACACTTTTTTGTTTAGTACATATTTTCCTTCAGTACATATCAATATGTATTGAAGGATCAATATGTACTAAAGGATCAATATGTACTATTCTTGGTGACTAATAGAGATCTTCTTCTTCTTATTTGTTGATGATTTGTTTGAATCTTCGGTTTTGATTTTTGATTTTCGATTTTGAATCTTTGGTTTTGATTTTCGATTTTGAATCTTTGGTTTTGATTTTGATTTTGATTTGAAGAGAATAATATTAAATATTCGGTTCGGTTTTGATTTTCGATATGGTTTTAATGTCCGAGATTTCAGTTTCAGTAACGCCCTAGATTTCAGTTTTAGGTTGTTTTTGATTTTACACGTTTGATTTTGATGCGTAGATAAGTAATTTATTTTTTTAAAAACTTTTTTGGACCTCCGAATAAACTATATTTTCCACTTGACTCTAGATCAAATGGGTCATGGGTTTTTGGACCATTCATCAAATTTTCCATTTGATAAAGGGTGTAAGTGTAGCCACTAATTGTTTTCTTAGTCTAGGTAATGAGATCAATTTAGAGGATCCCGTACTATATTAGTAAAGATACCTCGGTTAGACTAATATTAAAAGTTAATATGAGTTCGGATCTTATAAAGTATGAATCGATATTACTAAGAATAACAAAAGCAGTATACTAGTTAATTATGACGAAACAATTAAATAAAAGCAATTACTGCAACTAAGGAACCAAATCACACATAAAAATATGTGGTTCGACTTTCGTCTACGTTCACATGGTAATGAGAGATGATTGTATTAAGTTTTAAAAAAAGTATACAAGGTTTGAAATGATCTTTTACATATTGAATCTTTTCTCTTGATTTCGGTTACAAGTATGAAATATAGTAAATTCTCTCTCTTTGATTGTGTGTCATCGACTTAGAAGTGAGGCTGAGTATTTAGAGCTTCCATCTTGGTCTGAGACCTTTTCGTTGTCGTTGGGCACATCAAGACTTGATGACCCATGTTCACCTACTCCATCAATAGGATGCCACGTACCCTATGCCCACATGTTTTGTCATTTGTTTGTTGCATTTAATGCTGAGTAGACCACTCTATCACACCTCTGACCGTCTGACAATAGCCACGTTTTTGGGCTATCGACTAGTGTCGATCAGGGTCATTGATCTAGTTCTCTCTTATGATGTGGTAAAATGGACGAAGGATAAATCGTATACTTTGTGGGTATTCTCGACGTCCTTGGGACCACGTTATTATCTTACATAC
Organism: Papaver californicum; assembly: GCA_023531435.1. Lineage (NCBI taxonomy): Eukaryota > Viridiplantae > Streptophyta > Magnoliopsida > Ranunculales > Papaveraceae > Papaver > Papaver californicum. The sequence continues at coordinate 2,799,726 of JAJJMC010029502.1, forward strand.
GCCAGTTTAGATTGCACCACGTGTACTCAATATATTTGGTGATCACAGTTTGCCCTTTTTCTTCCTTATGTTATTGAAGAAAGATAAGGAAGAAAATTCTCCCACTCACACGTTGTCATTCCCTATGTTTTTCGTGTGGTCCCCTCTAGTACATCCGTGCAATGACAGTTCCTCGTATCTAGGGACAATTATACTTTTGGACTTCTCCTTGGCCTATAAAAAATTGGGTTTTAAGAAGAGGTATTTTAATTAACTCCTCATTTCCCATCTTAACTTCCCAGCCGCTTTATTTCTATCTTCATTCTTCCTTCAAGTTTCTCCTTCAATAGTTCATTTCCTTATTTTGTTTTAACGATTGTAATTGCTCGGTTCTATGTGGTATCTCATTTGATCGAGTGAGTATAAAAAGTTTTCTTTTCCTTAATATTTTAAGGATCTTTTCATTCTTGATTTTTCTCTTTTTGACATAGATGATTACTTCTTTTTTTTGCATCTTCTTTCTTTTTGTATCGTTTTATGGTTTAATTTTACGGTTTACTTAAGTTGTTGATGGTTAGTTTTTTGTTCTTTATGATTTTTCTAACCTGTGGATCAAGGTTTTCTGGGTTGGTGAGGTATTTTATGATATTTGATATCCCATAATTCTTGCATGCAAATAAAATGATAGGGAGTAAAAAAGGTGCTAGTAGAGAGATCGAAGGTAAATCTACTCCTCATCCACCCCCATGTATGCTTCATGCATCCCGATACTACCCCCTCTCCTTCGCCCCTATCTCCCGAACCTCTTTCCCCAGTCGAGAAGATGGTCCGAGTTGAAGATGTTAGTCAAGACGAGGACAATGGTGAGGACGTAGAGGTTCCCCACAAAGTCCTTCATCTGCCGCCTCCTCATTACAAACTCCAACATTTACACCTTTATTCTAAATATAACTATAGGATTTGTAGTATTCAAGAGATCCAGAGAAGTCTGATGTTTCCTTTGCAGGTGTTCCAGACGTGCTTATGAAGTCCATTATTCGGTCATTTCTTTATGATGTGGACAATCTCTTGATTGGTGTGGGTTATATAGCTACTAGTCTTTTTCTTCACTTGTTTAGCAGGACTGACCACTTGTTTTACGATGTACTCTCCGTAAGAAAAAATCCTACGATAAAGAAACAACTCCGGAGTATCATGCAGTCGTAGATGGTGGATTTTTGTCAAAGGTAAAATAATAAAATTATCTCTCAAGACCCAAGTCTGAGAAATATTAAACCTCAAAATTCTGCAAGGAGTTTTAGGGCGCGTGTTTATCCCTGTCCTCTCTATATGTATGACCAACTATATATACGATAAAAAATTACTGAATGAATTAACATCCATTACTGCATAAAATTATCAGAATAACACTGGTGGTCACTACGACTTTCCCAAATATTTTATGATTTTTACATGAAATCTCAAGCCCCTGGATGGATTTCCCACTAGTATAGAGCAATTTGAGTATAGTTTGGTGCTATATTATGCAACTGGATTCCTAAAAAATTATCTTACGTCAATACTCATACTCAATTGAACAATATTGACTTACTAAAATACATGTATAGTTGTTATATATATAGATGTTACATACGAATTTAATTGATTCAAGTACCACAGCTGTGCTTGGATACCAAGTCAAAATTGTGGCAGACACAATTTCATAGCTTCTACTTGCTAAACCCAACCTCAGCCACATTAATCCTCGCATAGAGAGACAACTAATGTGAAGAGCATGAAAATAACTCAATTTAGGGTTTTGGAAACATTAAAAATAAGTTCACAACACTTATAAGCGTTTCAAAGGTCAATAAAACATTTTTCAATCCTAATTGACAAAAGAAAAGGTTTAAAACTAGATTTTCAATACTTAAAAGCGTTCCAAAGCCTATGGTCACAGTTCGCGTGCCTTAGTAGCTTACAGCCACAGTTCATGTGAGTTTTAGCCTATAGCCGCAGTTTGTGTGAGTCTTAGCTGAAATCATTAAGCTCATCAAGCCTAACTAGCAGCAAGCTTGCCTGTCCAAACTTGTCAAGCCTACCTAGCAGCAAGCTTGCGTGTTCCAAGCTTGCTTATCCAAACTTGTCAAGCCTACCTAGCATCAAGCTTGCCTGTCCAGACTTGTCAAGCCTACCTAACAGCAAGCTTGCCTGTCCAAACTTGTCAAACCTAACTAGCAGTAAGCTTTCCTGTCCAAGCTTGCCCGTCCAAACTTTTCCGTCCAACCTTAGGCAGGCTTGTCCATCTTAACCCTAAGAAGGCTTGTCTATCTCACCTATCTAAGCTTATCCGCCTTAGATACCAAGCTCAACTTGTTTATCCAAGTAAAGTCTCTTGCTTTGTCTATCAAATCCATATTAGGCCTCACTCATATATTTTATATGTGGCCTCACACACATATATTTTCATGTGTGGCCTCACATACATGTACATATTCTTATACTCAGCATGTTATACACACTTCTAACTCTGAAAATACGTACTGATGGGTAAGGAATAGGACAATGCGTCCTTCACAAAATTTATTCATACAGGTCTCTACTATAACATTGTAAAAGGGCATCTTATTCCGACCAACGGTCTAGGAGATATAACTTAAACCCTAGATGAAATACAAGCTGAAAACTGTCAGAATTTTGCCTAAAATATTCCTGGAAGGTTGTTGTTTGCTTCGTTTTACTGCCAGAACGAGATCTAAACCTAAATCCTTTTTCTTTAGGAGATATCTGACAATTTTCCAATTCCGAATTGGGATTAACCATTGGAAACAAACATCGTATGAAGAATCTACAACGTTTTTACAAAAGGATCTTATATCTGAATTTCCTAACGACGAAAATCAACTCAAATATTTTCTCCTCACTCTTTCACGATCACCCATAACCTCTCGTTGATGACGTGAAAGAAAGTGTTCGACTTACTCAATGCCTGCATCCGGCATCACCTATTTAGTTCAACATGCCAGTACCGGTTGACACATTTGAACTCTCACTGCTCACCTGAGCACATCAGAGTCTTGATATGAGGCCTAAATAAATACATATTTATTTTCAGTCTACCTGCCCTTTACAAGCCTCACTAGTCCTATTAGGCTCATCAAGATTAATTATTCATGTTTATCCATGCATGACAAGTCATAAGTCAACTTGACTAAGCAAGTCACAACTCGACTTCACACTATGTAGTATTTTCTACTAAAAATCATACGAGACAACAAAGATGTCACCAATGAAGGGATATTCAATAGGGTATTGGTCTGGCGGTCTGTGGCACATGGTGCAACAATGAACCACTACAGAGAAAACTCTGGAAAGTTTGATCAGCAGTTGAGTAGGGAAGTGGTGGGTTAAGTTATGTGGTTTTAATAGTGGTAAATAAGGTGATCGTTTCTCGAACTTGTGAAGGTAATGATCTTAGAAAATAATAGACTAAATCTAAAGTAATAAAAATCAGGAAAATAAACTAGAGATGATTTTTAGAAAATATGGGGAAAACCAGGATTCAGGAATCAGTTATTTCTAACAATTTATGTGATTAATCGGGTAATT
>JAJJMC010029502.1:2803302-2888719 GCA_023531435.1 Papaver californicum
TTTTATGCAAACAAGTAGAGGTAAATCATAAGCATGGGACATCAGAGGTTGTCAACCCAGCATGACCCATCAAACAAAAACACCACTACTGAAAGAAAACCGTTTTTCTATTACGAAACTATGCAATTTTAATAAGTAAAGAATTATAATTAATTAATTAAAAATAGACTTACCACATAAAATTGAGAGAAAAACCTCCTCCATCATCCCAGTAAATATACTTAGCTCATGGTGAAGAAAACTTGCTCAAAAGATCTTTTCATTGCTCAAAATATTGATTACAAGGTTGAATAATAGTGCAAGAGCTGAACAGACGCGTTTATAAGTGTTACAGAACAAGGTTCAGCCGTTGCAAAAGGCTAAGGCAAAGAAAAGGGGGAAAGAAATTTGGAAGCTAAGGCAACGAAACAGCAACACTTATAAGGTGTTGCTGTGTCTTCTTCTCCGATGGAGTTGATGAAGAACAGCCGGTCGTCGGTGACAGCAGCAGTGGCCGGATCGTGGGTAATTCCGGCCACAATTCCGGCGACTCCGAAACTTCAATTCTAAGCTATCTTCCCTCGTTTTTCTTGGCTTCTCTTGGTATATATAGGCTCTAGGGATCCTTGTGAGTCTTCTAAACCTAATAGAACTCCTCAAAACACTCCCAAATTCATCCAAATCCGAATCAAAGTATAATACCCTTTGTCCGGCGAAACTCGGATTTGGGGCTATGTTTCCGGCGTAAACTTCTAATTCTTCACGTATTTAGTCTTGTATTGGTCCCATCTATCTTGTGTATCAATTTGAGCCGAAAATATCAAAGTTTAAACGTGAATCAAAGTGTGCAGCAGTTCCGTCCCGATACTCCCGTGCTGAGTTGACTCGGTCAACTAGGATTGACCGACTTGACTCGGGTTTGACCCGATTTGACCGATTTGACTCGAGGGTACCCCTTATCCACTTCTAGGGTGCCAAATAACACTTGTCCTTGTGTGCCTTTATCACTTTTTGAGCCAATTGTTCCACAAATCTTTATTCTTCAAATGTACCTACAAAAGCATAAAAACACGTAATAAACACAAAATCGAATACTAACTCACTGGAAATTAAGGTGCAATTTAGACACTAAAATGTGTCTATCATTAAGCAACCGTCCATTCAACCTCAAACAGAGTGGGGAGCGGTTGTCAACATTTTCTCCACCTTCTCCACTTCACCACTACTCAACCATCGACACTTTCTTCCAGAGAGGAGGTCAGGTGAACGGTTATAATAGCTATGATATAAATAGATTCTCAATCTATTGAACATACAACAAATTTAAGAGGAACAAGGACGACAAGTCTAACACAGAAAAAAACAGGTTGAACTCGATCATTCAACCTTCTTACATACAGATAATTGTTCATAGATATTCATACCTATTACATCCCACAAAGTCTGATACTCTCTCGCTTCCCTCCCTAAGACCAACCCTTCTCCTTGTTCTTTGTGACTGAAGCAAGACTGGAACAACTATTGCTTGGTTTAGGCCAGGATTGTACAGATTGATCTCTCGAATCTAAATAAAATACTTCAATAGTACAAATGTTTAAGGATTAGACAAACATTTCATATGTTCGCCCCAATTTTCCCAATTTACCCTCTTAAATAGTTTTCTCCACAAACAGCAGTACAACGAGAACTTCTGGCGTGTATTGCACGAATCTTGGCGTCGCAGCAGAGGTAAGACCAACATTAAATACTACAATAGGTTTGCCTCTCTTCTAATATATAGATGGGTGGATGAATAGGTTAGACGTGTGTTCCAAAAGAAATTACATATATTTAAAATTGAATTTTGTTAGAGGGAGAGCAAAAAGTGATCAGAGGAGTGCGAAAATCGTAGTCAACTCGCTATTAGGAACTATTCAATATAATCTTTCCAACTCGAACTACAAATAACCCTCCTAAATACGCCCATTGACCGCATATAACTCGCGCTTATTCTCCAAATATGCCCACCACCACCACCATCAGTTCCTTCGCCAATACCGACCAACTAATAAGAATGTCTTCACCACCATCATCACTTCCTCTTCTCTAGCCAACAACAATCTTATCGTTTAAGCATTTAATTTTGACCTTTTTTATTTACGGAGGATTTTGCAATATAAACTAAGTTAGTTTTGATTTATTTACTAATATAATTTTAATCTTTAATATCAATGTCACTCATGTTGGTTTTCTTTTCTTTGATTTGATAAAAGATTTTTTGTTTTTTTTTATGTTGATATGATGTTTAAGATCGGTAGATTTTGAAGTGATTATATAGGGGTGGCGAAAATAAAAATTTGGTTTTTTATTGGTCGTCACTGGTATTGATGGCGGTGGACATATTCAGAGAACGGGTGTGAGTTATATATGATCAATGGGGTATTTAGGAGGGGTTTTATAGTCCGAGTTAAAAAGATTATATTGAATAGATCCTTTTAGTGAATTGACTACGATTTTTGTACTTTTCGGATCGTTTTTTGTTCTCTCTTTAATATAATTTTTTAAAATTAAACACTACCTTAAAAACAAATTATTTACAATAGAAAATAGATATTGAATTTATAATAATAAAAAATGATAATAAAATTAAAAATTATATAGGAACATTAGAGACCCTTTAATAAAAAATTAATCAACGACTGAAATTGGAACTCAGCGACGGAGTCTCTATCGATTACTCATCTGACATGTGCAAATTAGCCAGTTTGCCATGTGGCCCATGTCCAGAGGACTTGGCCTCTCTCTCTTTAAGAAACAGAACCCCTGAATCCTAATCCTCCGCCACCTCCACCTCCACCCCCAATAACACCACTTTCACTTACTCCATTTTTGCTAGGGATGGCAATGAGGTGGGTATGGGGTGCGTTAGTATGGGAATCTCAGTGATGGTGTGGATTTAATTTCTTTTGTTTTGGCGATTAAGCAAGGGTTTTTAGTGAACCCAAAAGGAACCACTACAAAAAGGTAATGGAAAACACTCAATCTCATTCAATCACTCTAGGGTTTGGGGTCTCCATTATAATTTAGCTCGATAAAAACTACACATTAATCGTCCTTTGATTTTGCCATTATGAATGTAAGTTTTAATACTTCTTAATTCCCACTGTTTGAAAGATAGAGGTTTTGTTTTAATTTGATATTATTACTGACTTATATTTCAGCATACTATGTAGAGAATGTGGAAACACATTTTAGTCAACAGTTCTCCTATTTCAGCTACTCCTAACTTGTGTGCAGTTGATGGAAACTATCGTTCAAATGTCTAATAAGGTGAATTTCCTCATTGACATCTTCGTGCGGAGTTTCATTAGGTGTTTAAGCAAACTGCGAGTGTATAATATGGCTTATTGTCTGCAAACAATTGTGGAAAAGAAGAGATGGGCTAGATTATTCCACTGTCAACTAATTTTGAAGATGTGAGTCTTCTGAAACCAAAAGCACCTTAATTATCTCCATCAAATCTTGTGTGCTGTCATCTTATCTTTAGTATGTCCTCCAGGTAAAACAACGCTACGGAGATGTTGACACCAGCTTGGGAGTGCAAAGAGATGTCAGGTGAGCTATCAGGAATTATGTATGTATGATATGTTAAGATTTCATGCAAACTTCAATAGAAGTGAAACCTAAACTATTAGAATTGGCCTTCATACAATCTTGAAAAAGTTCTTCGCTGACGTAACTTAGTTTGGATCCTAGTTAATATAATATACCACCTAATATCTGCTAAAAATTGTGGTGGAGTAAAGGTGGGCTAGAACTAAAATCACCTTAAATATCTTCCTCAACTCTTTTATGTGGAGTCTTTCTATAGTGATTCATTTATAATTGTTGAATGTTTGTAATTTGAGTGAATTTCTAAAGGATTATAATCTTGTCTGCAGATGTTTGGTAACGAAAGCTAAAGACGGCTAACATTCAGTTTAGCTTATTGAGGTAATTTTTCCTTGTCATTTATCAGTCTGTATATTTTCGTTACGAACATTCGGTTCATTCAGGCTTCAAGTGATTGATTTTCACTCTTATGATTCATAATTCTATGGACTTTAGTGATAAAACTGATTTCATATGCATTTATAAGTAAGCTACTGAGAATGTTGCAAAAGAAAAATTTAATTCCGCTGTTGACATTGTAAGACCACCTGACATGCGGAAGCAGATAAGACAATGGGTTTTTTATTTCAAGTGATTTAGGTATTCAAGGTATGTTCGTAGTTTAATTCTACCAATCTAATCGAAGCTCATATGACTACTTTGCTCTTGACTTAACATGATATCACGATTCTTCTTAGCTCGCATGCAACTGCTTGTCTAGTTAATCTATTCTTGCTCAGCCTTTAATTCTGTTTTCCTGAGGTTTTACTACTGCTTCCCTGTTATTTAATATTTTGTGAATTTTAGTTGAGTTCCTCAGAAATTTTGTTAAGTTCGAAAGGGGTCTGATGACTGATAGTTCTACTTGTTTATCTAGTCAGATGAGGCGTCTGAAGGAAATAATGATGCAAAGGGGCTGTTGGGGTTTGTCCACGTCTACCGTAAGTCAAAAAATAGGTATTAGTATCTGGAAAAATGACTTTTTCTGGGGGGTGGGGTGGGGGGTGGGGGGAATAGGTAGTCTTGATTGTCTGCATTTAAACTTTGGTTGTGTGTATCTGGAAAGATTTATTTGGTAATTTTATTATGTTTAACGCTGGTGGTGGGGTCTTGATGACAAAGAGAAGGGCCGTCAAGCTGAGCAAAAGGCCAATACAAAGCGTAAAGAATCATACAGTAACTAGCAGCCATCAACTGCTGGTAAATTGGTAATTATGCATTCTCAGAGCGTGGAGATGATGATTGTGATAACTTCAGTGCCATTTGTGTATGTTCTTCAGAAACAAGGTGGTAGGCATTGGCCGTTTTTCACTTGTCACAGACTCACAAACCAGGTTTACATGAGAACTACTGATAGTTACTGAAAGAGGTGCTACATTTATGAATATGATAAAGGCGAGTCAATAAGGCTTATGACAGTTGATTGTGTTAAGATGTCGGTTGAGCTTGTAATGCATGTTGCCTGTGCCCAAGTTATGGGGTTTGCTTTAAGAGAAGGTGGAAGAGCTATTTGAGCTGGCAAGATTCAGGTCCATTAACTATCAGCGATATGTAATAATTCCCACACTTCATTGGGGTATCAAGTGAAAATGTACATTGTATGTGATTGCACTTTGTTGTTCTGATTTCTTTCTTTGTCATAGTTGCAGTTTTGTTCTAGTCTATGTTTTGCTGTATTCTTATGAGACCGTTTGTTAGTATTTCTTATGAGACCGTTTCTCTCCATCCATTCGTGGAAGTACTGTTCTCTTGTAATTGTTTCATAGTAAACTTGTTTTGGAAGTATGTATGTGTTCCTTGGTTCAGCCGTAGAAACTCAGCCGAGACTGCCTTGATTTGGACGTAGTTGTAAGTCTTTTTTTCTTCCCACACCCACACCAAAAGACATGCTAGACGTAGAGATCCAGCTGAGTTTTCTTTTGAACAGATTTACTTCCAAAAGTCAGGCGTAAGAATCCTGCCGAGACTATCTTGATTTGACCGACTGGGGGGACCTAGCCGCTTAAGACCTTTTCCTAGATAGGGGATATGGAGACTGACTTGAGACTTGAGTCCCCATAGGCCATTCTCAAGTCCCCATAGGCCATCATTAACCATTCTACTACAGGGTACTTCGGTCACATAAATCGATCCTTGTCGCCGTACACACGCAGACCCCCATCGTCTAGAAATCAGCATTAAAAGAGTTGGATTTGGCAACCTTTATTACACAAAGAGAAGAAATTTTCATTTGCTGCTAATTAAGAATTCCCATTTAAAGAATTTTGTAATCTATAGGGAAACGGATCATACAAGGATTTTTCAATTTTGGGATCATTCTTTACTCCTCCTCTTCTTCTTCTTCTTCTCCTTCTTCTCCTTCTTCCCCCACTCTAAACACGTGAGTCCCACAAGAATGTCCTTCTCTTGAATCAACTGTATACCGTTGAATTCTATAATTGAAAATTTTATCTACGGATGACGAATATTTTCCTTAATTTCCTCGTATTATGCCCGATAAAACGGAACGATACGTAACAGTAATTCTCTCCGATAAAACAATTTTGTTTTCATACAAATACCATGACCAACTTCTTCTTCTTCTTCTTCTTCTTCATCCCCTGCTCACGAGAAAAATCAAAATCACAAAAAATAAATAAACAGAAGAAACATTGTTTCTCCGAGTTCTTCTCTCACTAGAGAAATAACTTTTTACAGAGATTCGAAAATTACTCACGCAGTTCATCAATCATAAGGTGTAAGAGAGACTGATCGAGAGAAAAACCACGTTATTCTTCAGTTTCTGTAAACCCATCATCTGTAACCCTTTTTAAGGGTTTCATTATCAATTTCTTCGTTGAGATTTTTCCTAGTTGATCACAGGTGAGTTTTTATGGTTTTTGGTTAGGTTTGATTTTTAAATTCTTTTTGTCCGTTCCATTATAAGTCTGTATATATATGTGTGTCATATGTATGTGAATCGGCATGGAAAATCTGATTGAAATCTTATATTACCAATGGAAATTAAAATTTGGGTTTGCTGTGATTCTCTTCTTTTTTCCTTTTCCTTTTCTTGTTGGTCGAATATGTCAATGTTTGGTTACCAGAAATTTAGAGATTATTGCAAACAGAATTACTAAAATAGTTCCGAAAACAACTGTAGTTTGTTATGTTTAGGTTCTTTTTTGAACATAGTAAGACCAATTATGTGATTAGAAGCTTGGATCAAATTAAGCTATGAGTCTCTATTTGCCATTTTAAGACTTCGGCAGGCGGGAATGGAAACTTCAGCTCGTGCATCCTTTTACTGAAATCACCCTGAGTCTGTCCCCGGCAGGAAAACAACTATGCATCCGGAGGAGTTTCTTTGAATGCAATAGTCATGTTCTGTATGGATGTTAATGTAGTATAATCGTGGAACAACACTGTCAATGTTTTTGGTGTATGTGTTTATAGTGTTGTTATTCAAACTTTTCGAAATTTTTTATTCTTTTTGGGGGTGGGGTTAGGTGTCATTTTGTTACTGAACATAATGTGTTTACAGTAGTTATATTGCTTTAGGTCTTGTTGGTTTTTTATTACATTAAGCGTTTATGAGATACACCGGATTCTTTTCTGAAGTAAATCGGTGCTTGTGAAATTTGGTAAGGGATGCGGAGCAGCTCTTGGTTCTCATATTGCAGCTTTCTTTACTGTGACAATTGGTCAGTTGATCGGCATGAGTAAAATTGGAGCTATTGGTCGCAGGTTCTTAACCACCTCTTTGTAGAGAGTCTTTGAATTTTTGTGTTGTGCTGATCATTTTCCTTAGTTGTCAATTTGTAAGTGTGTTTTTCGATCGTTGCTTGCAGTGGGATATTAAGAAAATCAAACGAAAGCATGAGGTTATTTATAACAACTTTTGTCGGAGTTGTGTTTGGCTTCTTGCTAGGAGTATCTTTTCCAGCTTCATTATATAGGGTAAACAAACTTTATATCTCGTTCCAATGTCATTTGTTACTTTCATTTAAACCTTATATTTCAAGTTTTAGCTAACTGGACAGTTTTTCTCAATTGTGTTCCATGTTGACAGCTTAACATTACATCCCATCTTATGGAAGATACAAATTCTAGTATTTCCACTGAGCAGCTGTTGCACCATGCTTGGTCCAGTATGATGGGCCAGAACGAAAGTAGCTTAACTCAAGTTCAAACTCCTAATGATACTTCAAAGGTATAACCACTGTTTATATATTTGTTTCAAGTTCGTATGTGTTATCACTTCTTTTATTCTCATATTTTCTTAATTGCTCTCTTTTTTGCTTCCGTTATGATTGTTAGATGCATCTTAATTTGATGCAGATATGGGTTTCTTCAAATCCTCGAGGTGCAGAAAGATTACCTCCGGGTATTGTTGTAGCAGAATCAGATTTTTACTCTCGTAGGTTGTGGGGCAAGCCCAGTGAGGTCTGTGCTTTTAACCATTATATGGTCTTACAGCTGCTTTTGAATGTCAACAAACAAAAGCATATCTGCAGTTTCTTTTCATTTATCTTCACAGAATATTTTTAGACCCTAGAGTTTTTATGGGCTACAGATTCGGAATAGTCACCGTACAGTAGTTCCGGTGTGTCATAGATGCCTCTCTAGTTGGGTGGTAATACTATGACCGGAGGTTGAAATCCGTTTAGGTCCTAATTTATCGATAAACAAAAATGAAAAAAGAAAAGAAATTCCTGTGCTTCAAATTAGATACTGTATTAAATTTTAGATGCAGAATGTTGAAACTCTAGTTTATCTTGTTACTATCCTTTTAATAAAGGTGCTTAGAATATTTCCATAATTTTTTACTTTGAAACTTGAGTTACTTGTTTTGTATACTTTTAGTTGATCAAATTGGTACTGCAGGACCTTACTGCGAAGCCTAAGTATCTCATAACCTTCACTGTTGGTCTTGGTCAGAAAAGTAACATTGATTCAGCAGTTAAAAAGGTTAGTTGACACAGTATTCTTACATATACAATTGTGTCCAATTCTATTAGGTTATTGAATGTCATCGTCCTACAGTTTTCAGGGAACTTTACTATCATGCTATTTCACTATGATGGCCAGACGAGCGAATGGGATGACCTTGAGTGGTCAAAGCAAGCAATCCATGTGAGTGTGTTGAAACAAACCAAATGGTGAGAAACTTGGCATGTAACTACATTTACTCTTACACTTATGCTAACGCATCTTCAAGTCACATCTCTTTCCATTCACCTAAACTATCTACAATTTTGTCTCAGGTGGTATGCCAAAAGGTTTTTGCATCCTGATGTGGTTGCAGCATATGATTACATATTTATATGGGATGAAGACCTTGGGGTGGAGCATTTTGATGCAGAAGTGTGAGTCTGGGACTCCAGACATGTAACGATTTGGGCATTATTCTGCATTGAGAAAAAAAAAAACTCACTAACAATCATCCCACTATTTGCAGATACCTTAAATTGGTGAGAAAGCATGGTTTAGAAATTTCACAACCTGGTTTGGATCCAAATAGAGGAACCACATGGCAGATGACAAAGAGAAGAGGTGACCTGGAAGTCCACAAGTATGAACGACAGAAAGCCTCTTTTCAACTCTAACTTTGTCTATCGCATCAATATGTGATTATCTATTTACCGCTTCATTTATCTGTCCATTCATTAGAGACACGGAGGAGAAACCAGGCTGGTGCAGCGACCCCCGTTTGCCACCATGTGCAGCGTACGCCCATTACTTCGATTTTCTTATTCTTCTATGTGAAATAAGTATAACTTATGAGTTGCCTTTTAATGCGCAGTTTTGTTGAGATCATGGCACCTGTATTTTCCCGAAATGCATGGCGATGTGTGTGGCATATGATTCAGGTACAGAGTAGCTTCATATGTTGCTGATCTGTTCCATTCCTATTTATCTACACCTTAAGGCCTAAATTTTATGAGAATGCAGAATGACTTGATTCATGGATGGGGTCTTGACTTTGCTCTCAGGAAGTGTGTTGAGGTTGGTGATCCTCTGTCTCTAATGTTCTTGATTTCTGTTCTTCCATTATCAGCTCTATTATTCTTTCCACTAAATTCAAGCTGTAATTTGTGTTCTGGTCTGTTCTTCCTAAAACAGACTGCTCATGAGAAAATAGGGGTTGTGGATGCTCAGTGGATTGTTCATCAAACTGTTCCTTCACTCGGGAACCAGGTAATAGGAAACTACCCTTCAGAATTCAAATTAACCATGCTAGGTCCTTTTTAAAGCTTTTCATTGTGTAATGAAATCTATTTAGCACAGTTCCCTTTTTGTATAGTTTATTATGTTAAACACGGTGTTGCCTGTTTCTGCTTTTCACAGGGGGTGGCTCAAAATGGGAAGCAACCATGGGAAGGGGTATGTATTGAGTCTCTCTTTCCATTTCTGTCTTAATTAGTTTACAAAGAGATTTTCATTATATTTAACAGAATGCGCGAGTAATCCAGTAATCAAGTCGCAACCTTACGAGTATTTGGAGCCGCAACCCACCTGAATTTGACTAGAATGCACTAGGACACGCATGGATAGATTGTTCTTCCAACTATCAGAGTCCCTTACATATTGGAATATTGAGTGTTCAAATCTGTGTTGTGCCAGGTGAGAGAAAGGTGTAGACAAGAATGGTCAATTTTCCAAGATAGATTTGCAGCTGCAGACAAAGCATATTACAAGAAAATGGGGATTGATCCGCCCAATTCCACATTCATTTAAGGAGTGAAGATGAAGACAAAAACACGCTGTCTGCATAGGGTCTGCTTCTGTACAACTGTTGCTGCAGTTGTCAGCTAAAATTCCAGTAGGCTGTTCCAGAAACTGAGAGTAGTAGCTCTGCCCCATATTTATAGATTTATTTTCGAAGCATCCCATATTTATAGATAGAATTCCTAATCAGTAATGTATTGATTTTTGAGTTCAGTGTTTTATTTTATTCCTAATCAGTATTTATTTTTGAGGCATCCCAAATTTCGATTTTCTTTCCGCAAAAGCAGCATATACAAACGGTTCTTCACGGCTCCGATATTATGCACGATGATGGGTTCTTCAGGTTGGCGGAACAAGATAAATCTTTGCACCTGAATTCAAAGTGAATCTAAAGGCTGATTGAAAAGCGATATCATCATACCAATAAAAAATAGCTGACATTTATAGATGATTCTTACAAAATGTTTGGTGTTCCATGTGATTGTTACAGCAGGATGAAAAAGAAGGCCATTAATAAAATATTTCTCTATCTTACAAAACCTCCTGTTATGTTTTCACCTTAATAGATATTGATACTTTCCATTAAAAAAAATATCGGTACAAAAAAAATAATAATTAGAGTTGTATTCTTAAAAATAGGATTTGGTTATTGCTTGTTCAAGTTCTGGAAAATCCCAAGCGTCATCTGCTGAATATTCTCCTGCAAGGAAAAACAACTTAGAATTATTCATCCAATTGCTGTGAGCATATGCAAATAAAATAATAAAGAAGAAGGAAAAAGCATTATCAATTGAGTCTCTTCGGAGAGCAGTTAAATGAGCGCAACTGGACAGAGTTAAAAATTCAAAGTTAAGTTAAGCATCACAGAGAAATTATCATAGTTGACAAATAGAAAGTCCGTCAGAAAGTCTGTCAGAAAATGTCACCTCCCAAGAGCCTTTCAAGATCTGCACAGAGATACCGGATATATGTCCCTTTCAAGCAGGTAACCCGAAATATCAAATTTTGTCTGCAAAATACAGAATATCCATTTAACAGCAGGCTACGGAGAGAGAAAAGTCCAATAATACAGATATTCATAAGATTTCCATTTCCTTCAGTGCCAATCAATGAACACACATGCTTTCCGCTAACCTGTCACTTAAGCTCCGTTCTATGTCAAACTGGAATCTAGAGATCTTTTTGTTATGTTAGTCTGGTAGTGCACGACCCGATTTCGCACTTGACCCGATCCGACTGGTGGTCCTTTGGAAAATTAAATGAATAGTCTCTATATATATTGAGTTGTCATATCTAGGGTTTGTATCGTATTAGTATCATCGTTGTATTTCTCTGAAACACTTTTGTGATTATAGTGAAAACCGCAGTCACTCTTTGGACGTAGCCTAATTTGAGTGAACCAATTAAATCTTGTGTGTTTTTATTTTCTTTACGGCATCGATTCTAACACCTTCTGGGTGCAAGCTCGACAGTTTCTCCTCGTCTTGCTTTATCATACATCTTTTCACCTCCAACCTACCCATACATGAAGAAATCCATTAGAAACATGCATAAAGCATAAATCTATGCAGGTTGCATCACAAAATATATATAACATGAATGCTTACTTTAATGGCAGAAAACATTGGTGGACTTACCAAATCTCCCCACAAAATGACGCAGCAATCTTTTTTATCTCAGCATCTTTAATGTGTTCCCATGGCTCATGTTGAATGACCTATAGAAGCAAATATGGACATTTGGCATGTAACTATTATAGAGTTTACAGGCACAATGATTGACGGCTTTATGACAATTTCAGACAAATAAACGACCCCACCACGTACAACCACAACAGACTTACACAATATTATGCTTAAATGCCAATGTGTTTGCATCAGAAAAGATTAAGCAGGATTTTTATTAATGAAGTAATTCGTGTTTTCTATTTACCCTGTAATACCAATAACAGACAACGACAATTGAATAGAGCAAGTAATTCCACACAACAATCTAGGCATGCAAATCATATACATAGCAAGTCTGATCAAGTTTATTTCCAGAAGATCAGTTTTCCATTTTGAACTCAACCAGCGTAGGGCAAAATTAAGTCTGTTGTTTTATGTTTTGCTTTTTTCGTTTTTTTAAAGGTTGCCAATGGTCTGTCAAAACATAAAGTAGGCTACATGCTTATCTTACGATAGGTCAACTAACTTGGGGAAAAAAAATCAATTGTGTATTACAGTATAGGGTGTGGTGGTCGTTAGTTGGAAGTAATTAACACACCGGTGAATCGGCATCCCATGTCGAAGTAGCCTCGCCTAATCGGAAAACTCCACTATAACCCTTTACCATACCTTGATAGCTGCAAGCAAACAAACATAGAATTTTACTAACAAGAATGAGTAATTTCTAACTTCACCAATGAACATGAAATCAAACTGATAAGTTAAGCACCAAGGAAAAAGCATACCTGTCCACCACCTTAGTAGCTTTTCAACACAAACGATCAGTAGACCAGTAGCCATAGGATCAAGAGTCCCAGCATGCCCAACCTGCAATTAAAATTTAGTTACGATAAGAAAGCATAAATAAACATGAAATTCAGTCTGATACAACACCTTTTGCACTTTGACTAGGCGGCATAGCTTTCCACACACAGTAAACGAGGTCCATCCTGTACGAAGAACATCAACATCACTTTCAACTAAGTAAATTTAAGTGTCCAAGTAACAGTTAATCCAAATCTTGTAAGTAACAAGCATGGAAAAGATACAGAAATTGTGTACATTGTTTACTATGGTGCACGCTTTTATATAATTTCTCATGTTTTCAATAACCCAAACCCTTTCAAAAAAATTCAAGGGAAGATTGAATGCTATACTATGTCAATGCTCATCAGAAAACCAAACCAAAGATGCAATACTATAACGGATAATTAAACCTACCTAAGGTGGTAACTGGTAATGTTGAATGTATGTTATTACCTATTGGTTATCACACTTCACAAAATAAAAATATATGACAAACAAGATTCGAACCTTTGGGTTTGTTCACAAGAACAACAGTCCCATAAGGGCCATCAAATCTCGGCAGTAATTCCGTCTTCCTAGTCAACAAATATGGCCCCACATATGCAATTTCACCACCACCTTCACTTGGTACTTTCTTCAAACACTCAAAGAACTCCTCAACTTTCTTCTCTGAAACATCTTTAACAATACCATTGCTTGGTGATTTCACCATGTATTTGCTTTCCTTATTCCTTTCTTCCTCATCAAAGAAAACCATTCCTTTATCACTTTCTCCACTCCCCTTACTCTCATCATCCTTATGATTCAATCCCTTTGCTTTTCCATTTAGTTTCACTTGTCCTGGTTGAACAAATGCTTTATCTAAACATTGATCAGGAAAATACTTTATTAAATTGATCAGGAAAGAGGAGAGAATAAACGCAAAGTTAATAAAAGACTACATTTATAATAATTTGGTGTGTCTTACAAAGGTGATAACCAGTGTCTTTTATAGGCATCACAAACCTTAAGTCAATTTCCTAAAACTTTACGAATTATATAAGGATACTACTTTTAAACTTAAACCTAAGCCTAAACTAGGAAACTTATTCAAACTAGGAAACTCATCATATATTGCCAAACTTCTAACAATATGAGACCAATCTCCACACGCCCCCTCACGTGTAAGGCCAGTCATTCGGCCTAACACGTGGACCAATATACGAGTGACCAGTCATTCGGTCAACACGCCCCCTCACGTGTAAGGCCAGTCATTCGTCCTAACACGTGGATTTTCTTCTGTAATGTTAACTTCACGAACTCTTGAAGCTAACGATACCCGCGATGCAACTCCTTCTGCACCACCTACTTCATTTGTAGGATTTTTTCTCACCTACGTCATCTGTAAGATTTTTCTTCTCACCTGCGATGCAACTCCTTCTGCACCACCTACTTCATCTATAGGATTTTTCTTCTCACCTACCTCATCTATAGGATTTTTCTTCTCACCTACTTCACCGTAGGATTTTTCTTCTCACCTACCTTATCTATAGGATTTTTCTTCTCACCTACTTCACCGTAGGATTTTTCTTCTCACCTACCTTATCTATAGGATTTTTCTTCTCACCCACTTCACCGTAGGATTTTTCTTCTCACCTACCTTATCTATAGGATTTTTCTTCACCTACTTCACTGTAGGATTTTTTTCTTCTCACCTACCTCATCTGTAGGATTTTTCTTCTCACCTACTTCACTGTAGGATTTTTCTTCTCATCTCATCTCAACCTCAGTTATACTTCTCTTTTCCTCCCTCAAGTTTGAGCACGTAACAGAGTGAAGTATCCAACTTGAAAGAAATTAGAGTTATTGACTTGTAGGAAAAACATCAGGAACAAAAAAAATTGTATTTTTTTTAATTTTTTTTATATGATTCTCTTTAACTAAAGATACTTAGTATACCTAAAACACTAAAAAAACATGAATTCTCTAACTTTCTCTCTCTCCTCTCTCTATACTGGCTTTGATACCATATTAAATTCTATGTAGGATCTAACAAGAAAGAGGAGAGAATAAACGCGGAATTAATAAAAGACTACATTGATAATAATTTGGTGTGTCTTACAAAGGTGATAACCAGTGCCTTTTATAGGCATCACAAACCTTAAGTCAATTTCCTAAAACTCTACGAATTATATAAGGATACTACTTCTAAACTTAAACTTAAGCCTAAACTAGGAAACTTATTCAAACTAGGAAACTCATCATATATTGCCAAACTTCTAACAATGTGGGACCAATCTCCACATACTTCTTTTCTAATTGATAAACCATTTTATAATGTTTATCTTTCTCCCATGGATAAGCAAAAGCATCATAAAAATACAACTCTTTTTCTCTTTTGTGTAGACTTGGAAACTCAACTACTTCTTGTTTCAATTCAATATATTTATCTACTTCAACTTTTCCATCATCATCTGATTCATCAGACCCATACATTCTTTGTCTCCTCTTATTATAATAATTTCTCTTTGATTTATCAAGTGATGACATTTTCTTGTCAACCCATTTATCCAGAGGAGTTGTTTCAGAGGATGATTCTGAGTCACTGGGGGTTGCTGAAATGGGTCCAAGAGATTTTCTACGTCGAGGTGGAGGAAGGGAATCAGGAGATGGTCGAGATATAATGAGGTCATATTGAAGTGGATATGGAGTTGCAGGTGTAGAGAAAGAAAGTGAAGGGGGTAATGAAATAATTTTATTGAAAAGGATTAATCTTGATGTAGGTAATACGGACAGTTTTGCTGAAAGAATTCTGGGTTTGGGTCGAAGAATTAGTAGAGAAACATGAGATAATGAGAGAGATTTCGCCATTTTTGTTGTAAAGTTTTCCATTTTCTTAGGTAGAGGTAAACACAGAAGTAAGGTTGGGAACCATAACCTATTATTTAAGTCCGGTTCCAATCTTTAACCAAACCAGGGAAAATGTTAGGGGCACTAGCTGCACGCCTTACCTGGCCCTATCTACCTTCCAGTCATGACTCATGACATCTTTATGAATTAACCCCTATACATCTAGGGCTGTCAATGGGGGCTGTAAATCAAGAACTGAGTGATTCCGTTCCAGTTCCGGATCCCAAAACTAGAGTGATTTCATAACCGGATAGGTCTAATAGCAAACAGTTATAAACGGGTTTTAACTGTCGGGTACTAGCTGACAGTCGTTTATTGTATATTCTTTCTGTCCCACTAATAGATGATCTATTCATTTTTAAATTTTATCTCACTAAGTGATCTATATCATTAAATAAGGATAATTTCTAAAACTACCCTTTTAATTGATTATTATTAGTATAAGAAATATATATAATTTGATACCCATGTTTATATTCTTTATATAGGTGTTTTAAAATGCTTTTCAATGGTATAAAGTTTACGAATATCCGTGGTATAGTTTGAAAGATATATCATTTATAAATTTTATTAATTATTATCTATAAGGGTATAATCAAAAAAATACTTAAAAATACTCCTTTCTCTTCCTTACCTTAAGAACTGTACAATGTTAAACTATGTCACCTATTAATGGGACGAAGAAAGTATATATTATACTTTGGAAGGATAATTTGTGAAAAAATAAGAACAAATTACGGATATTTTACGTTACCTCCCTTTCAAAGATTGTTAATTAAGAAAATCTTCCCTAAAAAATTGAACATTAGCAAATCCTCCTGTTGTTAAATTTTTCATGCGCTTTCTAATTAGCTGACTCAACAGTAATATACATATAACAATAAATAAAATAAATAAAATACACAAAATAATCTCATCTTCCCTAAATTAATAAAACTTCATCCGTTGGAGGAAGATGATGATCAATGCATAGGCAGGTTGTTTTTCATTTTTTTTTTTTTTTTTTTGTTCATTCAGGCTTTGTTGTTTTGTGCTGCTTTAAGCCTCGATAGTCGTTAATTGTATTTTAAAGGCATCCAAAGCTTAATTTGCTGTAAATTAGTGGCATTACCAATATTCTCGTGAAGAACAAGATAGCCATTGGCGGTATTTTTGTCACGAACAATCCTTTTGTGAATGGTTGGAAAAACTTGTTACATTAAGTATTAATATCACTACCAATACAGTTGTATTTGAATTTTGTCTGTCTATAGTCGAATTGGACTTTAACTTCATCCCGTGCTCGTGTCAAGGTGTGTTTTCATGCTGAATGAAGCTGTGTTTGAGGTTGAGATCCATCCTTGAGTAAACCAGTGTTTCAAACGGTGCTAGAGTTTGGTGGGGTTTGAAATTGAGTCCATGCTGAAACTTGTTAACATGTTCACTGAACTGTTGTTTTACTCTCTTCTTCCTTGAGAGATTCTGAAATCACAGTTGATGGTCGGGAAATACAGGATCCAGGATTCAACATTCAATTTTTTGCTGCTCGGTTTTATTGGGTAAGCGAATACTGGAAAACTCGATGAAGCTCACGCAATTAGTGCTAGAAAGAAATGTTACTGGTTGTTTAATGGTATGCCAAACATGGTGATTTGAGAATTCTAAGAAATTGATTATTTACTATTTTTGGTTCCACACTCGATTTGTTTCATGATGTTATTTCTTGTTATCCAGAAGTTTAGTGAAATCCATGTTTGAGATGATGGAGAAAATTGAAAATCCAAAGTGAGAACGTTGTTATGGGTTTAATTAATTTAGGGAAGATAGGTTATTTTAGGTATTTTACAATTTTTTATTTTATTTTTTTTCACGTGTATATTACTGCTGAGTAAGCTAACTGGAAAACGAATAAAAAACTTTATGATAGGAGGATTTGCTAATATTCAATCTCTAGAAGGTTTTTTTCAATTAATAATCTTTGAAGGGTATGTAACGCAAAATACCCCAACAAATTAAGTTCATGCAGTAAATAGAGTGTTGAAATATTGAGAATAACAATAACCTATATTTTCATTGTATCTAGTTCACCTCCCAACCAGGGACGGAGCCAAGATTTCTAGGTTGGGCGTTCAAAAGTTTATTTTGGAGTGCAAAAAACTTTCTTGGGGATGCAAATAAGTAAAATTAGGTTTATAAATAGACTAAAATTTATAATTGGGTCTAAATTAGATTTTGGAGTTAGCTGGGCTGGAGGTGCAAGTGCACACCCTTGCACTGGGCTGGACCCGCTCCTGCTTCCAACTGCAATTACTTATCATAAATTTCTTCATGTTGTCATATTTTCGAGTCTTTACAGATACACAATTACCCCAATCATCTCTATGAAACTAATATCTTCAGCACAAAACTCTTCATCTAGCAAGAAGCAGTTAAACATAATACAAAGGATGACTATTGGGTCGTTATATTTTTTTGTTTTTTATTTTGACAAAATCAGCAGGACTGTTGGGTCGTTGTAGATGGAAAAGTAATCTTAATTATCTATTTCCTAACTACCTTTATGGTTTGATTAATTAAATATATATTTGCAATATCTTTTGTATTTTGTTTAGGATTATGGCGTACTGGTTTTTTTTTTGGATTGTGAAATCGGGATTCTTTTTATTTTTATCTAATGCGAAGACAAACATATGCTCAACTTATTATTTGAAGTTTAAAAAAATTATATTTTTTGTTTCCATGCATGCTATTCTGATCTCGACTATTTCTGAGTCCCTTTAGCTGCTCTTCTAATTACCCCTAATCCAATTGTATCTTGCGGTAGTGCACAGTAGTTTGGTTTATCATCAGTAATTATCCATATTATCTTTGTTAATATTATTTGATATAAATTTATTGAGACCATGAATATGGTAATTGAGCTTTTTAAATTTAATTTTTTAATAAGAAAGAAAGATTCAATAAAAGATTGAATAGAAATTGATAGGTCGTCAGCCAACTAAAATATTTCATATACTTTCTACAATAACGAGTATAGTAGCAAGTAGGAATTCGTTTCCACAGTGAGTAGGGAATTGTTTTTTGCTTTCAACTTCTTAGGTAACTAGGGGGATTGTTGAATTTCTAAGCTAAACTAAATTAAACTAAAAACAAAGTGAATAAAAATTGTGAACGAAAATAGAAAATACTGGTTAGAGGTTTCATCTTCCATCACCAAACATGTTCATCAATCGATTAAAATTAACATTTAATTTCTACTTATACAAATAGCCCTAGAGAACCCATCGAGAGCATACTCCGGTAAATTTCTTATGTCATCGCATACCATAAGGATGAATATGCAAATACTACTTAGCAAACAATCTAATGTAATGTGCTCTTAAGTTTAATCCTCCAAGAACGTTAGGTTTTTTGAAATAGGCTAATCAATGCAATGGAAGTACTATGAATATTCTATTTAACATAGGTAAAGCTTCTACATGCAATTACACGAAGGTTTTGAATACAATTAGTAATCAGATTATGCTACTTATAACTAGTTCTATCGACTATCCCGTGTCTCCAAACCCTAGTTTAGCTTTAAATATGAATATGTGTTCACTCAGTATGCATCCTCCATACATGAACGATAAAAAGAGATAACAAAAATTAAAACTAACCAACCATATTCATTCTTATGTTTAGAACTTCCGATTACATCTCCAACTAATAGAAGAATCAGCTACTCATGGATTTACCAAATGCCATATAAAATCTACAAGAAAAAAAAATAGGAGAAGAATAAGAGAAAATATCCTAGTTCCCCCCTTTAAGGGATAAACCAAAATTTGCTCTTTTTTCAGTTGACAAGTTGTGTTGAAAGTTGTATCTAGGTTCCCCTTTATATAGGCTGTGGTAACTCTTGATGTCTATCCAACTAACAAACCTAACCTCCTCAAACTCTTCTACCTCCTTTTGATCCTTTTCCAACTATGAGACTTAACCTCCTCAAAAACCAACAAAAAACTTTTTTTTTCACGTTCAAGCCAGCCAAAACACAATTTATTATTTCCTTCTCGCGCAGGCCTAATGAGGCCCTACAAAAACCAAATCCAAGTTGGTTTTACTATTTTGCTCATAACTTCCGCGTCCGACCTCGGAATGGCCTCATCTTTTTTGTGTTGGCTTCGTATTTCAATTATCTTAAGATGATGATAAGAACACCTGGATTCGGAAGAATTCTACTTTGTCTTTGGTCCTTATTCATCAGTAGACTCCACTTCTTTAACACTTTTATAGCAATTTCCACTTCTTTTGATTGATTCACCTAACATGAATCATAAGATAAAAACAAACGTAATAAAAATTAATATGCAAGAATAACAACTAATATAAGCATGGATTTGACACTCAAAACATGTAAATTATACACCTATTATAAATTACATCCAGTTTTTCTCTGATCAAAGTTCTTAACCAGTTTGGGATATCTTCCCTCCGCACTTGTGAGCTAGTACTACTTCTAGCTTCTTTAGATAAGTTATTTGCAATTGCATTAGACTTTCTAGGCGCATAAGCGCACTTCCGACTGATAAAGTTTTCTAACAGATACTTACAGTTAATAATGACATTATTATTTTTCCACTTAACTAACCTTAAAATAGTATTAATTGACTTAAGTATATTTAGGTAATCTCTTTCCGGATGCAGCTTTTCAACAACAAATAGCTTTTCCCACTTTATAGCCTCTAGAGCTGCAATGGCCTCTGCTTGCTCTTCATCATGTACTACTGCTGGAATAGCTTTTGCCACTCTACATGTACCTGCATAGTAAAATTGTATCAGACCAGTGCCCATTGTTTTTGTCTCTTTAATATATAAAACATCGAAGTTGGTCTTTTTAAAAAATAATCAGGAAGTTCCATTGATTATGTCTTCTTGAATGAGTCACCCTTGTGTATGGGGCTCTGATGCGTGTCAAGGGTGCAATCAAATTAGTGATCTTATTTCCACTCGATTAAAGAATAATATAATGGAAGTCAAGTTCATTCCCAGGAGGAGCGAGGTATTTCAGTTGTCAAATGTCACAAAGGGGGTTTGTTTTAGGATTTTAGCAAAGTAAATAAAAAAGCAATTAAAAGTAAAGTTTTAAGCAATTAAGAGAGATATGATCGATGAATCCTTCTTCGTTACTGGACAATCATTGAATTAGTATATTCATCTACTCATTGTTAATCATAGAGTATCACCAACCGTATAATAACAACTAGATCAGTGTTATCCCCAAAATTCCTTATATCACTGGATACGGAAGTTCTCGGTTAGCAGATTTTATCCGTCCTAACCACCTAGTAGTAGACCACTCAGGGTGTAATTTGGTTTTGTGAATTTATAGGTTAATCCTAGAAGCTAGACTCTTAGATCAAGGTCCACTTACTAGTGTTGTTCATACACACAATTGCTTCAAAGAATCCCTATGTAAGGTCTCATGTTCTTTACTTGCGTACGAGTCAATGGACTATTAGTTATCTCACAAATCAATACTAGCACTAGATTAAATCAACAAATCAATTCAGTTGGCCAGCTAAACAATCTATCAATCAATTATAAATATTCTTGGTAGTATAAACAAGCGATAATCATATGAAGAACTCAAAATAGATTCATATATTTAAATCAAATCATGTTTAGAACTTAGAAGTCATCCTCAAACAATTATGTTTTTAGCTACTTATGGATGTAGAATCATCCATGTTATGTATATAAGAAAATAGATAAGAAATTGTTACGATAATGGAACCGCTCCGAAACTCTAGCTTTCTCCTCTTGTGTTGCTCTCTCCTCCAAGACTTGTAAAGTTGTGTAAAAGGTGTCTTCTTAATGTATTGGGAGTCTTCATATATATAGGGATTAAAATCCTTCCGGGCCCATGTTCTTTCTAAAATAGAGTCAAAAACGTGTGAAAAGTGTCCCAGACAGTGTCATGTTCGGCTACTAACTGGATGAACTTTTCTAGACGAACTTAACAACTTCTCCAGTGAGTGTCAGGTACGGATACTAATTGTATGAAGCATTAATGGCCGAATTCTCTCTGGACACTTTTATATTTCGTCGAAAACGCACTCCAAAGTTCGACTACTATCCTTGTTTCACTTATTAGCCGAACATTCTCCTGGATACTTTGTTCAAAACTCAAATTTAGCTTCGGATAGTACTATATGACCCATTTCTAGCCGAACATATCTTTGTATAGTTGTGGAAAAACTTGATCTTTCAGCTCCAGGTTCGGATACTATTTGTGCTGAATGATTATCTGTCGAACCTCTCTATGTAGACTCAAATCTTCAAATCTCGTTTTTCCTGTAACTTCTTCGTCCGATGTCGGAATGACCTCATTCTTTTTGATTTGGCTTCATCTTTCAATTATTTTCAAGATAAAGGTGAAGAATTTGGGTTTTGAACAAATTCCAAGTGGTTTTCATTTGTAGACTCCATTTCCTTAGCACATTTGTAGCTATTTCTTTGATTTCGGTTGATTCATCTAATATAAGATATGAGATAGAAAAAAAAAATGTATGAACAAGTAATATGCAAGAATTATAGCTAAAACAAGTATGGATTTGACACTAGAAACATATGAATTAAGCATTTATCAAATTCCCCCACACTTAGCTTTTTCTAGTCCTCGAACAAACTAATCTAAACTAAACTAAAATATAACAACTCTTTTTCGTCGAGGACACGGTTACAATTAGCATGTTTAACAACCCTTTAAACCCCTAGGTGTCTCTAATGGACGATTTATAGTCTCGTGAGGGTTTACAAGAGGTATACTCATAAACTCTAAATTCCAACTTTCAAACATTCCAGAGCACATGCGTCCAAAGAGCTACGAAGATATAAAGTTTCTGCACACTAACAATAAGAATTTAGAAGTATCAAAGAAAATTATTCTCATGCTTATCTCTTGAACTATGAGAAAACCACCATATGAAAGAATCCTGGCTCAAGAGTGATCGAATAAGCATTTCGCCTCGACTTCTGCCTCACCAATATGATTTTATGAAATTGACACCAAAATACGCACTTTATGGTTCTCATGTGAGCAGGAAGGAGTGAAGATATAAATCCTGCACATGTTGAATGGTGGGAAGGAAAATGAACCTTCTGAATTATATGAAGATGTTATCCCATAAAAACGTGGGACGAAAAAGAACCTTTTTTTTCTGATAACCTCTAAGAAATAAAATAAATACTATGTAAGGATGGGAGTGCTTACTTACATTCTCACCCGATCTACAATCAGCAGCACTCTCACATCATCTAATAGAAACGTCTTCAGTCTTCAATCTTCAATGGTTGATGATGAATGAACTTCATATAACCTTAACAATTGTAATTATTTTCCTTAATTTCTTGTTGTTTGAAACTTATTTATAGATTTTTTCTTCCCCGTGGTCTTATTAAAATAAATACAAAAAGAAGTATACTGAAGCAATGATAAAAAAATTTTTTTGAAGAAGAAGAACTCAAAATATAAACCGAAAAATAAATAAAATGAACAGTGAAACTACTATGGAAGTGGGATAAGGACTTTACCACTTGATTCTTCACAACTTGTATTATCTCGATATCATGAACTTCACTAACTCTCATCTTTTGATTTCTTTTTGTCTTGTACATAAGTCTTCAACATGTATATATAATTCTGCTCATTGTACTGTTTTTTTACTTGAATATGAATTTTTCTCTTTCTTGTACCATTACTTGTAAACCTTGAACGTCTTCAACTTTCCTTCAAATTTTTGATGCTCCGCTTGTTGATGATAATGGTGTTTCTATGAACCTGTTGCTGTCGAGAGAATGGTGCCAATTGCAAACAAGACTACAAAATAGAGTTAGCAATTCTGATGACACCCTCATGATTGATAGAAATAGCACTCAAGAGATCAAAAAGTAGTGCTGAAATTGGTGCAAAGTTGGGTAGCTCATCATTCTACCCGGAGTTTACGCAGATGAAACACTCTAAACAGACAATTTAGCCTGATACTAAGAACCCCAAATGTCGTTCTCTATTACTTCTAAGTTCAACTATTTCGGTAAGAACTCCGTATGTACACTTAACTAGAAGTATACTAAGTGGCTCTAAAATACCCAACTGTTGGAGGTTTTCATGCAAATATGTACAAAAAGTTTAAAAATTTACTTACAAAAGTGAGAACTCTAAGTAAAGACTAAAAACTTTATATGCTAAATACTCCCCCACGATTAAACTTTACATTGTCCTCAATGTAAATTGACTCCTCCAATGTAATATCAAGATAGGAAATCATATAATATGATATGCAAAACTACTAACAATCGAAAGAGAAAGATAGAAATACAAAACTAACGGGTTGCCTTTAATTCATCGTTTGGTTTAAAGTCGTAATACCGACTCTCTACTTGTCCGTATTAATCCTTCAGAGGGAGCACATCTCGAAACTTAAGCACATCTACATCCACATAAGCGATGTTTTCGTAATATGACTTTAATTTATGGCCATTGACCTTGGATACTGTCCCATTTCGGAGACTACTAATCTCAACTGCACCATGAGAAAAAACATTAGTAACAACATATGGTCCAATCCAGTGGGACCTAAACTTTACAGGAAATAGTTTAACACGAGAATAAAATAAAAGAACTTTCTGTCCCACAACAAAATTCTTTCGAGAAATCATCTTGTCATGGAAAAGCTTAGTTTTCTCCTTATACATATGGTAAATCTCGTAAGTATCATTACGTATCTCCTCTAGCTCATTAATTTTTTAACTTTCTTTGCTTCCTCGCTTCATCACACTCCATGTTGCACATTATGTTCAAGTTCAACCGGGAGATGACAAGCTTTGCCATAAACCAACCGATATGGAGACATACCAATCGGTCTCTTTTAGGCCGTTCTATACGCTCATAATGCATCATTGAGCCTCAAGCTCCAATCTTTCCGTGTAGTATTGACGGTTTTCTCTAACATGGACTTAATCCCATGATTTGAAATTTCAGCTTGCCCACTAGTTTGTGGGTGGTAAGGCGTATCAATCTTGTGTGTAACATTATATTTCTTGAGAAGAGAATAAAAGGATTTCTGAAAGTGTGATCCTCCATCACTGATAACGGGGTGTGCCATGTCTAGTGAAAATATTTTCATTCACAAAAACTTGAAAATTATTAGTAGAGGTGGTTTTAGCTTCCACCCATTTTGAAACATAATCCACAACAAGAAGTATATAAAATTTTCCATATGAATTAACAAAAGAGCCCATAAAATCAATTAACCACACATCAAATATTTCTACAACAAGAATAGGTGTGAGTGGCATTTGATTTCGAGCACCTAGATTGCCCATTCGTTGACATCTATCACAAGATTTGTAAAAAACATACGCATCCTCAAATAAGGTGGGCCAATGAAAACCACTCTCAAGAACTTTGAGAGCGGTAGTTTAGAACCAAAATGCCCACCACAAGCATAAGAATGAAAAAAATTAAGAATGGATTGAAATTCAGAGTCGAGTACGCACCTGAGGATAATCTGCTTAGCACAATATTTACTTAAGTAGGGATCATCCCACACATACTGCTCGGCTATCTTTTTAAGCTTCAGCTTTTGAAAACTGGATATTATACTAGGTTCTTGTCTCGTAACCAAGTAGTTCACTATATAAGCGTACCAAGGTATTGATTCTTCAATTAAAAAAAGTTGTTCGTCTGGGAAACGATCCTGTAAGGGAAGTTCTTCCTCAGAAACAACAAGTCTACTAGGATGATTTGCAACAGTATTCTCAACACCTTTCTTGTCTCTAATATCTATGTCAAATAATTGCAATAATAGTATCCACCGTATAAGCCTTGGCTTAGCTTCTTTCTTCTTCAGTAAGTACCTAAGTGCTGCGTGGTCAGAGTAAACAACAACCTTGGTACCCACCAAATAAGATCTGAATTTTTCTAGTGAAAAAACTATAGCCAACAACTCTTTTTATGTGGTAGAATAGTTTTTTTGTGCATCGTTTAGGGTCCTAGATGCATAATAAAATAACATGGGACAATTTATCCAACATTTGACCCAAAACGGCTCCAACTGCATAGTCACTCGCATCACACATCAACTCGAACGGTAAACTCCAATCAGGTGACTTGATAATTGGTGCAGTTGTCAACAATTTTTTCAATTTTTCAAAGGCATCCTTGCACTCCTTGTCAAATTTAAAAGTAGCCTCTTTTTGCAACAATTTGCACATTGGAATTGAGATTTTGGAGAAATCTTTGATAAACCGCCTATAAAAACCCGCATAACCAAGAAACGAGTTAATCTCCTTCATCATGTGGGGTATTGTAAGTTTCTTATTAAGTCTATCTTTTCTTTGTCTACTTCGAGCCCTCTAGACGACACAATGTGACCGAGCACTATACCATGGTTTATCATAAAGTGACATTTCTCCCAGTTAAGAACAAGATTAGTGTTTATGCATCTTTTAAGCAGAAGTTCAAGATTTATTAAGCAAATATCAAATGAATTGCCATAAACACTAAAATAATCCATAAATACCTCAATTATGCATTCCTCGTAATCAAAAAATATACTAACCATACATCTCTGAAAAGTGACAGGCGCATTGCAAAGACCAAACGATATCCTTTTATTTGCGAACATACCAAAAGGAAAAGCAAAAGTAGTCTTCTCTTGATACTCTAGTGCGATAAAAATCTGATTATAGCTCGAACAACCGTCCAAAGAGCAATAATGTGAATGTCCCGACAACCTCTCTAACATCTGATCAATGAAAGGAAAAGGAAAGTGGTCCTTTCGTGTAACAAAATTAAGCTTTCTGTAGTCTATGCATACTCTCCATCTTGTTTGAACTCGTGTAGGAACAAGTTCATCTTGATTTCTGACAACAGTAACACCAGACTTCTTAGGTACCACCTGTATTGGACTAACCCATTTGCTCTCAGAAATTGGGTAACTCACCCCCACATTTAGCAATTTGAGGATCTCTTTCTTCACGACCTCCATTATTGGGGGGTTAAGCCTACGTTGTGCATCACGTAATGGCTTTGCATCGTCTTCCATTGGATGGACTAATACCTTTGATATCAGCAATCGTCCAACCAATGGCTGTTTTATGCTCTTTCAGAACCCTAATTAAGCATTCTTCCTGTACTGATGTGAGATTCTTTGCAATAATGACTGGGAGCTCTTTCCCATCACCCAAGTAAGCATACTTTAATTGATCATGTAGAGGCTTCAGTTCTAATTTAGGTTCCTACACAACAGAAGGCTAAAGGAACTTCATCAGTTACGGGTAAAGAGATGTATGTTATATTACCAGTTTGAGCTTCTTGTGATGTCGTTAAGGAACCACACATCTCCAAAAATTCTTTTGCAACGTCAACGTCCAGGTTAGGCATCCCATGGATGTCAAGATTAATATTATGTCGCAACACATTCCCAAGTTCATCTTCATTACTCAAATCAAGCATCTGCTGAGCTAACAAATCAACGACATCAATAGAGAATACAGAATGGACATCACTTGGATAACGCATAGCTTCAAAGATATTGAAGCATATAATTTCTTTGTCAAACTCCAAAGTAAGTGTCCCACTATCGATATCAATCTTCGTGTTCGCAGTCTTTATAAACGGTCTCCCAAGAAGTAACGAGGTAGATGAAAAATTATCTTCATTATGTATATCTACAACATAGAAGTCAACCAAAAATATTAAATCATTCAATTGAACTAACACATCTTCCACGAGTCCTTTAGGATATATGTTGGACTTGCTTTCCAATTGAATGATAATCCATGTCTCTTTTAAAGGTCCAAGATTTAAAGACTCATAAACATTGGTTGACATCACACTAATGGATGCTCCCAAATCAACCAAAGCACGCCCAAACCTCTTGGTACCTATAATAATTGGTACTATGAAACCACCAGGATCATTGCACTTTACGGGCATCTTCTTCAACAACATAGTTGAAGCACTTTCACCCACCTGCGTAATCTGGTTAGTAATCAACTTATCCTTCTTTGTGCATAATTCCTTCAGAAATTAGCATAACTAGGTACCTGTCTGATGGCCTCAATAAATGGGATATTGATTTGGATCTTGCTGAAAATATCCATAATTTCCCTATCTTGAGCTTGTTTCTTTGACTTGCCAAAGCGACTAGGAAAAGGTGGTGGAGTGGAAAAAGTAGGCATTGTGTCCTTAGGTTGGGCGGTTGAGGTTGACTTTTCCTTTGGTACGGTTTCTACCTCTACTTCCTTTTCTACGTCGTCATTATTCTCTTCTCGTTGTTGTGGCTCTTCAACTTGCCTCCCACACCTTAGAGTTACAACATTGATGTGCTCTCTTGGGTTCACAAAAGGTTGTTAAGATAACTTTGTCGACGTTTGTGCCTTTATCTGATTCATGTCTGTAGAAAACTGTCCCATTTGAATTTGCAAGTCCTTTATAGCCATATCTTGTTTCTGCAGAATTACATCCTGACGCTAAGAGTTTGCTTTCTGTTCCTGAGCACTTGCATCTTGCTTCTGTATCATAGCCTTAATCATATCCTCTAAAATGGAACTCTGAGTTTGTTGTTAAGTTGAGGACTATGTTGGAATTGTGGTTGTTGAAAACCACTATGTCGCCCATAAGCTAGTGGCATAAGAGATGCAGCTTGCTTGTTCGCATAACTGAAATTTGGGTGATCTTTCCAACCAGGATTATAGGTATTATAGTAGGGATCATACCTTAGCCTTGGATTAGGGAATAAAGAATTAATCTCGGCCTTTGATGGGATTTTGATTTATACCGCAAGAGTATGGATGTCGATGAGACAGTATGCAAGCACGGTTCGTTCCACAGGGATTTTAGAATTGTAATTTCTAGTTTTTAGTCAATTATTGTGCTAATAACAAATTGATTGGTGATTCTAATCTAAAATTCTAGAACACAAAAAATAAAACTAAAATTGGTTTACAAGGAAAATGCAACCTAGGATGTTGAGATTCCATCACAATTATACATACTATATGTTTACAACCATTCTCTATAATTTTCTCAAAACAATACATAAAACGATTTCGGACAAAATATTTACGTTTTGGAAAATATGGAATTTTAATCTAATTACTTTTCTCAAAATATTAACAATTTTACTTCACTATAGAATGCTATTTTCTATAAATAATATTTAAAAAGATTATTTAAACATTAAAGGACACATGAAGAAATTATTATCATTATAAATCTGGAAATAGGACCAAGACAAATTGTTATAGAAAATGATTATAACATGCTAGCAAACAAAATAGGACTTCATATGTAATCCTAGATGAGGGTTCTAGATGTTCATGGCAAAAAGAGTAGAAGAAAGTAGAGAAGAAACCATTTTATTCATGCTTTTATAAAACAATTACAATATAAGACTTACCAAATGCGTCTTAGAATGGTTAAAATGAGTTATTGAATTTCAAACAACTTCTGTGTGTAGTAGCGTAGATGGTGGGTTTTTGAAAAGGATAAAATAGTAAATTAACTCTAAAGGCTCGGGTCTGAGAAATA
Source organism: Papaver californicum (assembly GCA_023531435.1). Taxonomy (NCBI): domain Eukaryota; kingdom Viridiplantae; phylum Streptophyta; class Magnoliopsida; order Ranunculales; family Papaveraceae; genus Papaver; species Papaver californicum. The sequence goes on from JAJJMC010029502.1 coordinate 2,832,586, forward strand.
CTAAACTTTAAAATTCTCTAAAACAAGAATTTAATTTAGGGTTTTCGAAACGATTGAAAATAAGTTCGTAACAACTATAAGTGTGTCAAAAATACTTTCAAACCCTAATTAGGGTTTGAAAATAGATTCGAAATACTTATAAGCATGTCAAAAAGTATTTCAAACCCTAACTAAGGTTTGAAAATAAATTCGCAACACTTATAAACGTGTCAAAAGCGTGTCAAAATTTTCAAACCCTAATTTTGAAAAGGGAAGCTAACCATATCTTCTTAACGGGGACACCTTCCCAACTCATGTATTTGATTCAAAAGCAAAGCTTGCACGTCTTAATCAAAGGACAAGCGTGAAACATCATGCTTCTCATGAAAAATTTGATGTTTTACTATTTTTCGATAAACATGTGAGGCTTTGGTCAAAAATTAAAACATGAACTACTTGCTCCTTAATATAAAAAATTCAAACCCTAATTTTTAAGAAGGAGACGTCTCTACCTCTTACCTTCCAACGTGTGCACCATTAGCCAAGCAGCTAAGCTTGCATGATTATTCTCAAGACAAAACTCGCATGCCTTCAAAAAGAAAGCCAAGTCCACACGACTTGCTTCTTATCAAAATTGACAATTTTACTCTTTTACTCTCAACATGTGAGGTTGAATACAAAGAGTGAAATATGAGCGTCTTGCTTCTTGTTAAAAAAAAATTAACGTCTTGCTTCTTACAAAAAATTAGCATTTTACTCTTTTACCCTCAACATGTGAGGCCGGGTGCAAATAACAAGAAATGAAACTCTTGCATCAAGAAAAAAGTGGACGTTTTCCCCTCTTCTTTTCACGTGAATAATTTGGTTTGGTAAATTAGGTTTTGACAAGATTCAAATCCTAAGCTATGCTGGGCCTCTCTCACATATATCTTCGTATGAGGCTTCACATACAATTTTTCATGCTCAACAGCATACACTCGTATTTTTTTATGTTCTAGTCAGCTAGACTCCTCATCTAGTCAAGAAAGATATATTTATTCAAGTCTTCTATACTCCTCATCTAGTCAAGCAAGACATATATATTCTAGTATGCTAGACTCCTCATCTAGTCAAGCAAGACATATTTATTTTATTCTACTCTGCTGGACTCATCAGTCTAGTCAAGCAAGACAGACTCGTCAGCTGGTCAAGCAAGACAACTCTCTAGTCAAGAGACCCCATTAGTACAAATCTGGTCTTTTGTGACAGTTCAAACATCAAAACAATGACAGTTCAATAATGAACTGTCACCATAGAATTGATGGGGGGATATAGGTAACAGTTTTTTACTAAAACTCATACTAATAGTGGGAAAACGTCAGACAGTTTTACAACTGTTACCGAATAATTATACTATGGCAGTTTTATAGAAAAATTTTATTATAATAATATGATGAATGATAACAGTTATAAACTGTTACTATTTTTAAGATATTGTAACAAACGTAGGATCCACTAATACTAAAGGCAGAGATGAGTTGTCAAAATACTATGTAAAGTTGTAAACTGAAGCACATGATCCCGTTTCTTTAAGAAAACCTAATTCGATCTTTCTCCGATATTCCTCTCCCATTCTTCCCCACTATTTTTTTGCTAACTCCAACCATCACTTTCACGTCCTACATACACACTTCTTGAGAACTAAAAAATGGCATTTAAGGTTTTTACAGACATGAAAATTAGGGGGTTTGGTCGAGGAAATCAAAAACCAAATTAGGGGTAGCAGTCATCAAATTTTGAGATTTTTGCAATTAACCACTTCCTCTGATCTATGTTGTCCCGCGATTTAATTTTGGATTTTCCTCTTCTTTTTGTGCACAATCCTGAATATGGGTTTTTCCTTTTCAATTTTTTTTTGGGTGAATTGCTAACTTATTTTAACCTACTGCAGTTTTTAATTTACTCAAGGGAAGAGTTACAATGGTTACGGACAAGTTTGTTAATTTCTATCAAATTATCAATCCATGTTTAAATTTTTTCTCATCCTTCGATTCTGTTTGTGGTTTTTGATTAACTTTTGTTTTGGTTGAAAGTGAAGTCTATGAATATGGAAAGAAGAATACTCCTGGGGCGGTGAGATCTACAATTGGCTAAGTGGAAGATATTGTAACCAATGTTTTAGTCCTGTTTGTGACAAGTTTATGAATTTACCGTATGATTTTCTGTTTTTCTTTGATAACAAGGTACTATTTTATTTGTTTCATAACTCTCTTTTGTGTGTATTAAATAGTTCAATTGATTTTTTATTGATCATTGATTGAATTCATGTAGTCCAAATTGGGTATAGCAAACGCATGAGTTGTATTTTGAGGTCTCCTCTTAGTATGCCTGGATATATTGTAAGTACCATGTTTTTCGTCGTATGTTCTACAAATTGAATATATTTCATACTAACTTTTTTGCTTCTAAATGTATATCAATTTGATTGTTGGTTATTATAATTCCCTCTATTGAATATGCTTCTTCACCTTATAGGTGATGGTGGTGAAACCTTTCAGGTCGGTCAGCAAATATTGCCTCTGACTCCTTTTGTGATAGTCTTTTGTTTCCCATAATATAATCGTCTTCAAAGTTTTGTGCTCAAATGGCTACTTTAAAACTTGGAATCTCAAAGGGTCAGATTTAATTGTTTCCAGGTTGCAGGCTTTCGTTATATGGTCAATATGTTTACTCGGTATGATTATTCTTAAAGATAATCATGGTTATTTTTACAATGGTGCCAACTTCTTTAGAAAAGCTACTTGGAAGATATATGTTTATTTACTGCATTGTTTCATGTTGTGTATCGTTGTTATCTTATAGCAAAGGAGCTGTTCCAACCGTTATTGGTTTGTGTTCCATTATTTATATTTGACGTCATCTAGTCAAGCAAGACATATTTACTTTATTCTACTCTGCTTGACTCATCAGTCTAGTCAAGAAAGACAGACTCGTCAGCTGGTCAAGCAAGAAAAGTCTCTAGTCAAGAGACCCCACTAGTACAAATCTGGTCTTTTGTGACAATTCAAACATCAAAACAATGACAGTTCACTAATGAACTGTCACTATAGAATTGATGGGGTGATATAGGTAACCGTTTCTTACTAAAATTCATATTAATAGTGGGAAACAATCATGAATGATTTATAACTGTTGCCGAATAATTATACCGTGGCAGCTTTATAGAAAAATGTTATTATAATAATATGATGAATGATAACAGTTATAAATTGTTACTATTTTCAAGATATTGTAACAGATTCTATATAAAACTGTTATATAATTGGAAGGTTATTTTAGCAGTTCTTCTAATTACCACCGTTTTAACTTAAGAGTATCATATGTGTATAATTTACATACCGTAGGATTCACTAATACTAACGGCAAAGATAAATTGTCAAAATACTATGTAAAGTTGTAAACTGAAGCGCATGATCCCATTTCTTTAAGCGAACTTAATTCGCTCCTTCTCCGCTATTCCTCTCCCATTCTTCCCCATTATTTTTTTGCTAACTCCAACCACCGCTTTCACGTCCTCCATACACACTTCTTGAGAACTAAAAAATGGCACTTAAGGTTTTTACAGAACATGAAAATTAGGGGGTTTGGTCAAGGAAATCAAAAACCAAATTAGGGGTTCCAGTCATCAAATTTTGAGATTTTAGCAATTAACCACTTCCTATGATCTATGTTGTCCCGCGATTTAATTTTGGATCTTCCTCTTATTCTTGTGCACAATCCTGAATATGAGTTTTGCCTTTTTAATTATTATTTTTTTTGGTGAATTGCTACCTTATATTAACCTACTGCAGTTTTTAATTTACTCAAGGGAAGAGTTTACAATGGCTACGGACAAGGTTGCTAATTCTATCAAATTATCAATCCATGTTTCAATTTTTCCTCATCATTCGATTCTGTTTATGGTTTATGATTAACTTTTGTTTTCTGATCTGGGTGTAGGTTGAAAGTGAAGTCTATGAATATGGGAAGCAGATACTTCTGGGGCGGTGAGATCTATAATTGGCTAAGTGGAAGATACTGTAACCAGTGTTTTAGTCCTATTTTGACAGGTTTATGAATTTACCGAATGATCTTATGTTTTTCTTTGATAACAAGGTACTATTTTATTCGTTTCGTTACTTTCTTTTGTGTGTATTAATAGTTCAATTGATTTTTTAATTGATCACTGATTGAATTCATGTAGTCCAAATTGGGTATAGCAAATGCATGAGTTGTATTTTGAGGTTAAGGTGCCTAGATATATTATAAATACCATGTTTTTCGTCGTATGTTCTACAAATCGAATATATTTCGTACTAACTTTTTTGCTTCTAAATGTATATTAATTTGATTGTAGGTTATTATAATTACCTCTACTGAATATGCTTCTTCACCTTATAGGTGATGGTGGTGAAACTTTTCAGGTTGGTCAGCAAATATTGCCTCTGACTCTTTTTGTCGATAGTCTTTTGTTTCCCATAATATAATCGGCTTCAAAGTTTTTATGCTCAAATGGCTACTTTAAAACTTGGAATCTCAAAGGGTTAGATTTAATTGTTTCCAGGTTGCAGCATTTCGTTCTATGGTCAATATGTTAACTCGGTATGATTATTCTTAAAGCTAATCATGGTTATTTTTAAAATAGTGTCAACTTCTTTAGAAAAGCTGCTTGGAAGATACATGTTTATTTACTCAATTGTTTCATGTTGTGTACCGCTGTTATCTTATAGCAAAAGAGCTGTTCCAACCGTTATTGGTTGGTGTTCCATTATTATATTTGACCATCATCTAATCAAGCAAGACATATTTATTTTATTTTATTCTGGTGGACTCATCAGTCTAGTCAAGCAAGACAGACTCGTCAGCTGGTCAAGCAAGAAAAGTCTCTAGTCAAGAGACCCCACTAGTATAAATATGGTCTTTTGTGAAAGTTCAAACATCATAATGACAGTTCACTAATGAACTGTCACTATAGAATTGATGGGGTGATAAAGGTAACAGTTTATCACTAAAACTCATACTACTAGTGGGAAACAATCATGACAGTTTTACAACTGTTACCGAATGATTATACTATGGCAGTTTTTATAGAAAAATATTATTATACTAATATGATGAATGTAACTTTCAAGATATTGTAACAGATTCTATATAAAACTGTTTTATAATTGGAAGATTATTATAGAAGTTCTTCTAATTATCACCGTATTAACTTAAGAGTATCGTATGCCTATAATTTATATACCGTAGGATCCACTAATACTAAAGGCGGAGATGAGTTGTCAAAATACTATGTAAAGTTGTAAACTGAAGCGCATGATCCCATTTCTTTAATCAAACCTAATTCGCTCCTTCTCCGTTATTCCTTTCCCATTCTTCCCCACTATTTTTTGCTAACTCCAACCACCGCTTTCACGACCTCCATACACACTACTCGAGAACTAAAAAATAACACTTAAGGTTTTTACAGAACATGAAAATTAGGGGGTTTGGTCAAGGAAATCAAAAACCAAATTAGGGGTTCCAGTCATCAAATTTTGAGATTTTAGCAATTAACCACTTCCTCTGATCTATGTTGTCCCGCGATTTAATTTTGGATCTTCCTCTTCTTCTTGTGCACAATCCTGAATATGGGTTTTTCCTTTTCAATTTTTTTTGGGTGAATTGCTAACTTATTTTAACCTACTGTAGTTTTTAATTTACTTAAGGGAAGAGTTACAATAGCTACGGACAAGGTTGCTAATTTCTATCAAATTATCAATCCATGTTTAAATTTTTTCTCATCCTTCGATTCTGTTTGTGGTTTTTGATTAACTTTTGTTTTCTGATCTGGGTGTAGGTTGAAAGTAAAGTCTATGAACATGGAAAGCATAATACTCCTGGGGAGGTGAGATCTACAATTGGCTAAGTGGAAGATATTGTAACTAGTGTTTTATTCCTGTTTGTGACAAGTTTATGAATTTACCGTATGATCTTCTGTTTTTATTTGATAACAAGGTACTATTTTATTTGTTTCATAACTCTATTTTGCGTGTATTAAATAGTTCAATTGATTTTTTTATTGATCATTGATTGAATTCATGTAGTACAAATTGGGTATAACAAACGCATGAGTTGTATTTTGAGGTCTCCTCTTAGTGTGCTTGGATATATTGTAAGTACTATGTTTTTCCTCATATTTTTTACAAATCGAATATATTTCGTACTAACTTTTTTTCTTCTAAATGTATATCAATTTGATTGTAGGTTACTATAATCCCCTCTACTGAATATGCTTCTTCACCTTATAGGTAATGGTGGTGAAACCTTTCAGGTCGGTCAGCAAATATTGCCTCTGACTCTTTTTGTCGATAGTCTTTTGTTTCCCCTAATATAATTGGCTTCAAAGTTTTTGTGCTAAAATGGCTACTTTAAAACTTGGAATCTCAAAGGGTCAGATTTAAGTGTTTCCAGTTTGCAGCTTTTCGTTATATGGTCAATATGTTAACTCGGTATGATTATTGTTAAAGTTAATCATGGTTATTTTTAGAATGGTGTTAACTTCTTTAGAAAAGCTGCTTGGAAGATATATGTTTATTTACTGCATTATTTCATGTTGTATACCGTTGTTATCTTATAGCAAAGGAGTTGCTCCAACCGTTATTGGTTGGTGTTCCATTATTATATTTGACCATACAATAGTTCTATGTATTTCATACTATAAATTAACAGGTCGTCCAATTGGGTATGGAAACACAGGTTATTGGTTGTTAGAAGTAGGTTTTCCAGGAATGTAGATGTAGTCTATGTAACAATGATACGTCTACTTGGGTCGGACGCTACTAAGGGTGGTCAAGATGAGCTAGAATGAGCAGAAACACCGAGAAAAGCAAAGGACCTGAATATGTAGTTGCCTTAATTGTTCTGTGACACCTTACTCACAAATTGTAATATTAAAAATGTTAGGTTTATAAGAATTGATTGTTAGAATGTGCAATTTGTTCTCATGTTCTACTTATTTCATAGGTTGTTAAATCCAGTGTGTTAAGGGAAGTTATTGTACATGCTTACGCTCCGTCACTCTTCTTGGAAAATTCCAAAAGTAGTGAAAATTTACATTTAAAAAAAAAACATACTCGACCTTATCTGATGCAGGAAAAAGGCTATCGTGTTGGACCAGTTTATGATGACGTGTTGCCAATGGTTTTGGTTTTTTCTGGATCTAATTGTAAAATCCATGGCACTAGAGCAAAATCGTCATTTCTACCATTCTCTTCCTCTAGGTTAGGAAATAGTTGAAGCTTGTGGCTACAGTACTGTTTAAACCTTATAATTGGAAGTAGTTTATACTGTGTTATTGGATACAATGCATTAGACAAAAAAATAAATAAATATATAAAAATATATGAAGCAATCATGGGTTTTATATTCGGAGTCCTTAGGAATTAGGATTCCAAATTTGTTTATGAAGTTCTTTAGTTGAATCAGCAGGGTATGTTTCTTTTCTTTCTGTTTTCTGATTTTCTACATCACCACTATCTATTAGGTCACAATCTCATATTTATAAAGGTTTCTGTAGAATATCAGATGTAGTTATGCCAAACAATGATTAATAGAAATCTTATAGTTACCAAAATAGTAGTTGTATGGTGAATTAACTTTAAGGCAGAAGTAGTTTTATTAAGTTCTGTTATTTCTTTTTTTGGGTTTCTGATTTCTTCATTAACACTATCTATTACATTTGTTACGCTGATCAGTCTCATATTTATAATTGTTGGACAAGAGTTAGTAATGACCATTTTTAGAGGAAAATGGTAGCAGTTTTATGACACATCATATACTACGTAGGAACCCAGAAGTAGTCGGATCAATGAATTCACATTGCATTCAATATATACCTAGAATATGCTACTTCTGTTTTGTTACTGTGCCGATGTTGCCGTAAAGTGTATAATTTTTTTTTTGTTCTAACTCTTTGGTTAATTGTGGTATAGGTGAAGATGTTCCGTCATTGCAGTTGAAGGAGGATGTATTCAGATGTATCATGCAGTTGTATGATTGTCTTCTTACGAAGATGCATGAGCGCTACAAGAAGGGATTGAGCTTGGCGAAATGCTTGAACAACTACATTTTATTGATACTGTCGAGAGATGCAGGAGGGTATTTTGTACGCACTTCCCTTTTCTTTCTTTTTTTGAAGTTATCTTGCATTTGTCCTGTCTATGGAATAAACTTCATTATCTAGTTATTGATTCAAACATTCCGTAGATATTTGGATAGGTTGAGTTTCCTATTTAATGGCTACCAAATTGATTATCCTTTAATTCGAGGGTACGAAATTCCAGCTTGATTGGTTGTTGAAAGCATCAAAGCTAATCTGTCCGTGAAAAGAAGTTTGGCATGTAAACAACAAAATTATTATGCTCAGGTGTGTGTCTTAGTACCTGCTTAGATTGATAGCCATTAATTCATACATTTTTTTTCTAAGTGGTAACTGACGCTGCCTCCAATCATGTCTTAAGGGAAGATGTTATATTTCTCGCCAGTATGATCCCAATATATGCTTGGATTGTGAACTTGGGTTCATTTTATAAATATTAAGAAGTTGGATAGTTCGAGTAGAATACAGTTAATATGGAAATATTGAACTGTTTAAATATTCACAAACCTTTTCTTTATTTTTCATGCGTGTCAACTGTGTAGTCTTTTCCTTGTGTGCCGACAAGCCTCACTTCTTCCTGTCTGCAAGTTCCAGTTTGTTGTCTTGTTCAAGAAGTGTTGCTATGGGATTGATTTTGAGAAGTTCATGATACAGTGTTCGGAGGTTTTTTTTTTAAATGTTTGATAGCTATGCTAATTGCGTATGTATTGTTAGCATTTTGTAAACCCATTTGTACAAGCGTGTCTGAAGAAATATTTTTGTTTAAATCAAAATATATTCCTTTATTATTTTTTCATGTGTTGGTACTGTATGTGATGATGTTGAACATCTACCTAATAGGAAACAAATCAACTATATGTGAGATGTTATATGAAAAAACTGTCATAGACTAGGCTTTATGATGACAGTTTCATGAAGAAACTGCTACCTTAGTACCGCTCATGTGACAGATTGTTTACAAAACCCATAATAAAAATGTTTATCATGACAGTTCTTTGTAAAAAAAATATTATGTAAGTCGTTTGCTATTAAAAAAATTGGGTTTATGATGACAGTTTTTAATAGAAAATGTTACGTAAGTTGTCAACAATGACAGGGTTATGGAGAAACTGTCACCTTAGTAAAATAAATTAAGTTACAAATGACAGATTTATTTAGAAACTTTTACTGTATGTTATAAACAGCGACAGGTTTATGAAAAAACTGGTACTTATAGTCATGATTCTGTAACAGTTTTCTTAAGATATTTCGTAACAGAGGCTTTGGTGACAGTGCAATTATTTTCCAAAACTGTCACATAAATATTTTGGTGACAATTTTTAATTGTCAGATAAGCCCTTCATTTTAACAACAGTAGTGCTTAATACTACTACACGAGACATCAAATGTCAAAAATGGAGGGGGGGGGGTATTCAATAGGGTTTTGGTCTGGCGGTCTACGACATATGGTGCAACAGTGCACTCACTAAAGAGAAATTCTGGAAAGCTCAATAGCAGTTGAGTAGAGAAGTGGCAAGTTGAGTAACCAACTATTCAACCGCAATTTAAGTGGAGAGCACTTTCAACACCTTCTCCACCTCACCACTACTCAACCATCGACAGTTTCTTCCAGAGAAGAATTCATGTGGTTATAATAGCTATCATATAAATAGATTCTCAATCTATTGAACAAAAACAAGACGACAAAATAACAAGTCAGAATTGGACAAAACTCTAAGTCTAAGTTTGATACAAGTCTAACACAGAACAACATAAGTTGAACTCGATCATTCAACCTTCTCACACAGAAGAATTGTTCATATATTTACACCAACTACATCCAACAGAGTCTGATACTTTGACCTCAACCTTCTCTCGCTTCCCTCCTTAATACCAACCCTTCTCCTTCTCATTTTTGTGACTGGAGCAAGATTGGAACGACCATTGCTTGGTTTTGGTCAGGATTCTACAAATTGATCTCTCGAATCTAAACAAAGTACTTCAATAGTACAAATGTTTAAGGATTGAAGAATTATCACCTTCTTACCATACTTTTTCCTAAATTAGCCTTTAATTCGTTTTCCCCATAAACAAGTAGACTTAGGACCGTCGTTGGGACTGCAGCAAAAACTGGTTCTGAAACTGTTGAGTACAAAGGTATTGGTAACAGTTTTCAACGACATTTTTATACTGTGATTTCTTCTTCTTCTGCTTCTTCTTCTCGCCTGAAGAACCCTAACTTTCATAATTTTTCTCTCTTTGATTTTCCTTTGACTCTGGCAGAAGCCAGCCTTCCCATTTGCTCCACTCGACCTCCTATTTATAATAAATCAATCCCATCTCCTCAAATCTTCTCATTCAATGACAATATTGTCTCGATTATTCTCGGTAATGAAATTTTTTCTTCACAATATCTCAGACCTGATTTTTTTCTCTTTTTGAACGGATTCCGATCTGTTGTTGCCTTCTCACTTCCTGATACACAAATCTTTAGGAAATATAGTCACTTTTATTACACAGGAAAATCTCTTTGTATCATATAAACCCGAGAGTAGATTTTCTTCCCTATTTTGCGGCAAGCAACTATTCAAGATAAATTTCTTTAGGTTGTTTCGATGTGTACAACTCTATTGATGAGGCAAGAGTATATCTTGTCTTTAAAACATAAAAATTCTCATTTAAATTCATATAAAATCTTCACAGATCGAACAAAACAAATTTCTGCCAAAATTTTCACTTTGAAATGGAAGAGATGAAGGTGGGTGCCCGTAGCAAAAGTGTGGGTGACTTTATAACTTTTAAAGACAATTTTTCCCACAAACTTTATTCTTCGAAAATACCTAAAAATACAATAAATACACAATATAAGTACACGATTGAGTTCTAACAATACATAAATCGGGAACAAATCAGACACAAAAATGTGTTTATCAAATACCCCCAAACTAACAAACATGGAAAATTAGATGGATTTGAACCATCAACCTCCGCAAACCTTGTGATAAACTTGAGCGCTCTACCATTTTGAGTTTATGAGTTCATAAATTTAAGATTGAGTCTACTACAGTCATTGAAGAACAAATGTAAGATTCGAATCAGGTCAAAAATCCAATCTAAATCATTTTAGAAAATATTAGATGGATAATCCAATCTAAATCAATCTAAATCATACTCATACCGACAAAGCAGTCCATATATCCTTGAGATGTCACAAAGGTGTACAACTATGTACAACTATGTACACACCTACATAAATCTAACAATCAAACATCCATGCCCATACAAAACAGACCATATATCCATGAGATATCACTGAGGTGTACAACTATGTACAAACCTACAACAATATAAAAAATCAAACATCCATGCCCATAAAATAATCCATATATCCATGAGATAGTATACTGGTGTACAACTATGTACACACCTATAACAAATCTAACAAGAAGAACATGCATGCACATAAAGCAGTCCATATATCCATGAGATATCGCACAGGTGTACAACTATGTACACTCCTAAAGAAATCTAAGAAAAAAAACATACATGCCCACAAATCAGTCCATATATCCTTGAGATATCACAAAGTTGTACAAATATGTACACTCCTACAACAAATCTAAGAAAAACAATGTCTATACCCATAAAACATGCCAATATATCCCTGAAACAGCATACCGATGTATAAATCTCTACACTCGTATAACAAATCTAAAAAAAATTCAAACTCCATATCCACAGAACATGCCATATATCCCTGAAATAGTTTAAAATCAAAATTAAAAAAAATAAAATTAAAGTTCAATGAAAATCAAAAACCTAAAACAATAAAATAAAAAACGCAAAGAGTAATCAAAAGATCGAACAAAAAATCAAAGATCTAAAAGATATCTTCATCGATCAAAATATCTTGCATCCAAAAACGATCAAAAATCAAACAAAGAATAAATACAACAATAAACAATAACCAAAAGTTCAGATACTAACTAGTGAACTTCTCCAGCAAATCTTCAATGAAAAAATTCTCTCACGGATGATGATACAATTTTTGATGTTAAATAGATTAGTAATCTTAATCTAACAGATGTTAAGTGGTTTGTATTTGGTGATGATGGTACCATTTTTGATGTAGAAGCAATTCCAAATACGAAAACTTCATTCGCCTTTTCTCTCTCTCCTCAAAAATCTCAAATATGAAATTATACTCTCTCTCTTTTAGTATATATAGGAGGATATTTAGGGTACTACGGAAAAATATGATTTTTTGGATCGGGAGGAGTATGGACTAACTCGTCCAAAATTTGAACTAAACTGTCTACACAGAAAAATTTGGACTAACCAGTACTAGGTTTAGGGGGACCTGACTAGAGAGTCTAAAGCCCAACACATTTGGACTAAATGTTAATTTCTACTTAAAATGAAGGGATAATAGACTCTTGGGGGGTGTTTTTTTTTTTTCACTATATAATGATTAGCACTTTCAAGTGAAAAACACTTTAACGTACTTGCACTTTCAAATGTTATTTTGAAATGTTGTGTGTTTGTTTTTTAAGCACTTTTAAGTGCTTTTAAATGTTGTTATGTGTTATTTTTTTCATTTTAAAGTGTTTTTTATGTTACAACTGTCTATTTTATCCTTAGATATGTTTCTTTCATTTTAATGATAAAATTCATCATATCAGTATGTTAGAAGATTAAGTTTTCCAAAACAAATACTTGGATACCTATTTCAAAGTCGAACCTTTGAATGGACATGAGGTTGTAACTAGTTCAGATGTTGCAACGGTAAGATGCAAAATGTAAAGAAAACAAGAAAAAGGAACTGCAAAGTTCAAAACCTCATTTATATTTAATTCGGAAGAGGACTAAATGGTACACATCTGGATTAAGGTTTCATCATCATCATTTCTCTACAGCTTTAACAAAGAAGGAAAAGATACGCCTGTGCATTTAATGGTTCTCTGTGCATACTACCACTATCTATATATGAGAAAAATAGAGTACATGTGTTGTTTTCAATGATCCAAAATTGGATTAAAAAATAAATAAGTATCGGAAGTGGTCATCTGTACAAGGAACAGTTGGGACTGACCATTAGAATGTTTTGTTAAACTGCTAACTAGACCTCTGCCGTTGGGAAAGCTTCAGAATCTTCACGACGTGACTGCCACTTACAAAACGTTACTCTGCTTGTAACTAATCCACACTTCAGTATAACTAGGTGGGTATGGTATGACTATTTTCCTAATGCCGCTCGCTTTGTATTCCATCAAATCAAGTATCTGCCTGCATAGAAATTGTAGATATATTATTTAGTTAAGTCTCGGTAATAAGACTATACAGCTTAGCTCAAAATTATAACTTCAAAAACCACGTCTAGAAAGCACTGAAGACGCGAGCAGTGAACCAGGAAAAGTAGTCACATATGCACATGATAAGTATGGTATCATCAATATTAACGCTGCAAGCCAATGGCATGAAATCAGTTGCAGCAAGTCCATGTTACCTGTAAATAGTCCAGCTCAGACATACTTTCAGAGACAAGTATGTATAGCGACCTCAAACCTACATGGAATGAGCAAAATGATCAGACACATATTGTGTGTTGTATGTTACACAAAACTAAACACAACAGGGGGTCAATGCTTATTTTACACTACAAAAACCATCTCTAGCTCAAGTTTAGCAGAGAAAAACAAATTCACTAAGATGACCCGAGGGACCTGAATGTACGCTATCTATCACACTATAATATTAATATAAATTGAAAGATACAGAAAGAGTAGAAATTACCCAAGATAGCAAATAAATTAGAAGATAAAACTATCACAGTATCTCTTGTAACTAGGGATGCACAAAAAATCGAAAAACCGACAAAACCGTACCGAACCGAACCAAAAACGAGCGAACCGAGTCGAACCGAATATCTAAATGGTGATGAACGGTTACGAGAAAAAAAATCGGTTAATTTTGGTTCGGTTTTGGTCCTACCCTAGAACCGAACAAAAAAAACCGAAAAAACCGATTAATAATAGCCATTGGATTCAGAGGGTTTTTAGCCGTTGATCTCTAACCCTAATATAAAAGAAAAAACCTAGATTTGTTTCATTCTTTCTTCCTGCGCCTCTCTCCGAAATTGCTAAAAAAATGGTTACTACATAATGATGGCTAAAATCCTACCAAAAGGTTTCGTACTCTGTTCATTTGCTAGTGCTTTCTGGGTGCTCGTACGGTAGTATAGATTTCCATTTCTCCGGTATACAGTCTGTTTTCCAAAGATGAAAGAATTAGTATAATCATATATAAGCTAACAAGCTGAAGCATTTGAAGTTTCAAACTACTACGTGCTATGAGATGTACATCGTAAAAAATTGAGACTGAACGTAGCCAAATATCAACTATTATTCATCCAGATTTTACCAATTAGTTGATGACATGGAGCTGAATTTCTGCAAGTCCAACTTACTAGTAGTTAGATCTTACATCGTTTAATTTTAGTGTTCTCGTTTGGTTTATGTTTCTTCTAGTAAAGGTCTAGGAAAAAAATGGTAGAAATGGATTAGGAAGGAATAATGTGTGAATGGAACATGAATTGGTTGTTTTATTAAAAAAAATCTAAAAAAAATCGGTTAAAACCGAAACCGAAACCGAAAAAACCGAAACCGAGACGGTTAAAACCAAACCGAACCAAAAAGCTAATGGTGACACTCGGTTTTCAAAACCAAAAAACCGAGACTCTCGGTTTTATTAATGGTTAGGGCAAAAACCGAACCGAACCGAGCCATGTGCAGCCCTACTTGTAACACCAAAAATTGCTGGTATCGAGTCAACCTTACAAGAAGAAAAAAAAATTAGCTTCCCTTGGTGATATCGACAATCGATACATAAAATTATGAAAGAGAAATGATGTATTATATATGGGTGTAAAACAGATTAGTACTCACATCAAATGCAATATCGCTGAGTTCAATAACAACAACTACGAGGAGTAACGGTGTAGCCTGCGCACAATGTTTGTAACATTTAAAATTCAGGGGAGAAATCATGTATACTGATTCCTAAATGATGCAACTTAGACCCAAATGCGTAATCTGTATGAATTGATGTATTAGATTAGCAATATAGCTTCAGTTCAAGTAAACTGCCATTTCGTACTGTGAACATGTGCATTTAAGTAGCACCACTACCAGGATGCAGCCCTAAGAAACTAGAATGCTATAACTTCACCGACATAACTTACTTTCCATGCATCATTCTGCAACGGAAGATGGAATTAGATTATAATGGATTTCTAACTAAAGAGACGATTAAAAAAAATCAAAAAACGATAAACCCTAGACCCAAATACCAGGTTCAACAACTAGAGTAAAAAGAAAGGGGGTTTCTAATTTATACGAAAGTAAACAAGAAAATAGAGGATGAATGAAGGAAACTGAAATTTGTTACCTTAAACACTTTGTGAATTCCAACGGTAGAAGCGGTGGTGGCAGAAGTGATGGGAGTTTAGACGTGAGAATGGTGAGAGTTTAGATTTTTAGGTTTGTGAGAGATTGGGGATAAAGTTTGGAATAGTAATAGTTGTTAAAGGATAAAATGGGTAGTAAGTGATAAATATTTGAAGTGGTAAAATTGAAGTAGCTTTTTGCTACTTTATATTTTGCACTTCAAATCACCACCACTTGAAGTGATAATTATTATATAGACAAAAAACAAACACCTTATTTTTTTTGGGTCCCACCATTTTTATAGAATTTGAATTGAAAATCACTGTATACTGCAAAAAAACATTGGAATAGAACCATTTTATTATCTGATGTTACCACACGAAAAGCCATTTCCTTGTTGGCCTGAAACACCACATAAAAACCCTAAAAGTGAAAGGCGGGAAATTTATTTCCCCTAAATCTTCTTGTGAGCTAAAAATTCAAACTTTCTTAGGAATTTGATTCTCACCAACATTTATGTCGGAAAAAAAAACTACGGCTTTAATAGATGAAGATGAATGGGTACTCTGTAATGATAATGGATTTGTTTATAAGAAAAAAAAGAGAAAGAGAGAAGAAAAATCTTCTTCTTCTACTACTACTACTAGTGATGGAGGTATTGTAGATCTGGAGATTGAGTTAAAGAAGAAAGTGTTAAGAAGACGAAAACATACTTTAATGAAGTTGAAAGATAAGTATAAGAAAGAATGTGTTCATTGGGGTAATTTATCAAACAGGTTGAAGGAAATTGAAGAAAGAAATCAGCAACAGTTACAGTTACAGTTACAATCACAGCCTTCAACAGGCACTTCAGGTTATAAAGTGAGAGAGATAGGGCAGATGATAGAATCTTGTTTTCTGGGGTCTTTGATTGATGATCTTCTTTTACAGGTTGGTAAATTTCTAGGGTTTTCGCTATCTACTTTGTTTAGCTTGTAAATACCTAGAATATAGTTGGTCTTCGTTAATTAGGGGTTCTTGAATTGGTAATCTTCTTTCTTTTGTGGTAATTTTAAGCTGTATTAAAACGCCCAAATTTCACTTGTTAATAATTACTAGGGTTTTTAGTTAGTAGTCCTGTTCAAGAAGCTTATGTATTTTGGTGGGAGTGTCGGTAGTTGGGGTAGAAGGAGGGGTGGTTTTGGTGGAGGTGCTGGTGTGGTGGTGGTCTAGGAGGAGTTGCTGGTGCTGGTGGTGGAATTGGTGGAGGTGTCAGAATAGGTAGGTAGGAGTGTTGGAGTTAGTGGAGGGGTAGGGGGTAGGTGTAGGTGTAGGTGTAGTAGTGTATGCGCTAATGGTGGAATCAGGTGGATGGGGGTGTTGGATCTGGTGAAGGGGTAATTGTAGGTGTAGGTAATGTATGCGCTGGTGGTGAAATTGGTGGAGAATAGACTAGTTTAGGCTGCTGGTGCTGAAATTGGTGGAGGCTAGACTAGTTTAGGCTGCTGGAGGTGGGGGCAGAGTTGAGGTGGTTAATCTCTTGTTCATTTACTTGGAGTACCTGTATACCACTTTCATATCGAAATAAGCATTGGAAGGAGTTTATATGTGTCACTGTTTAGGCATTTAAGTTTCTTTTATGTTTGTTCATGAGATATGCTAAGTGGTTTGAACTATCAAAGTGGGTTTGATGTTAAATTTCTGAATTTTAGGAAGAAATGCGGGAAGGCATGATTCGGGATCTTTCGGATCTCTGCGATGCAGCAGAAGTGATGTTTAAGGCAGAAGAGGAGCAGCTGAAGCAATCTTTCTTCGACCTTCCAGTATGGGCATCTCCGCGTAGTCTCTTGGCTTCTCTATCTGATCAGGATTGCTTTAGCAATAACAAAGAAAACGGTTATGCCCCGCTAACATGAATGTAATTTATCCTCCCCTGCTGCTATTATTTTTCATGACATAAGATCTTTCATTAACATAGCATTGTGTCACTATCCACATTGCACCATTTAAATATTTTTTCTTCAGTAAAATCAGATCTTTGCAAAATCTGAACTAGGTTCAAATATATTTCACTATAGGGGTTGGAGAACAATCTTGGCAATCGTAATATAGGCTATTGCAACAATGACGATATAGTCTATGACCTGTATCTTACCTGACGATTAAACCCTTTAGGCCGACTTTGTGCAATAAGTTCTGGAGATTCTAACTGCTTATGATGTTTGAACTGCTTGTTTCCTCTCATTGTAGAAAAAGTCGTCGAGTCCGTGGGCTTTTAAGCAATGGAGAAAATTTCATTTACTTCTGCGTTTCAGATTGGCAGAGGACTAAATGTATGGTTTTTGATGCAATAATGTTGCAAGTGTATCTTCCTTTTTGCTGTATTGTCTTCGAAGCTGCCATGCAGTAACTGATCGTGCCTTATCCTCCACTATCACATTGCTTATAAGGTCTGGGTTTGTTTCATTTCTAGCTTCAGATTCCTGTGGTTTTTCTTTTCACTGCCATATCTCTAAGGTAATTTTATGGGTGTAAATGAGGAATGTGAGAAGTAATCTGATTTAAGGATACTGGTTAGAGTTTGCTGGAACCTTCGCAAGCAAGTTGTGGAATGCCAATATGACTGACTGATGGTAGAAGCTTTGCGTCTTAAAGCAACGTGTGAAGAGTTTGTGGATTTGGTCAACTAGTTAGGAGAGTAATTAAAGGTTTTTATTTTTACTTTTAGTCTTATGTGCAGCCATCTGTTCATGGCCATGTTGATGTGTATTATCTTTTCTTCTTGTGAATAATTTCATCATTAAACATGATAGTCCCTTTGATTCTTACATTTATTTACCAGCATGGTGGGTTAGTTTCTGTCCGTGAAACTGAAACCTGTAGGTCTAGTCAAAGAATCACCGAGTACCTAAGGTTCTCACTGAAAGTTCTGAAGAAATGTACACAAACATCGGCAACCCCATATGGACTATGATGAGTGAAATGTACTACATAGATCTCAACCTAGCTTTAATAATAACATTGGATCTTACTATAAACTTTAGTTGTTTTTCCCCTCTACTCACCAAGAGGTTGACATAACAAAAATGTGACAAAACCACGCAAGGAAAAGGAGACATTTGAGTTTGGTTGATATAAAACTTTACCCACCTTGTTAGTTGTATTTGTAATTTTCTACATATACAGTTGAGCAAACATGGCATGGTCCATCCAATCACGTTACGTAATATTGGACTGGAAGTTTGGGCAGAACATATTATAACTTGGCTGCTCTCTATCTCTAAAATCTGCCCACAAACCACAATTTCCAGCAAACTTTCTCAGAGTAATTTGGATAGATTGAAAATTAGGTATTTCATACTATCCAACGGTATCCGGAGGACCTTTTCAAGAATTATTGATATCAATTCTTCTCTCCTTTGGTTTATTGATGAATATACTCCAATCAAAGCTTCTTCGAGTCATGGGTAGTAATGGAAGTTCTTCCAATTTCGAAGAACTTTTTCCAAGTGCAAGTTACTCATCATTTCCCGAGATTGGTGCAAGACAGAGAAGAATACCATTCACGAAGTACGAAACTAGTGATGGTGGTTGTTGGTCTTCTTCCCCGGAATGTTGTGTGTGTCTGTGTAAGTACGAAAGGGGCGAGGAGGTGAGCGAGCTGTTATCTTGCAAGCATTTCTTCCACAAGGGTTGTTTAGAGAAGTATGAGCTCAAACATAGTACTTCCCTCTTTGTAGATCTTCTCTCTAGTTTGAGGTAGTTCGCGTTTTATTGATTCTGAACTAAAAATTGTCGTCTTTCTATTTGGTAATCGTAGATGGTTTTGTTTATGGTGAAGGCAATTGCTAAGTTTTCTTTAATGGATGACCACCAAACAATTGTGAGACGGAATTTTCATATAGATACAAGTAAGTATATGAATCGTTACTGACAAGTACCAATATTTTTTATTATTTTTTTGCTCAGAACAAGTAGCAAAATTGAATAATCCTAGAATGACCTGCGGCAACGAGATGATCTTGAAGTAGTGTGAAATCAAATAGAGAAATGATAGAACCGAGAGATTTCTCCCGAAAATTATACCCCGTGAAACAAAGGGTGGTAAGATTTGTCCGGATTGTTATATTTATAAACCATTCCAAGGTGTCATGTGAAGCTGCTGCCGCCTATCTTGAAGCTGCTCATAAGAGATCTTATAGTTTTGGTATTGCTAAGTCTGAAAGAAGAAGCTTGGGAGTTCAGTCCAAAATCATTGCTCATACTTCTAGACACTCTAGAAACTCAGTCAAAGCAAAACCTTTTGTGCCATAAAAAGATGGTATTATTGTTGATCTTCCACATACTAAAAGCTCTGCCAGACTTGGTAAGAGGCAAAGACAAATTACCGATGAAAATTCACTCATCAACCAAACCCTTTTTTACCAAAGCTTCAGATAGCAGTGGATGCCAGGAACAAATCAAAACAATAACAATAACCAATCAAAGGGAGCAACAAAACATAAACACTAAGGGGGAGAACAATGTATTTTTTAAACTAATCTTTTCCATACATATCTTCGATCTCTTTTCAAAAAGAATTTTAATTGGAAATCTTCTCAGTATGAAAATTCTATCATGGAATGTCTGTGGTTTTGGTAATAAATCTACTAAAAAACATTTAAGGTATTTAATTAGATCTAATGATCCTGACATTATATTTCTAATTGAAACTAAAAATGTCACTAGGAAAATATCTCAATATATTGCTCATTATAATTTTCCTAATTCTTGTTTTCTTAATCCTATTGGTGTTTCTGGTGGCCTGTGTTTGATGTGGAAGGATGGTATTGATTTAAAAGTACTAGAAACAAAATTCAATTCTATTCACTGTGTTATCAAACTGGATTCTAGAACTGATTATACTCTTGTTAGTTTCTTGTATGGTTCCCTTGATGATTATTACAAGAAAATACAATGGGATTTCATGCAAAATCTAGCTATTCAATGGGACATTCCTTGGATGGTAGTTGGGGATTTAAACTTCATTCTTACACAAGAGGAAAATGAGGGTGCTAATTTAGTTTCTTAATCTCAATTTGATAAATTTAATGATCTTTTAGACTCCAACGATCTCCATAGCATTCCTTATATAGGTAATCCATTTACTTGGAGTAATAGGAGACAAGACCATGAATTAAATATTGAGAGGTTGGATAGGGTGGTAGCTGACCTTAGATGGATCCATAACATCTTTGATGTTGTCACTTATCATCTGTTGTCTTTGGCTAGTGATCATTGTCCCATTTTGCTTACAATTTCCAGAATGGATTCTAAAAATCACAAACCTGTTAGAGTTAATAAAATGTGGTTTAGAGACCCTAGTTGTAAAGATTTCATTGCTACAAACTGGAATTCCAGTATGAATGGCTCTGCAACTTTTAAATTGTTTAGAACTTTGTTTAATACTAAACAAAAAAATTCTTAAAGATTGGAATTATATGCATTTTGAAAACATTCATACTGAAATCATAAAGCTCATATTGATTTATTCACTGCTCATAATATTAATCCTGTTGACACTGAGTTACTTAGATTGAAAAATCAACTTAATTATTGGTATGATGTTGAAGCTGATTATTGGAGACAGAGAGGTAAGGATGATGATCTTCTTTTAGGTGAAAGGAATACTGCATATTTTCATCAAAAAACTAATTTTAGGAGAAGAAGGACCCAAATTGACTCTCTTCGGAATAAATTGGGCATTTGGTCAACTGATAGACAAGCCATTGGAAATTGTCTTATGTCTCATTTTCTAAATATGAGTAGAAATTTTAATCCTCCTCCTTCTGATAGTTATACTGATTTTATTGTTCCTTGCACTACTAATGAGGATAATGCTAGACTTTTTGGTACACCTTCTAGTGAGGAAATTAAACAATCTGTTTTTGCTATGAAAGCTTGGACAACCCCTGGTCTTGATGGATTCTCACCTGGTTTTTATCAAACCGTGTGGGAAACTGTTGGTTCTGATTTAATGAATATGGTACAAGCTTTCTTCCATTCTAAGCATATTTTAATACAAATGAACCACAATTTTATATCTCTGATCCCTAAGAATAACTGTCATAAGAATTTTTAGGCCCATTAGTTGATAAATGCATAATTCACATGTTTCTAGTGTCAATTCCATACTAATATTTTGTATAATTCTTGCATATTACTTTTTATTACGTTTGTTTTTTATCTTATGTTTTATATTTGGTGAATCATCCGAAATCAACGGAAATGGTACCAAATAAAGCTAAGAAAAGGAAAGGAGTTCATTCCGGCATGAAAAGGAGAGGCCAAAGGATGAAAACACAACTTTGAAACAAGAGTTCCAGGAAGATTTACGGTTGGTAAATTATCCCAAAAGCCAACCGTAAACAAAGTCAATTTTGAGCAAGAAATTCCAGAAAAAGTTACAATTGTCTTTAGACTATCAAAGCCAACGGTAAAATAATTTGAATAGATATGAAGATTTTGTCATTTCCATCTTGTAGACAATTGAAATACGAAGCCAACCCAAAAAGAATAAGGTCAATCGGACATCGTATGAGGGAGTTATTACCAAAACGGTGATATACAAAAAGTGTCTAGGAATAATTACGATTGGAAATATTGGACTCGAATCCAACCGTAACTCGGGGAATTTTGGGGAGATTTTTGTGTCAGAATTTCGGTTGGCTTTCTTGGGTTGAAACCAACCGTAACTAGGGTAGTTTAGCACGTGTTTGGGGTTTTAAAACAAGAAAAATACGATCCCTGGAGGTAAGTAAACCCTAGAAAGAGAGGATACTTGAGGGCTAAACAATGAAGGCTATAAAAGAAGACATCTAAGGCTCAAACAAGATACATCCCATCACATATTATATATTCTACATCTTAAGTATTCTCATATATTCTACCTCTCATATCACACTTTCTACATCTAAACCTAGGTTTACGGTTTACCCCTTTAGGGGGAAACCATTATTCTTTGTAATATGAGTAGCTAAACCTTTGTTGATTAAGGATGAATTCAATGTTCTAGACGTAAAGCTTTATTAGTTATACAAGCTTATTTGGAGTTTTAATCATAATCGATTGTCTTTATTATATCTAATGTTTATGGGTAATTTTTAGATTGTTTGTGATGCATACTAGATTAATCTATTGATTATTCTATTGCTAGTAGAGAGTTGTGAGATACATGTATAGTCGAACACCTCCTACACAGGTAGAGAACGCAAGACTTTGCAGAGGGATCCTGTGGAGGAATTGTGTGTGAAGATAACACTAGTAACCATACCGATCTTATGCATTTGATGCTAGGACCAACCTAAATTCACAAACCCTAATGCATTCAATTGGGTTACACCTTGAGAGCTTATTCATGGTGGCTGAGATGGATAGAATTTGGTAGTCGAGCGTTTCTGTATTCAGTGACACAAGGAGTTTTAGGAATATCAGATCTTATTTCTATTCTAAGGTTGGTGATGAATGATTCTAACGAAAGATAGATAACTGTACTAATTCAATCAAGTTTGACGGCGAAGGACTCTCTAATCATCTCTTTATTCTTATTGTCTTTTTATTGTGTTTTGGTTAATTAGTCTACCAAACCCCCTTTTTAGTATTTATTCTAGTTTTGCTAATCTAAATAACCTATCAATTACACATCTCTTTATGGGAACGATCCTTATTATCGCTATATTACTAGTTAATTTGTGAGAAATATATTGAGTAATTTGTTGCACTTACGACACTCATCATTAGTTTATGTAATACCTCTTATAAGGTTATTTCTAAGTTATTAGCCTCTAGAATCAAAACTATTTTAGAAAAAACCATTACTCCTTATCAAACTACTTTTATTTCAGGAAGATGTATAACTGATAACATAGTCATTGCTCATGAATTGGTTGATTCTATATAAAATAACAAGGCCAAACATGGTTGGATGGTTATAAAACTTGATATGTCAAAAAAATTTGACAGAGTTGAGTGACCTTTTCTTCTTAATACTCTAAAAAAACTTGGTTTCTGTAATGATTTTTGCACTATGATAAAGCAATGTATTAGCATTGTTTCTACTTCTATCTTGTTGAATGGCTCTCCAGGTAAGGTGTTTACACTTCAAAGAGGTATTAGACAAGGGGATCATTTATCCCCTTATATATTCATCCTTTGTATGGAAGTTTTCTCCAGAGCATTACTTTCAGCTGAGGATAACAATCCGATTCATGGCACAAAAATTAACTCTTATTGTCTTGCTGTTTCTCACTTGTTATTTGCTGATAATTGTCTCATTTTTGCTAGAGCCAACGCTAGAGAAGCTATAAATATGGTAAATATCATTGATAAATTTAGCTGCTTCTCAGGTCAGTCTACCAATTATGATAAATCTGGTATTGCTTTTAGTAGTGGTGTTAATAATAGTGATAGGAATAAAGTATCTTATATTTTTAAAATTAAGAAATTTGCTTTGAATGATAAATATATAGGAGTATCTCTCCTTTTACATAAAACTAAAGTTCAGTCTTTCTCTAATCTTCTTGATAGATATAGTGATAGATTTGCAACTTGGAAATCTAAATTTCTAAAGCTTCTTGGTAGAACTGTTCTAACTCAGTCTGTGCTAAGTAGCTTGGCCTCCCATCATATGTCTATCTTTCCCATTCTAAAAACTTTGACTGATAAAAATGGATTATATCCAAATGAGATTTTGGTGGAATAAAAAGCCAGGAAAGAAAGGTTGTTATCTTAAAAAATGGAAAAAGGTGTCCAAATCTAAAGTTCTTAGTGGTTAAATATCGAACAAAATGAAATTATGAACTCTGCTCTTCTTGCTAAAGTTGTTTGGAGAATGATTCATTCTGAAGACTGTTTGTGGGTTAAAATCCTAAGTGGTGAGTACTTCCATAATATTGATCCATTAAATGATACTTTTTCTACTAATGAATCTTGGATTTGGAATGACAATTGTAGGGGTCTGGAAATTATTAAGAATTATGCTTGTTGGGAAGTTAGAGATGGGAACTTTATTCTTATCTAGAAGAATAGATGGATCCCATCTATAAACACTCCTTCTTTGGGAGAATGCAAGGCTGAAACAAAGCATTCGTGCTAGAGGGGGTAAACCGTAGTTGGATCTCGGTCTATTTGCCGCCATTGTTAGCACCGAATTTATATCTTCAAATATGGTCTATTTCTCTCAACTGATTGATGCTGATACTAAAAGTTGGAATATGCTGATTCTAAATGCTTTGTTTAATAAAAATACTATTGAAAAGATTTTGATAATTAGAATTCCTTTCAATGGTCATGATCACTTTAGATAGCAACCTAGTTCAACTGGTGTTTTCTCTCTTAAATCTGCATATATGGCTATTCTCAATGATAGAAACCAAACTTCAGGATTTAGCAATATTGTTCCTATCTCATGGAAACATTTTTGGAAGACTAAATTACCTATAAATATTCTTTATTTTTTTTTTAGAAATGTCTTCAAAACTGTCTCCCTATTGGTAATAGACTTGCTAGCTACTGTAGTAATATTGATGCCAATTATCATTTGTATAATGCTCATCCTGAAAGTATGCAACATCTATTTTTAAATTGTTGTTTTACTAAACTTGTTTGGAATGCTATGATTAATAATGCTAGTAGTAACTTAGTAAATATTAAGTTTTTTGATTGGCTATGTAGCATGTTTCAGAATAATAATCCAAGTAACATCAATGAGTGTATATTGGAATGGTTTGGTTTTGTCATGTGGCAGGTTTGGAAATGCAGGTGTAAGAAAGTGTTTGAAAATAGTCAACCTAACACTCAAAATATAGTCCATCTGATTAAGAGTGATTATGCTGATTAGCATAGAAACATGATCTCTTTTATGGAACCTATTAAATCTGATACAAAAAATAATATTGTGAAATGGGAATTACCTGAACAACCTTTTGTAAAGCTTAATTTTGATGCAACTTACAAAGAGGAAACACATGAGATGGGAAGTGGACTAATACTAAGAAATTTTGTAGGCAACACATATTGAATTAGATGTTATAGGTTTGAAGCATTAGACCCTGAACAAGATGAAGCCATAACACTTCTGGAGGCTGTACTGTGGGCCAAAGAGAAGGGAATTGCATATTTATATATTGAAGGAGATTGTAAGAATGTCATCAATGCTATGAACGGCAAACTAGAGTCAATAAAATGGTCAACAAGAAACCTTATTTTAGATGTTCTCGAAATTTTATCTACTTTTAGTAGTAGGAAGTGCACCTATGTGAAAAGAGAATTTAACCATGTAGATCATGTTTTATCCAAACATGGGAGACAGTTAACTCAAACTCTGGAATTGTTAACAAATTTTCCTTTATGGATATCTGATTATATCCATAAGGATGATCATGTGTAAGCTTTCACTTATTGAATAAAATTTTATTTCATATTAAAAAAAGAAGAAAAGGTGGGGTCCTTTACAAACCTTCCTTATCCAAACCACAGTTAGATTTTCTTCCAGAATTATCTATGGGAATAATCTGCGATCAACCTAAAATCGTTGAACCTACAAAGTAATGAAGGTGTGATTATTTGTTGGTCAGGATTCATACCTTCACAAAATTTATATAATAGTTTAGTTGAGAGCTGCTCAGATAATTGGTCTACACTGTACTGAATTCAGAACTAGAATATAAAATTAGGATTTCGAAACTTGTTAATAGAGGTGAATAAGAAAAGTAGAACAGAAGAAAACAATTAGGAGAGAGAAGTTAAAGATTAAGTTTAGTGATGAGAATATGTTTTGTTTACAAAATGAAACTCACTGACTATATATACAAGAGATGATCCACATGTTTATTTGTGATCAATGGGGACCAATTACAATTCACGTATCCACTGGGACCCAACAAATCACTTTATATTTCTGCATCTTCCTGGAGACGTGTGATTTGTACTCTTGCATGTTCTAGCTTATTCATGTGCTAATCTTTTCAGCTACATATAACTCTCCTCCTTTCAGCTTTGAAATTCAGGTCTCCGATATTTAGCCAACTCTTTATCTTAGACGCTTTACTTCCCAGCTCCCAACTTTACAGTCTAGATAACTGTTATCATGTTTGTAAAATTAGAGTTTTTATCTCGTGACTTTAGTTATTGTCACGTGATAAGTGCATAATTTACATATTTTAAGTATCATTTCCTTATACTTATTTGCTAGATTTTATGTGAATTATTGTGTATTATTATTACTTTTGTAGTTTATGTCTTTTGTTAGGTTGCATCTCTGAAAGAAGTGGAATTGAGATTTACAAGGGAAGAAATTACCAAATACCTAGTGGAACCTAGTCTTTTCATCTTGTATAAAATTGAATTACGAAGCTAACGGCGAAAGAACGAAGTCATTCCGACTTCGTATGTGAAAGTTATATGCAAAAGAAGAACTAAGGGGCAAATTGGTTATTTTAAGGAAATTGCTATTGGCCACCCATCGTACGCTAAGGGGCATTGAAGTTCAAATACTTTTAATGACACCATCCATTCTACTCAGGGCTACCTATTTTCAAAGAGTTATAAGGGCACCGAGAACCTGGACTGGGGCCACCTCTTTCTCTCCCAAATTTAAAACACAGAATTAGGGAATGTATCTGCCGGTGATGATGATCATGATGGCTAGGGGTTTAATCATTATATTGGGTGATAATGGGTTAGTGATGGTTCAGTGATGATTGGGTTGTGTCAGCATTAGTGAGTCGGTGATGGAGTTTATGGCTGTAGTTAATCGAGATAGAAATAATGGCAGCTATGATGAATCGATCATGGGAATGGTTGAGATTGGATGATGCCATTGATGGAAGTGAGAGCTCGACAGTGATGGAGAACCTGGAGATGCTGGCAGTTGAGGAGATGCAATGATGGTCGATGCTTTTGTGGCTGTTGAATGATCGAGAAAACAGGGAACTCAGATCAGTGACACGAATGGTGATTAATAGTTGTTGCTGCCATTGTTTGATTTCATGGCTGAGAAGAACTCGAGTGAGAAGATAGCTGCAGAGACTACAATGGCTGTAGGATGTGATTTCGAGAGAGCCTGTGATTAATGGTTTGCTTCGATGGAAGTGATAGACATGGTGATGGTTCGAGAGGGTCGATGGATGAGCTCGAGCCTTTGATGAATATTGTGGCAGAGAATATGGTTGTGATGGTGCTGTGCTGGAGTTGAGAGAATATTCAGGAAAGAGAGTTTGAGTAAGTTACGGTTTTAGGATTGTAGTGGAGTTAGAGTTTCATCAAAATAAGGAAGTAGTTTCCTTATCAAGATACGAAATAGATTGAACAAAGCAGGGAACAAAGAGAGTTATCTCTCGAGATTTTTTTTCCTCACGCGGAGAAGGTAATGGTGAGATTTGGTGCAATACAGAGCATCAAGTTGAATGTACGAACAAGTGCAAGGAAGACACGTTAACCCCCAAAAATTCCTAGCCAATTAGAAGCCGTAGATGCTTACTTATGTTACTCCGAGTTACACCTTATCATGGTCACTTTGTTTTCGATATCCGAAAACACTTCTAAACCGCCTGTGTATAGTAATCTCACGCGGTGAGAATTTGTTTCTTGGCTATAAATAGCCTGCTAGCCGGACACAGAAAACATATAGAAAATACACAAAAAAAAAAAGAGGCACAGAAGTTTTGGACACCGGCCAGACTCCTTTTGACGCTTAGAAGTTTGGGGGAAGCCGTGAACACACGGAAGTCTACGAAGGGTTTAGCTGTTTTATTTTTTAATTCGATTAATTTATTAAATTTTCTTAATTAATTTTATTGGCTTTTAAAAAGCTATATCTAGCTAATTTTTTTTGTTAGGATGAAAGGATGAACTTGTAGAGATAGATTTACTTGTGTTTTAAAACTATGGTTTTCAACTATTAATTATTTAATGTCAATGTTTTGTCTCTTTTTCAACGTTTTACTTTCTTAATTATTTCTCATGTTCTATGCCATGCATAGTCCATTGTTTGATTAGTAGAAGAACTCGTTGACCTTTTCGCGATAATCGTTTTATGAATAATCTTTGACTATTTATGCCATGTATACTTCGAAATTCTACCTTAGGTTGAGAACAAATAATTCTTTTTAAAAATTCTTTTCTACGATTCTTAAATGAAATATTTTCCGTGTATTAGTAGCTAGATTTGCTATTTCGCATGGGTAAATCGATACCCTTTGTGATGAACACACGTAAACCCTAATCTACAACGGATTCTCAACCTTAACATTTTTCTATTATTAATTTCAATCTTCGTTAAATGGTTTTAATTCATTCATTAGTTTAATTCTTTACAAAAATCGGAGAAATATCTTTTGACTCGAAAGTTTCTTGAATTAATCTGTATAAGTGATACACATTCCTCGTGGGAACGAACCGTATTTGCTATTGTTTACATCTTTCAACATTGTATGCTTGCGGTAAAACAAAGTCGGTTTTTCGACACATCATCATGTAATTCAGATGATAATCGTTCTTGACTCTAAATTGCTTATTAGCTTTCAGTTGTTCTCACTGATGGCTTCCATCTATGGGTAGATGCGATATTTTCTCATCTGCATATTTGCCCCAGTTTCATTAAATCTAGTTTGAGACCTTAGTTTTAATGAAACTGTAAATTATATGACATCAGTGCCTTGGATAGCTGGTACAACTATTTTTGTTAGTAACTTACTTTTAACTGTTAGTATAGCTGGTTTTAGCTTAGTCATCATATTCTGACGAATTTTCATCTTTTTATTTATCCGAATTACTTTCTGGATCAACTTTATGATGATTAACACTTTATATTTGCCCCCAGTTTTATCTAAAATTAGTTTAAATTTTGGTTTTTGGTTAAACTGTAGATTCAATTTTATTGCCTCTATTTTTCAGCTAAAGATTTTCTGACCCTCAGACTTCTTTGACCTTTTAGATCACTTATTTATATGATATCATTTATGTGGTTGTTATAAATGCCACCCATTATCATCCTTCTTCTTTATTAGCATGATTTTAAGTATTCATTTAAAATTTTCTTCACCTTTATTAGAATGCAAAAAGTCATCACCATTTTGGCAGGTGATCATTAACCAAAGATCGTGTTTAAGTTACTTCTCATAAAGGATTTTTACTTTTATACATGTCATCCTCTTATTGGTCAATTCAGAGGTGAAGCATGCACGTATTTAGGTTATTTCACCTTTTCAAAAAAATTCTCTTTCATACAAAAGGGGTAGCTGCGATTTCTAGGTCAATTTCTTAACATTAGAGTTTTCAAACTTTCGAACCTTTTAGTTTCCGATTAAAACTTAATCCCGCTTCCATCATAATCTAATGGCTTCCCGTTTAGATAATCATATTGATCAGGTTTCTGCATTTGTTAATAATCTAGATGCTCAAAATGATAAAAGAATCATTAACAAAAATTTACGACAACTATCCGTTCTTCAAAGATAATGATTTGCAAGTTCGTTTTCCTAATCCCTATCATCTATCAATATCATAACTTAATAGCTACTATGAAGGTGGACTATTGATTTCACAGTCTCATCTTAAAGTTATTACTCTCCCCCTTCCTATTATCATCCATGAATATCTTACATTGGTCGATCTCGCACATAATATGGCCAGATGAATCTAACATTTTATTATTCAATGAATAACGTCATAAACTTTAACAATTCAGTTTCCAAAGAGACTGATAGAGTAACTGCTTTCGATATCTTTTAAAGATATTCAATTAATCTCATGGGAATACATTTTAAATATCTCTGTAGGAAATTTCCCAGTACTAGTCTCCGCTCGAGCAGTTGAGTTCAGAAGAGAGATCTTGTTTCTCTAATACCAAAAATGAGATTCATCCCATTATCATCTTAGATAATTGGGAATTCAATCAAGTTCGTACAACTAAAGATAAAAGAGTTAGAACTCGCTTTAGTGATAAAGCAAGGACTTGTAAGTATTTCATCTTTTTTTCTATTTTTGAGTTTTTATTTCATAATTATTGTTAGGGTTAATTGACGTTTGGTGCCGAAATTGTTTCCAATTTTAGTCTTTGGTCTAATTTTTGTTCAACTTAGGGTTTGGTACTTAGAATTGACGTTGACCCACTGATAGACACATTTACGTGTCTAATTTGTTCATAATCTTTATAATGTTGGAACTCAATTTTGTACTAATATTGTGTTTTTATGTATGTGTAGGTGTTTTTGGGAAATAAATATTTTTAGAAAAATCGGCTCAAAAAATTGCTAAAGGCACGCCCAAGACATATGCTAAAGGGACCCCAACATAGGATATGGGGACAACATCTTCTTCTCAAATTTCAAATAGAATTTTGGCGGGAAAAAGAGTTGCAGAATTAGGGTTCGATTTTTGGAGGTGTTTGGGAGAGATTCAGTTGCAAATTTCTCTTGGGCTGGACTTGATTGAGCTAAACAGGGAAGGTATAATTCTTTAATTCAATTAAATTAGGCTGAGTAATCGAGTTGGAGTAAAACAGGGCAAGATAAATATTCTCGGATTTTCTTTGCCATATTTGGAAATTGTGTGTTTCTGTATGGAGTGGGGCGCGTTATGTGAGCTGTTTGTAACATGTTGGAGTGTGGTAGCAGCAATCAGACGCGTAAAGGAGATAAAAATGGAAATTATTCCCGAAACTTGGAAAAAAGATAAAAAAAATTATTACAGAAATATTCTGGAGTTATTGTTGAATATTTTCAGTGTTGTTGAGTATATAAAGGGTGGTGGAGGTTATTAGAAAGGGATATAGAGAGTTTGGGAGAGAAAAGAAAGGCTACAAAGCGAAAAATCAAGAATTTGCAGAGAATATTTTTCTGCTGCTGAAGAACAAAGAATAAGCGACAGTTTCTTTAACCACATATCACGGTTTCTTCATCACATTCGCAATGGATATCTTCAGCTTTGCAACGTTTATCTTCAGCTCTGAAACACTTTCTTGGTAACAGTGAGTCTGTAACGCCTATAAACGTTGCAAACTCGCTGTTTTTTTTTTCCTTTTTCATCTTGTAAACACTTTTGAGAAGTGAATATGAATTTTGAGCGTGTTTTCAAAAATTATTAACCTAATCCCTGGGGCGATGGAGGAAGCTATTTTGCCAATAAAAAAGTTGTATTTTCTATTTATTTAATTTGTGTAATTCATTTTATGATTATTTGCTTGGAATAAAAATTGATTTAATGATTTTTGTTGAGCAATTGTGATTTCTGTTGATGGAACATGCTTAGCCTAGGGTTTTTATGTCCCATGCTTTCGATATACAATTGTTATTTCTAAATTCTACTATTGCAATATTTTAGAATTAAATTGAATGTATGAATTGCATAGTTACAATAATTGAATAAAAATCACTTTAAAAATTTGTAAATAATGGAATCTTAGCTTCAGTACTCTTTATATCTTGAAATCAACTTCAATTGAGTCTTTCTATTTCTAGTTTAGCTTTAATTCTTAAGTCTAAAACCAAATCTTCATAGTTCTGAAACATTCCCATCCTTACCACCATCTACAACCACATCAGTTTTTGGCGGCACCGACACGGACTTGTTTTTAGGTTAAGAGTTTTAGATTTATTTTTAGGTTTTTATTTTTGTTTTAAAATATTATTTTTACTTTATTCTATTTTACGTTTCTTTGGGTATTTATCTTTTTGCTACAGGTTTTGAATTTTGGATTGAAAGGAAATTGAGCCAAAGATTTTGGTGATTAAATATTTGGAGTTAAAATTTAAAGCTAAAAGAACGGAAAAGAAGACAAAGAATTTTTTTTAATTAGATTTTATTTTTAGATTTTATTTTTTTCTCTTTTTAGGAAATTGTATTAGAAAAAATATATTATTATTTATGTACTTTTTCTTTTATTTTTGGACACTTTTGGACTTTATTTTGGGACTTTGGACATTCTTATTATTTTTAAACCCTACAGAAGGGTAATTTGAATATAAACTGCAACAAGGAAGGACGACGACTACGGAAGGGTGAAACCCCTCGGGTTCGTACACTGACGCAGGATTCGGTGGCTCGAGTCGACTACAACAGACTCATCCCCCGTCTGGTACGGGAGGTAAGACTCGATCAACCCACAAATCCCATGCAAGTGGGTTTACTGTATTCCTTCGTATGCATATATGTTGAGGAACTGAATACGGATTTATTTTCTAAAAAGGACTTGGACTTCATCATTGTTTCATTTTTGCCCGCCTTAGGAACACGTTACCTAACGCGAACCTAGTCTTTAAAATTTGACTAGAAAGAAGACCGATAGGGAACGAGCTTATTGGAAAATCTTTTGGAAATATTGTATTGGTTACTTTGTTATCTCAACTCAAGGATCACGATGATATTTTAAGTTGATTTGTGCCACCTTGTAACCCAAGGAAACGTTTTCCAAAGAGGTAGGATTATCCATACTCCATAGAGATTATCTTGCTTCTCTTCGATCAACTTAATCTAATTCGGGTTCGGTTCAAGAGGTTTACTAAAATTATAACTAATTGCGTTTTTGAAGAATAAAAACTGGTCTAGAAACAATCTAAGTGGAGCCATCATGCTTTTTTTTTCTAGATTAAATAAGTTTGCTTGGTCGAGTCAACCTTGCCTTGGTTTGTTTAGAATTCTCTTCCAATTAGGAGTTATTTTATTGCATGCCCAGGCCGCCTAAAGCCTTGAGTGAGCGTTCCTGGAGAAGATATTTTATTGGTCGTTTGATCAGTGACGAGAATAGAAACTCTGTCTTTGAAATTGAGAATTTAGGAAACCCTTCTTTTGTGAGCCCGATTTTCGGAAACTTTAGTTTTGAGAATTTGTCTCTTAGTGAGGAAGTTATTCCTAGTTTTCCAGTTGTGCCAGAAATGGCAACTTTAGAAGTTTTTTTGAATCCCACTAGGACTTCTCGTCCATCATGTATCAAGTTAGCTGCAACTCAAGCAAACTATGAGTTAAAACCTGGGACCATACAGATGCTCCCAATATTCTTAGGAAAAGAAAATGAAAACCCCTAGTTTCACATTAGGGAATTTGAAGAAATATGTAGTACCCTAAGAATTCACAACCTGTCTGATGAAGCTTTGAAACTTAGGTTGTTTCCTTTTTCCCTGAGAGATAAGGCCAGGTTATATATTTTTCCATATGAATCCATCGAAACATATGAATAGCTTACCACTGCCTTTTTATCTAAATTTTTCCATAGGCACAAAACAACATCTATTAGGCACGCGATTTCCACATTTGTGCAGCAAAAGGTAAAATCTTTGTATGGGTATTTGGAAAGGTTCAATGATTTATTGATACAATGTACCCATCACGGTTTAAAAAATGTTAGACTAGTCCAGATCCTTTACGAAGGGCTAGATTATCCAACAACGATCATGGTCGAGTCGTTGTGTACATGGAGTTTTGATAGTAAAATTGTTGAGGATGCAATGATATTTTTGAATAAAATTGCCAAAAAAAAAAACAACGGGAATGTAGTAAGGAACCCCAGAGAAAATTTTTACTGAGCAAAGGTAATGTCAATAGGATAGATGGAATTCTTGAATCAGATGCCAAAATTGTAGCTATAGCAAAAAGGTTAGAATCCTTAGAATTGAGTCAATCTAGTTATGAAATAGAGCCCAAGTCATTTTGGGAAGGACATACTATTGAAGAGCAAGCCCATGCTCTTTACAATAACACTATATATGATAACCGTCAGAAGTTTGACCCATATTTAGAAACTTATAACCCTGGTTGGAGAAACCATCCAAACCTTTTTCGGTCTAAGGGCCAGAATCAAGGTTATTCTAGTAACCCTCAGGTTCCCCCAGGTTTTGGTTATACTAAGAATCCTTCTGTACCAGCACAATTTCAGAGCCCTTCAGATAAGCAGATCATGAGTTTAGATGAGTCTCTCACCATGTTAGCTCAGAACACTACTAAGTTTCAGCAATCAGTTGAATAAAGTTTATAGGCTAATAATAGGATTGCGCAAGAAAGCAAACATGCTATTTCCGATCTTCGAATCCAAGTTAGTCAGATAAATGATCCTTTGAGAGAAAAAAGTAAGTTTCCTAGTCAAACACAACCCAACCCTAGAGGATTTCATGAGTTATCTTCTGGTGAGAAATCATCAAATCATATGAATTCAACTAAAACCCTTAGGAGTGGTAGAGCTATAGACAATAAGGTAACCTTGCCCGATAGTTAACATGTTGTAGTTCACCCTTCTGAGCCGGTAGTTGAAGAGACTGATAAAGTCTGTAAAAGAGTCCATTGCGGTTCCCGCTGAGCCCGATTTTATGCCCAGAGCCCCATTCCCATAACTTCTAGTACCAACTAGGAAGGAATCCAACTTTAATGATATATTTGAGATTTTTAAGCAAGTCAACATCAATCTTCCTTTATTAGATGCAATTATGTAGATTCCTACTTATACCAAGTTCCTAACGGATCTTTGTACGCGAAAG
The DNA here is from genome assembly GCA_023531435.1 of Papaver californicum. Lineage (NCBI taxonomy): Eukaryota > Viridiplantae > Streptophyta > Magnoliopsida > Ranunculales > Papaveraceae > Papaver > Papaver californicum. The sequence goes on from JAJJMC010029502.1 coordinate 2,867,628, forward strand.
CGAAATCTTAGTGTACATAAAAATGGCCTTATAACTAGTCATGTGAGTTCAATTATCCAGAACAACACAACTCATAAGTACAAAGACCTAGGTTCCCCTACCATTTCTTGCACAATAGGTAACTACCGTGTAGAGAAAGCGTTACTTGACTTAGGAGCCAGTGTGAACTTACTTCCGTACCATGTGTACCTCCATCTAGAACTTGGTGACTTAATTCCTACCCAGATAACACTTCAGTTAGCTGATAGGTCTGTGAAAATTCCTCGTGGTATTGTCGAGGATGTTCTTATTGAGGTCGATAGGTTTATTTATCCTGTGGATTTTGTTATCCTATATACCCAACCTGTTCCTGACCCAGAAAACCAGATACCTGTGATATAAGGTCGCCCGTTTTTAGCTACATCTAATGCGATCATTAACTGTCAAAATGGTATTATGAATTTATCTTTTGGTAATATGACTATTGAGCTGAATATTTTCAATATTAGTAAGCAACCCCCTGAGCTAGATGACACGTGCATTGAAGAGGTGAACATAATAGGAACATTCATTCAGGAGTCATTACCAAACGTCTTATCTGAAGATCCATTAGAGTGTTGTCTATCCCATTTTGGCTTAGGTTTTAACGATGATAACACCATTGATCAAGTGAATGCCTTGTTAGACTCTACCCCTGTGTTAGATAGTAATAGATGGAAAGTTAAGTTTGAACCACTAACAATTTCTAATTCTACCTTAATTCCTTCTTTAGAAGAGCCTCCTAAGTTGGACCTCAGACTATTTCCAGATACTCCGAAATACGTAGGGCTGTACATGGTAACGGGTTTCCATGGAAACCGGACAAAACCTAACCGAATAGTGCAAAACCGAACCGAACCGTTTGTTAATAGAACGGTTTTGGAAAAAAAAACTAATAACCGGTAGTCACGGTTTTGGTTTTGGTTTGGTCAAAAACCGAACCGTTATCCCATGGAAAACCAGATAATTAGGACCGTTGATATAGATTTTGATAGATTTAATCTACACCCTACATAACCCTTCATATATAAGCTTTCTTCTCTAACCTAATTCATTTCTCTTCACATTTCTCAAATGAACCCTAGCCTCCTCCGCCTCCACGCCCGACTTCCAGCAGTACTCCAACTGAAACCAGAAGAGATTGCTCTCTTGCTCTTTTTCAAATGTTTTAATCGAGTTCTTAACTTCTTGTAAGTATTTCTTCTGACCTCCTATTCTTCTGTAGGTCTTCTTCTTTAATTTTTCGTCAATTTTAATTTCATTAGATCTGCTTCTTTAATTATTCGATCACTTGGGATTCTTTAGTTTCCTCCATTGGAATTTTGTATTTGATTTGTTCCCTGAGTTTGATTTTTATTTTATTACGCATCTTTAGTTTCCTCAATTGGAATTATGATCATTCCACCTCTTTGCCTCTGTTGATTGGGTTTTCATTTCAACTTTTATCAACTGATCTAACGTTTCGGGGAGAATATCTTCAATAAACGTTCCTTGTCTATATTAACCAAATGTTACCTCTAAAAAAAATCTTGATTTTATGCTGATATGATTTATTTTTATCAATCGTGTGGAACAGCTTAAATTTTTCTTGTATTTTTGGTCTTTTTTGGTTAAGAAAGAGTTGTAGTTCAATTTGATCCCTTGTGAGTCCTTGGCTGGTTTTTTCTTTACATCACTGGATTATATATGGATATTACCTGGATGGAGGATCCTGTTTAGTTCCATGTGGACAAGACGGCGTTCTCTCAGAGTTTTTATATTGGTCTGTGTAGTTTGTTTTTAGTTTTGAAGCAATATAACATCCATGGTGAGTTTGTTCCAAGCTTTGAACAGTGGTATCCTACAGTCTGAGGTGGTGCTGTTCATGTTATGCAATATGAAAAGGTTATTTTCCAACGACAATTTGCTTCTTGTTTGCAGGACTGGAGCTCCACAATTTTCTTTGTCAATAAGGTATTAATTCTGTCATGTTCTGTAGGTTGTAAAACCGGAACCAAAAATATAGATACTTGATAGTATCTTTATATCCTGATGTGAAGTGTAAAATTTAATGATTGGTTCTGCTGGTGTTTGGTGCAGCAACAACAAGGACCATTCCAGTTTCAGGCAAAGATGGTTGTGCAACCAAGGCAGAATGGCCAGACTCTAGACTCCTTATTTGCAAACATGAAGGAACATAGAATGAGAATGCAGTCTCAACAGAATAATACTGTTGGACGGCGTGGAGGATTTGTGAGAGGTTCTCCACAACAACATAGGTCAGGCCGTGTAAGGGGTTACTATGCCAACTGATTCATTTGCCGGAGGAGAAAGCTAAACTTAATGGGTTGTTCTGCTGTCCAGTTGATTACGAAGGATACAAACTCTAAAAGAGAATATTGTGCTGCGAAAGTATCTGATGAGGAGAAAAGAGATTATTTGGAATATTCCTTCCCTGTTTCAAACTTTAGCTGTTTAGCAACATGTCCCTCCCTCCCTCTCTTACGATATTCTTTCAAATTTTAATGAAGAATGAATGTAAAAATGTATGTATTTTTTAAAAAAATTTGCACTGTCAGTTCCATGAAACATACATAACCAGCCGGTTAACCGAAACCGGTTGGAAAAAACCGAAACCGAGAGAAAACCGAGTAAAACCGAACCGGCGGTAAATGGAACGGTTTTGGAATTTTTTTTAGAATACCGGTTATACCGGTTTCGGTTTTGGTTTGGCCAAAAACCGAACCGAAACCGGCCATGAACAGCCCTAGAAATATGTGTTTTTAGGCCCATCTGAGACTTTGCCTGTTTGTAGAACCCGACTTGGATAGTGATCAGGAAAGTAGGCTAGTGACCATACTTCAAAACAACAAGGAAGCTTTAGGGTGGACCTTAGCAAACATTAAGGGCATAAGTCCTACTGTTTGTATGCATCAGATTCATTTAGAAGACGATACCAAATCTTGTAGGGAGATGCAACGTCGACTAAACCCTAACATAAAAGAAGTTGTTCGAACTGAGGTTCTTAAGTTGTTGGATGCATGTATTATCTACCCCATTTCAGACAGTAAGTGGGTCATCCCCGTTCAGGTTGTTCCCAAGAAATCAGGTATCACTGTAGTCCAGAATGAAAACAATGAGTTAGTCCCAACTTTAGTGACCACGGGGTGGCGTGTTTGTATTGACTATAGAAAATTGAACAAGGTCACAAGGAAGGACCACTTTCCCCTTCCTTTCATCGACCAAATGCTAGAGAGATTGTCTGGACATAATCATTATTGCTTGTTAGATGGTTATTCTGGTTATAATCGGATTGTTATTGCCCCAGAAGACCAAGAGAAAACCACTTTTACTTATCCCCTTGGTACCTTTGCATATAGACGCATGCCTTTCGGATTGTGTAATGCACCGTTGCATGATGAGTATATTTTCTGACATGGTAAATTGGTTTTTAGAGATCGTTATGAATGATTTTTCAGTGTTTGGTTCATCTTTTGATGAGTGCTTGCATCATTTTACATTAATGTTGAATAGGTGTAAGTAAAATAACTTAGTGCATAATTGGGAGAAATGTCATTTTATGGTTCAATCAGGAATTGTTCTAGGGAATATCGTGTCCTCTAAGGGTATGAGGTAGACAAAGCCAAAGTTGACCTTATTAAAAATTAACAGTTTCCCAAAACCGTAAGAGATATTAGGTCATTCTTAGGGCATGCAGGTTTTTTATTGTCGATTCATTAAGGATTTTAGCTTGATTTCTAGACCTCTTTGCCATTTTCTTACGAAAGATGTTCAGTTTGTCTTTGATGATGCTTGTTTAGAGGCTTTCGAGAAGCTTAAGACTTTGCTCACTACCGCCCCCATAGTCCAGGCACCTAAGTGGAACCTACCCTTTGAGATCATGTGTGATACGTTAGATTATGTTATTGGTGTTCTGTTAGGTCAGCGAGAAAATAAATAACTTCATGTGATTTTCTATGCCAGCAAAACTCTAAATGATGCCCAGTTGAACTACACAACCACTGAGAAGGAATTATTAGCCATTGTTTTTTCCTTAGAAAAGTTTAGATCCCATCTTCTCGGTTCTAAGGTCATAGTCTTTACTGATCATGTTGCTTTGAAGTATCTTCTTTCCAAGAAGGATACTAAATCTATATTGATTAGATGGATCCTTTTGTTACAATAATTCTCTCTAGAAATTAGAGACAAAAAGGGTGCAGAAAATGAAGTAGAAGACCACTTGTCTAGGCTTGTTGCTGATTCCCCTGATGTTTCTCTTTCCGTGAGAGATAGTTTTCTTGATGAACAACTTTTCGTTGTTTCCCAATTACCTTGGTTTGCGAATATAGTAAATTATCTATTTACTGATCGAATGCCTCAAAATTGGGGTAAACAAGATTGTTTTAGGTTTTTATCCGAAGTAAAGAATTTCTTTTGGGATGATCCTTATTTGTTTAAGTATTGTCCATACCAGATAATTAGGAGATGTATACCTGAGAGTGACCAATCCAATATTATTTCCTTTTGTCATGATCATGCTTGTGGGGGTCACTTTTGAACGAAGAAAACTGCTACTAAGATATTGCAATATGGATTCTACTGACCGTCAATGTTTAAAGACTCCCACAGTTACTGTGTTGCTTTTGAGCATTGTCAGAAGTTAGGAACTATTTCCCGTAGAAATATGATGCCTTTGAACCATATTTTAGTTATTGAGGTCTTTGATGTATGGGGCATTGATTTTATGGGTCCATTTCCTAATTTTTTTGGTAATATTTACATACTTGTCGCTGTTGACTATGTCTCTAAATGTGTTGAGGTGGTTTCGTGTAAAACGAACGACCACAAGGTTGTGGTCCGGTTTTTGAATGATAACATATTTGCACGTTTTGGTACAACGCGAGCTATAATTAGTGATGGAGGGTAACACTTTTGTAACCGACTGTTTAAGCTTTTAATGAAGACATATGGTATTACCCACAAAATAGTTTCCCCATATCACCCACACACTAGTAGTCAAGTAGAGGTTTACAACAGGGAGATAAAATGTATTTTAGAGAAAAAAGTTAATCTTAATCGGAAAGACTGGTTATTGAGGCTTACTGATGCCTTATGGGCTTACCGTACTGCGTTTAACACTTCCATTGGAATGTCACCTTATCATCTAGTTTTTGGAAAGGCATATAACCTTCTTATTAAGTTAGAACATAGAGCATATTAGGATGTAAAGCAGTTTACTTTTTCACTTGACAAGGCAGGAGCTCACAGAAAACTCTTGCTCAATGAGTTGGAAGAGATTTGTAGTGATGCTTACGATAGTGCTAAGGAGTATAAGAACAAAATGAAACTTGTGCATGATAAGAATATTTTAAGAAAGTCATTTTCTCTAGGTCAAAAAGTTCTTCTGTATGATACTCGTTTGCATCTATTTCCCGGGAAGTTACGCTCTCGGTGGACCGGTCCTTTAGTGGTCCGTACTAATTTTCCTCATGGTGCTATTGAAATTGAGACTCAAGATGGTAAAATTACTTTCAAAGTTAATGGACAGAGATTGAAACCATTTTTAGAGCCTTTTCATGCAGGTGATGTTGAGGAGGTCCCTCTGGAGGACCCTGCTTACTTTGATTGACCATCAAGGCTATTGTTGTAAGTTTCGTAGGTTTTTGTTTTTATTTTCTTGTGTTATTTTTGTCTTATTCTCCGAAGAAGGATTGTTACGCTTCACTCAGGTACTATCTTTCTGACTTATCTCTTTATTCCTCTTGTTACCTATATTTTTGGTTCTGCTCTTTAATTTGAAACATTGAGGAAAATGTTAGATGTTTGAGGGTAAAGGAGAAACTTTTGGTGTAATAATAAAAACTCTAAAATTTAGACACTTGTGAACAATTCAGGATGACACTGACTATTCTAAGTATATGGAAACAAACCTCTTGGCTATAGGAATTGAGGGACCCAACTAAAGGGTCTATTCATAAAAGGACAAAGCTCAAGTGTTAGGAATAACATGATAGTCGTCACCATATCTCGAAGTCTACCTCGACCATATCACCTTCTGTTTTTATTTTACAATTTTATGTGTTTCTCTAAGTGATTTGGTGGGGCTCTAGCATCGAATTTTATCGGCGTTGGTATGAAGTAGAGTGATTGAGATCAAGCCCCATTATTGTTACCAAAATAAATAAATAAAATATATAAAAAAAAATAAATTTGAATGAAACTTGGATATCAATATATGTTTCTTCTTCTTGTCTCCGTCGCCTAAGCAAGCGTGGAACGCATGATCCATGGGAACTATCATGTAATATGCTGACAAGGAGCATGCACTTAGATTCAAAAGATCTAATTATATTATCGAGAAATAAAAATAATAATAATTGTTTTATTTTCAATAAATCGACCATTGGGGCCCTTGTTTATACCAGCTGAGTCGATATTAGTATAAGGATTAAGATCAGTGAGAGCACATCCCAATCCATTATAATTTATCCTAACACTACCCTTCAGACATATATGGGAAACACCGTTCACCTTAGTCAACATGTGCAAACTTCATCATCTCCATATCCATCTTCTAAATCTATTCATGTGATATAATTTTGATAGATTCCGAGTATTGTGGTCCATTGTGCGACTTTCTGAGTAGTGCTTTGTTTTCTTATATATGAATTTTAGTACGCCTGAGTAAAAACTCGTGTACAACAATTGGATTCAAAACAGGGTAATTCCTTCGATAGCCAAAGAATTTTATAGCCAACTAAATAGCATGTTTAGTATCTACCCTCAATCGTTCATAAGTAGCTAGAGTATGGAGTAAAGGTTTTGTGGGTATATATCTTGTAAACCCTCACGAGACAAAACTCGTCCACTAGGGAGACCTAGGGGTTTGAAAGCTTGTTGCACATGCTAAGTGCAATTTCAATGCCTGCGACGGTGAGTTAGGATTTTTATTTTTTAGATTAAATTTTCTCGAGGACTAGCAAATAATAAGTTTGGGGGTATTTGATAGACACATTTACGTGTCTAATTTGTTCCCAATCTTTATAATGTTGGAACTCAATTTTGTACTAATATTGTGTTTTTATGTATGTGTATGTGTTTTTGGGAAATAAACATTTTTAGAAAAATCGACTCAAAAAATTACAAAAGGCACCCCCAGGACATGTGCCTAAGGGATCCCAACAGATGATAGGGGGAAACCATCTTCTTCTCAAATTTAAAACATAATTTTTGCGGGGAAAAGAGTTGCATAATTAAGGTTCGATTTTTGGAGGTGTTTGGGAGAGATTCAATCGCAAATTTCTCTTGGGCTGGACTTGATTGAGCTAAACAGGGAAGGTATAATTGCTTGATTCAACTAAATTGGGATAAATAATCGAGTTGGAGTAAAACAAGGCAAGAGAAATATTCTCGGATTTTCTTTGCCATATTTGGAAATTGTGTGTTTCTGTAAGGAGTGGCCGCGTTCTGTGAGCTGTTTGTAACATGTTGGAGTGTGGTAGCAGCAATCAGATGCGTGAAGGAGATAAAAATGGAAATTATTCCCGAAACTTGGATAAAAGATAAAAAAAAAATTATTACAGGATTATTCTGTAGTTATTGTGGAGTATTTTCGGTGTTGTTGAGTATATAAAGGGTGTTGGAGGTGATTAGAAAGGGATATAGAGAGTTTGGGAGAGAAAAGAGAGGCTACAGAGTGAAAAATGAAGAATTTGCAGAAAATATTTTTCTGCTGCTGAAGAACAAGAAGAACAAAGAATATGCGACGGTTTCTTCACATTTGCTATGAATATCTTCAGCTTTACAACGTTTATCTTCAGCTTTGCAACATTTATTTTCAGCTCTGAAATACTTGCTTTGTAACAGTGGATCTGTAACGCCTATAAACGTTGTAACTCGTTGTTTTCTTTATTTTATTTTTCCTTTTTCATCTTGTAAACATTTTTGAGCAATGGATATGAATTTTGAGCGTGTTTTCAACATGATGAACTAAACCTAATCCCTGGGGCGACGGAGGAAGCTATTTTTCTAATGAAAAATTGTTATTTTCTATTTATTTAATTTGTGCAATTCTATTTATGATTATTTGCTTGGATTAAAAAATTGAATTAATGATATTTGTTAAGCAATTGTAATTTCTATTGATGGAACATGCTTATCCTAGGGTTTTGATGTCCCATGCTTTCGATATACAATTTTTATTTCTAAATTCTACTTTTGCAAAATTTTAAAATCAAATTGAATGTATGAATTGCATAGTTACAATAACTGAATTAAAATCACTTTAAAAATGGTAAATAGTGGAATCTTATCCTCAATACTCTCTATATCTTCAAATCAATTTCAATTTAGTCTTGTTATTTCTAGTTTAGTTTTAATTCTTTAGTATAAAACCAAATCTTCATAAGTTCTGAAACAAACCCATTTTTACCACTATCTACAACCACATCACCCACGTTCACTAGGTTAAGTCTTAACTTCTAGTTAGTAATTATTTAAAAAATTAAATAAAGTATAATTAGTTAATGCAGTTAGAAATCACATGCCTAACATTAAAATTTTGCAGTCCATTTGCAGAACCGTTCTTTCCCAAAGAAAATCCCAATTGAAGAATTCTAATTTCAAAAATTATCATTCCAATTTTTCAAATTAATTTATTTATCTACAGAAACCCATATCCATGATTTCATCAAAATTTCAAAAACATATCATCCATCATCAACTTCTGAATGCAACAAATGGTACAACCAAAACTTTTCCCAATTTCATCTTCTTATAACTCTTATAATTTAACACTCATCAGAATCAGAGTCAAATATTATACAATTTACACCCAATCCCACCACTCTCTTTTAACATTGTAACCTCCATCTTGTTTCTCACCAGTATCAACAACAATGAAAAGTTGCTAAACAAAGAAATAAACTCTCTGGTAGCATTCCTCGTGACATTGGAAGTATGGGGTCTCTTGTCTCTTGTTGACGTTAGATTCCTCATAAACGATCTCATTGTTACAATCCTTGTTTTTCTATGTAACTTGACAGTTGGTATGTTACCCACCTTGCAGTGGAAATTCAGGTTCAAGAACTCTACTGAATATTGTTACTCTTTGATTTTGACCTTATTCTTTCTCCATGTCTGCCATTAAAATACAACACCATCTCAATAAAAATCCAAATTTTTTTTAGAGATGTACATAAACATAAGAACAACAAATCCAAAGCAAAATCCTTAAAAATCAACCTGTAATTCCACAAGCAGGAATTTTTATCATCAAAAATCCAAATATATATACAAAATCAATTTGATAAATCAATGCAAAAGAAAAAAGACTTACTGAAATAAAACTTCATTCACAGTGCAAAAACCAAAGATAATGAGTAGTTTTTCTCAATAGAAAATGAAGTGAGATGATTTTTTTCTTAAATTAATCCTTTGTCGAGCTGCTGATAACGATTTCTCTTATCTAATCAATGACTATTGCTCTCTATGTCTCAGAAAATTTTATGTGTTGTTTGAGTTGTTCCTCTTCTCTTCAGAAGAATGGTTTTTTTTCTTCCGTATCAGTAGCTTTTTTTCTTTTGGTGGTGGTGAGTGAAGATGAAGGATAAGAAGCACTAGTTCTGCTTGATCGTGAATACCAAGAGAGAAAATATATCCTAGTTGTAGATCTTAGGTTTGGTGGAGTTTTAATTTTGCCAATTGGATCGGTAAGTTAGGGACTTAGTTTGTCATTGTTAATAAAGTTTAAAATATTTTAGTAATTACGTATTTAGTAGACGAAAAATAATACACGTCATTAGTTGACATAGTCAATGCGAGTCAACGTCAATTCCAAGTACCAAGCCCTAAGTTGGAAAAAGGTTAGACCAAAGACTAAAATTGGACAAAACATAGGTACCAAACGACAATTATACCTTATTGTTAAATCCTTTATTCATATCAATGTTCTTATGTTTTGTATTATGCAGGTGACACTAATCCCATTCCTGTTGTTTCTCTGCACAAGATTCTGGCCTTTTTCAATGACCTTGATTATGATAACAACAAGTGTTCAATCACTAGGATGATTGAATATCCTCCAGATTTAGGCTTGAATCCAGCTAATTCTGTTAAGGTTAAGCCTCCCAGGTTAATAATTTTTCAGCTTTCAACTTTCAGTTCTCATTTATTTATGTATATATACGTTCTTTCGTTCAACTTTAATTTATTTTATTTTTTATTCATTTTTTCTAATTTATTTTTCAGGAAGAAAACTAAGTTGTCTCAACCAGATTCATCTGTAAATGACGATACAACTGGAGGTGAGATTCCTGATGATTGCTCTAACCCTGATAATGCCATAGTTCTTACTGGTACTGATGCTAAATCAAGAAAAGATACCAAGAGTAAAGCTCCAGCTGTTTCTTCTTCTATTCCGATTTTGAAAATATGGACAAGAATGAAGATAATCAAGCTAGATTTTGGAATAATTTCTGTTGTTTGACTACCTTGTAGCAGAGAGACGCTGATCTTTCCTATCAGTTCCTTACAAACACTCCCAGGGATTATGATTTGCTTTCCTGCAAACATGCTTCTTTATCAACTCTTAGGTCTTTATCTGGCCAACATTGGTATCAGGTAAATAAATTAGATGTATTATTATCACTATTTGTTTTCACATTTTTCATATATCTATATCTTTTAATATTTATTTTAATTTCTTGTTTCATCTTGGGGTTTATGTAGAAACCATCATAGCTCCGAGTGATAATAATGAGTTAAAGCTCAAGAGTTCTATCGAGGAGATTAAGAGACTCAAATCAGAGTTAGTTTCGTCCCAGACCTCTGAGGCTTTAAATTCAACTAACTGAGAAGGATAAGGAGATTAATCAACTGAAATATGATATTTTTTTGTTGAATAAGCATGAGTTACATCACCATTTCATTTTTTTCAGGGAAAATCTAATTCAGCTCCACCATCACCTAAGTCTGATACTTTATCTAGCCAGCCATCAATTTCTCAAGGAACTAATGTCCTTCTAATTGAGCCTTCTGCCATAACTGACGAGATTCCCAACATGGTTGAGCCAACTTCTGAATCTTCGTTGAAGGTTTCTCCGGGTCATTCTTCTCCAAATCGTTTAAGTGACAGCTTATAGGGGCGAATTCTGATAATTTTGATAGAGATTCTAATGAAGATGATTCTTCTCCCAAATACAAGTTTCAGATATAGCAAGCTCCTTTTTTTTAAAAAAAATTGTTGTTTATATGTATACCTTTTTGTTTTATTTTGTAATTCTGACTGGTTTAATGATGATTGAATCATTTTTCTTTTCTTCATTTTCTCGGTTATGGGTTTTTGTTATTTTGTCACATTTGCACCTGTTTTAGTTTCATTATTTTTCTCTTGTCTTTTTTTTTAGTTCAACTATTTTATGTATATGTTGATTAATTTATTCTACTCAACTATCAGCTGATCACTTTTGTATTAAACAATAATACTCTCATTTATGTACTTATATGCATAATAATATTCTCAGTTGTGTACTTTTAGTTATCTTCTCTTAGGTGATTTAATTTTCCATTTTCAGCTTTCGCCTGTAGTTATGTACTATTTATTCTTTATTTTAGTTTTTAGCTTCTTAAAAATTCAGTTGTTAATACTTCAGATGTTTCAAAGTTCTATCCTTTTTAATTCGTTCCTGATCTTAGAAGTTGAACTCTTAACTATTTAACCTATTTCTGTTCTTAACCCGTCCCTTTTATCAGTGTTTCATACTTTTATGGCATTTTCCTCCTCACTAGGGACTACAGTTTCATCTTCTATAGTGGTGATGTGATAAGTCTTATTTCGAGGTACCTAGATAGGGTCCCTTCGTGATGTCAATCTACTGGTATGGAGTCGGAAAGTCAGTACTACTATGGCTTACTCTCTCACCAAGATGGGTCCTTTAGCTCTTTTGCTTCCATAGTTTCTGGTCTTGGGTATGTTAGATATTTAACCTTAGTGACTTGGTCGACAAGTTATGAGTTTTTCTTTTCCCCGATGCCTTTGCTTATCTGACATTTCAAAGGACAAAGAGCATACTTATGAGTCAAATAACCTCTTCTTCTCTGTTTTTTTCTCTTTCTTTTTATTTTTTATTTTTTGTTTTCTTTTGAATTATGAGTATATGATGAAATTCCATCTTTCATAATTGTATTTCCAAATAAATTTCAGCTTTAGATTCATTATATTTATTTTCATAATTGTTCATTCAACTCTTAGATTCATCTGGACTGACCGATTTTGTGGTCCTTTAATCCTTAAACCCTTAGTAGATAAACATACTTTTCAATACTTTAATATAGACTTAGCTATCTAATTTTTAGATCATAAAGTTATAAGAATATAAAATCCATAAAGCTACAAAGCTGTAAATATACAAAACTATAGAAAGCACTTATGCTACTAAACTACTGAGATAATTACTGTGTTTTCAAATAGATCACACTCAGGTGTATGTCTGTCATGCTTTTAATCTATTTTCCCTTACTTTGTTGAATAACTTTTGTCTGGCTCTTGAGCTTGAACTGTATTGTCGTTCTCCATGGGTAAGAAAGCTCACGGTTTCAGCTTCATCTGTTATTCCTCTTTGTTGTTCGAACAATATTTTTCACTTTTACGAAAACCGGAAGTGTTAATTATCACTTTCCAATTATGTAGAACTTTTTTGTCTATAACTCATCTCAGTTTATCACAGTCAGTTGATAATCTATTTTAGCTGCTAGATATTTCATAACTATTCAACTATCAATCTTTTAATTGACAACATTCCAACTATCGGCTATATATATTATCCAATAGCTTTAATTTTTCAGTTGATAATTCCCTAGCTTTCAGCTAGCGCTTTCTTAAATATAAGCCCATCCGTTGTTGATATTACTTGATTATTCTATCTTTTTTAGTTAGTGATAGATAGAAATATATTAGAGATTGATATCGTTCATAATTAAGTATGTTATCCGTTTACTTCATTTTTTGGTGGCTCGGATCTGACGCAGATTGTTCTTTGTTCTCTGTTGATTTTTTTTATGCTTTCATATTTTGCTGATTCTCTAACTTGTACTTGCCCTTCATTTACTATTTCTACGCACCTGCAGATTTTCTTGAACACTTTTTTCGCAAACATACTTAATTTTACTGATGTTGTTATTTGAGAACTCAATCTCCAGATATTTTCCCGATATTTTTCATCTTGACTGAGAGATTTCTTTTTAGAGTTTTTACTCTTCAAAATATTAATCTTTGGTTCCAGCTAAATTTCTTTCAGTTCCAGATCTATTATGCATATTTTTCCCTACGACTTCCAAATTCTTAACTTCGAGTTTCGTTTATCCCAGGTTCTCGGCTTCAGGTTTCATAGCTTCAGGTGATATTGCTTTAGCATTCACATCTATCACCTGTTGATGATTCACAGCCAGGTATTTTGGAATCTTTTTGTTTCATCTTTTCATATTCCATTACATTGTATTGATGGTTGATATGTCTCATGTTTCCTTATTGATAGGATGGATAATTCCCTTGATACAACTTGATTTACAGATATTACATATTCTCCTATCCTGGTCACGAATTTGATCTTCTCATGATACCTGGACGGTACAACTTGCAATGTATGCAACCATTCTCTCCCTAAAATCATGTTATATAATGATTTGGTATAGAACTAGGAAGGATACATATCTTGAAAATGGTCCAACTTTCACAATTAGTAATAATTCACCCTTCGAGTAGGTTTTTGAGCCATTGAAACCTACAATGGTTGAACCATTGTTCTTCAAGACTCATTCTGTTACCAATCCTATTTTCTCAGCTCCTTAGAGATAAATGATATATCACAGATAGATCCTTGATCAATTAATATTTTCTTACAGTCTCATCCATCTATATTTAGATCAATACCTAAGGCATATTTATGTGGGAAAGTCACTCCAGCTAGATCTCTTGATGAGAAAGTGATATCAGTTGGAGGTAAGAGGAGTTTCTTACAGATCGGATGTAGTCCTATCATACAGATCTCAAAGACTTTTCTCTTTCCCTTGACTAGCTCAGATTTTGCTTTGTCTCTTGGCGTAGAATATATCATATTCACGCATCATTTCGGATTTTTGGCTGGAGACTTGCAGCCTGAACTTGATCCTGCTTCCAGATGGATGATTCTTTCAGATTGCTATCTTTGATGAGATTATCAATGAATCTGTTTAAATTTTTAGATTCATTTATATGATGGCATCTTGCATCATGATAAATAAAATATGCTTTTCCTTTTCCTTCAATCTTCATCTTGTTAGGGTTTACAAAGTATGACTTGTCTCTCATGTATTACAAAATTTCTTCGGGTGTGGTTTTCATTGATAAGTGCACAATTTACATGTTTTGATTATCATTTTCACACATCTATTTGCTAGTTTTTATGTGAATTACTTTGTATTATTGTTATTTTTCTATTTTATGTCTCTCATTAGGTACATCACCCAAAATAAGTGGAATTTGCTCGAATTCAGGATTTATTCTCACCATGTCAAAGAGAACGAGAAAACGAAGCCAAATGCGAAAGAACAAAGTTATTCTGACTTCGTATGAAGAAGATTTATGTGAAAAGTCGAAGTGTAGAAGCCAATTGTCCAAACTTGGACGACTAGGAGCAGTTACAGTCGGCCAGACTTGGCCGACTAAAATCCAGAAGAAAAAAAACGATATTCGCTCGGGAACGGACGACTAGAAGGTGTTGCAGTCGTCCAGACTCGGACGATTAGGAAGAAAAACAATCAGGCCGACTGAAATCCAGAAGAAAGTGGTTTTCTAGTCATCCAGACTTGGCCGACTATGAATATCTATGGTCGGCCAGACTTCGCCAACTAGACTCAGATTAGTGCGGATTTTGATCTTTTACGCACGAGTTTAATGTTTTTGGAACCTATTTTGACCGGAATTTGAGCACAAGTTGTTCTATATTTGGAACTACTATAAGAAACACTTCTATGGAGAGGAGATCATCTTGGATCTTGGATCATATCATATCTTTTGAAGAGAAGAGAATAAGCTTTGGAGTTGGGGACTCTTCTACAACCTAGGGTTTGCTTTACTTTTCTACTTATTATTTTTCCATGAGTTTAAACTCATAAAAAATTTACTCTACTTTTTGTATAGCTAGTGCCAATGTCAGAGTAGTCATATACTGTATTGATGCTCTATTGTTACTTTTAAACAAATGACAGTTTATAAATGTTTAATTTAGAACGAATATTTTACATGAATTTTATATATTAGTTTGATGTTCTATTGTTGCTTTTACCTTGTGATATTTTATTTATATATTTGTTGGCACTCTATTACCGTTTTATCTTCTGCTGGGATGTGGTTCACCTCTTCGTTTTATTTTCTCCCCCATAGAGTACGTTAGGGGATTACAGCAGTAAATCGGACAAAGCTTACGACATGCTACGAAAGTTTCTAGCGTTAGTATATTTGTTGTTCATGATGTGTATATCACGGGGCTGATCTGGAGTAGTCATATATAGGTGTTTATTTAAGATTTTATCGTGTTTCTCTTCTTGAGCATATATGCTACATATCTTTCTGTGCAAGGTCTAATTTCAGCATATACGAGACTTTTTATCTTCTTTTTTTTATCCTTTTGTTGTCTAACCTTAATGTATATTGTAAGTGATTATATATGTTATCATCTTTCGGTATTTCTACCTGTACATTAAGCACTAAGTCATGGCTTTAATTATTTTTATGTGTATTTGGTTGGGTTCCCTACTTCTGTTAATGGTAGTAGTAAATGTCTGCTCACTTTGTTTCAATGTAGGGTATACATCCTTTTCTGCATTATGTATTTCATTTGGATTTCTATGTTTTCAAATGACGTAAGAGTTGTATGGATGTCGATTTAATACTTATCAAAGATATGTGTGTTTGGACTCTTTGATCTACATCAAGTGTTAGATAATGTTTAAGGAAATGTTTTGGGTGCAGTAATAAATTGAATAGTTCATTTGTTATTTCGAAAACATGTTCAGGACTTGGTCTCGGTGAAAACCATCAGAAGTTGTATAAGATTTTGTTAAGACTTTCATTTTAACTTCTTTTATTAGCTGTAAAAATGTACATATATATATATTATTTTGTGTTTAATTTGGGCAAATCAGGTATTAAGAAATGGTAAACACTAGTATATTTTTTATGACTTCGTCCGAGCTACTGTAAGAAATTTTCATTTTTATCGTCGACGTTGAATAAATTATTACTTGCTTTTCGAAATGGTTGTATGGCTTTAGATTATATATTTGTTGAGAATTAAAATTTATTTTTTTGTTTAGTGTTTTTGGATGCACTACAGATAGTATTGAATCTTTATGGATGTATAATTTGTAGTTTACGACCATAAAATTTCGTTTCTCGTTTCTTATTTTGGTTGTTAGTGTTGAGTTTTAAATATAAAAATAAAAATAGTGTATGTATTTTTTTTATCCGAGTGGCGCTATTGGAGATTGACCTTGTTAGACGGGTTAAAATCTAACCCGTTAGAAGGAAAACTTTCTGATCCGTCGTAATAACATTTCCAGCAAATGAGTTTCTAATTTCTCCCTACAATAATATTTTTTTTACATAAAATAAATAATACTTTTTTTATTAGTCTTGTCCACAAGTGCTGCGGCTGTTTTAAATTTTTTGAGGAAGTCTGTAAAGCTTTTACATCTCTTTAGACCACACCTACCATCTTTTTCAACACATTTGCTTGCCTTATGTTGCAGGAATAGTTCCGGATAAAAAGTTCTTTGATATCTTTAAATTTTTGTCCATAATTGGGTAATACACACCTGAACCAAATTAGATCATCGTCCTGTAGACTGAACAGGAAGAACCTTGCCATAGCCAATGAATTATCTAGGTGCAGTGCCATCACTGTTCGTAATAAAATATGTGCTCGTTTGGACCTCTATGAAAATGATGGTAGGTGAAAATTTTCAGGCAATTTGCATTCTTATATCTGGTTTGACGGTGGTTCGTCTTGAAATATGAATGTGGGGTCACTTTTTGATTTACTAATTAACATTCGGATTTTGCATGCTTGCTCTTTGAACCTCCTTTCCAATCTTGTTTCCATGGATTCCCTGGATGAACTGACAACAATAAATGTTGGTTCTACTTCCGAGAAAATATGTTTAGGTGGAATTCCATGTTGGTTAGTGAAATTCTTATATGGTGGACGTGATTGATCTTGTGTGCAATTCCGAATTTCAGGTAATGGTGGATACTCAAAGAAAGATTACGTGAAGAAGTTGTTTGAATTTCAGGATGAGCTAATGTTGGTTGAGATATTACTGGTTGAGATACTGCTGAGATTTCTAATATATTGACTTTTTCACCTAGTATGTTGATGGATCTGAAGTGTTCTGCCAGCATGTCTTGTGGAATGTTGAATGTTGCTTGTTATGGTGCTGGTGGTTGTATGGTTACTTCTTTTTCTATTGAAGATGATATTGATCCAACCAGTATACATTTTGGACGTCCATCTGTTCCTAATATCGTCATAGAAAAGACTCCTGATGTGACTGTTGTTGGGATCTAGTTTGTTGTTAAAGATGTAACACCAGTTGGTTCTGTTTCTGCAGCTGTAGCTGTAATATTTGTTATTGCAAAAGTAGATACATATGTTGGGGTAGCATCCATATTCCCTTGAGTAGTTTGAGTTGGACCTGGATCTGTCATTTCTGCGTCTGTGGATGAAACAGTTGGTTCGTTGGCAAATCTCAGTGGTGAGGTTACACCTGGTCTAGGTGGTAATATTCTTTGCATTATCTTCACAAAAAAGGTAATCATTAGCCGTTTATATCTAGAAAATTTGTTTGAAAACTCTTTCTTTTAAGACTTTTATAAACTCAGTTTGATCTGAATATTTTTTAACTATATGTGAGATAGATACAATGTTTATTTTAATTAAAAATGTAGTAGGATTTAGTAATCTCGTCAATAGAGATTGATAATTAACATTTTAAATATAGGTTAAAATAAGATTCAGGTAATTTAGTAAGATAGTTGTAATAACGGCATAGATAATATTTGTGCATGCTGAAACAAATATAACCTTCATGGATGAAAATATGCATCAGGTAAAAAATGTTGGTTTACCAACATCACCCATAAAATACTCTTTAAACTATTCCGGTTGTTGAAATAAACATCAATTGCTACTAAACAATCAAAGATCTTGATGTTCAGGTAAGTTAAATATCGAAATAGTCACCGGAATTCAAATCTGAAACGACAAAATTAAGATTTTAAGAAATTACATATAAACTTAAAATTCATTCAGGTTAAAATCTTAAATCATATATCTGTAATTAGATATAACTATTACAGATAAAGGCTCGATAAGGTGTTTTGTTAGCTTACCATGAAACACCACAAGCATGAAGACCCATTGGAAAATGACATATGTACTACTGAATAGTATGAAATATGCAAGTCGGAACCACATAAAGGGATATAAACAAGTAAGTCAATCATAATTTCATTACAAAAATAGGAAACTAGAATTGGCTTCTCCAGATTTGATTGTTATATTTATAAGGCTGTTGAGAGCGGTGTCAATGAAAAGAAACACAACGTTGAGAGAATGCATACATCCCATAAACTTCCACACCGAGGTACACATAAAGTTATATACATATGAGGTTTGAATCCTAGGATAGATGCATTAGGTCTTGCAAGACACATAATTCAGAGGAAATTGATGACAAAATACTATGTGAAAAGCAGCTCCAGTAAATACTAAATACTTCCTAAAAAATGAGGTTTAGGGTGTGCAACATTTGGTATGTTATTCTTACAATTTTCAACAAGGATTGAGTAGTCTTACCACTTTTTACAGTTCTATAAAATAGTATAGTGTTGCTCATTCTTAATATGGAGAAAACCCCTAATCCAACAAAGTAAAATTACAGATAACGTTGATTGATTTCATCAATCGATTAAACCATTTGTGAACACATTCTACCAATCCCATGAACACGAAGAGTATCTTTATTAAATAATTGTCGTTTTCAAACAATATTTTAGCGATTCAAAAGAAACTAATGCAAGAATTAGGAGAAGAAATTCTATCACAGAGACTGTAGAAGAACGAGTTAAAGGTATCTACAAGATAAAATAAGTTTTATCTCAGAGAGTATGTTGATTGTGGAACGAGTAAAAAGAATGTCGATAATCCACAGTAAATCCTAAGAAATCAACAAAATCACAGATCTAAAACATAAAAACGAAAAATAAAAATCGATAAGAATCAAGAAAATGATGAAACCTGAAGAGAACCTCAAACGTTGAAAGAAAATCAAAACTACTCTTCTCTTTTCGCCTCTCTATTTCTCTGTCTCCTTAAAAAAAAGGATAATTTGACCATTTGATGAAAAAAAGTCAACAACATAACACAATTTTAAAAAAACATGGATTTGTAAGAATTTTTCACCGAAAAATGGATACACGCATAAAGTTTTCCAACCGTGGGTTTCACAGTGCAATAAAACTAGAAAAATGGGACTGACTGTAGTTTTCAAAGGACAGTGGTGTAACCAAAAATATTTTAATCAACAATGAAATATCTAAAATGCCCCCATCAAATCCAAGTTATCCCTCCATGTTTTCACCACCTCCATTGCCTATGCCTTCCACCACCTCCGCCATCGCCACCACTATCGACACCATCACCAACTCCACGACCACCACCAGCACCGCCACCATAACCTCTATGTTACCAGTAACACCACCTCTCAAACTATTCACATGAGTTGGGTTTAAATTTTTGAAATATATATTTATTCTATAAAATACAAAAGCATTATCTCAGGGGTTTGATTTTAAGACCTATTATATTACCTGGTCAATTTGAGGGCTACTTAAAACTAATTTGGGGCAACTAATAAAGAAAAATAAGGTCATTATGAAGTAAAATCACCACACCCCTTATCCATATATTTTCTTTAATGGCTAATCTACCCTTGCTTAATTAGTGTTAAAAATTAATTAAATTAGTTAAACTATAGTTAATTAATTAAAAAAAAATATTTTTTTAATATTCTTTTTAATTATTTTTTTTTCAATTTTTTAAAATAAAATAGTTTTCAACTTTTTATTACTTTCTTTTGATAGCTTTTTATTAATTTTTATTTAAAAATTAATTCAATTTTTTTTGTTAAAAAAACAAAATAAATAATCGGTAGATAACTAATTTTTCGAAACTACCGATTATGGTAGTAGAAAAATTCAAAAAATTTAAGTTTAAGAAAATTTATTTCTGAGGCTAGTTTCATAATCGGTAGATAACAAATTTTTCGAAACTACCAATTATGAAACGAGCTCAGGAAAGGACCCAATTGATTTGACCTCAGATGGTGAGTAGTTGATTTTGAATATATATTTTGAACATAAGTGTATAGAAAAATATTAATACAATGTTTTGTGATCGTTAACAAAAAAATTCATTTTTTGCATGCATTTAATGCCATGGACGTCTCATAATCGGTAGATAATGGAGTACCATATCTACCAATTCCATTGTAATCGGTAGTTTAATGAACAAATTAATCCTCTAATTATACTTTTTTTGTAATAATCGGTAGTACGAGAACATGATTAACTACCGATTAATGTTGTCTATGCATAATCGGTAGTCTAAGAATTTTATTAAACTACCGATTATAATGTGTTTCCCCAAATTGAAAATCGAAAAAATTATCAAAATTCTAACATTTTGAACATGCATAATCGGTAGACTATTTTTTTTTTTAAACTACCGATTATAATATGTTTCCCAAAATTGAAAATCAAAAAAATTATCAAAATTCCAATATTTTGAACATTCATAATCGGTAGTCTAAAATTTTTTTAAACTATCGATTATGTTTGTTGCCCCAAATTGAAAATCGAAAAAATTATCAAAATTCTAACATTTTGTACATGCATAATCGGTAGTCTAAATTTTTTTTAAACTACCGATTATGTATGTTGCCCCAAATTGAAAATCAAAAAAATTATCAAAATTCTAACATTTTAAACATGCATAATC
>JAJJMC010029502.1:2888729-2968883 GCA_023531435.1 Papaver californicum
ATCGGTAGTCTAAATTTTTTTAAACTGTCGATTATAATATGTTGCCCAAAATTGAAAATCAAAAAAATTATCAAAATTCCAACATTTTTAACATGTATAATCGGTAGTTTAAGAATTTTTTAAAAAACCGATTATAATGTGTTGCCCCAAATTGAAAATCGAAAAAATGATCAAAATTCTAACATTTTGAACATGCATAATCGGTAGACTAATTTTTTTTTAAACTACCAATTATGTATGTTGCCCCAAATTGAAAATCGAAAAAATTATCAAAATTCCAACATTTTGAAAATGCATAATCGATAGTCTAAGAATTTTTTAACCTACCGATTATAATGTGTTGCCCCAAATTAAAAATTAAAAAAATTATCAAAATTCCAACATTTTGAACATGCATAATCGGTAGTCTAAGAATTTTTTAAACTACCGATTGTGTATGTTGCCCCAAATTCAAAATTGAAAAAATTATCAAATTTCCAACATTTTCAACAATATTATCAAATTGAAAAAAATTCATAATCGGTAATTCATAATCGGTAGATAACTAATTTTCCGAAACTACCGATTATGATAGTAGAAAATTCCATTGGGATTATTGAATAATCGGTAGTAATCGAAATTGTCAAAACTACCGATTATACAATGATTTTAATAAAAAGTTATCAAGAAAAAGAAAAAAAAATTGAAAAAAAATTGAATTATATTTTTATTATTTTATTATTTTTTTAGATTAATGAAAAAGGTTAAAGGTATTTTTTAAATTAGTAAAAGAGTATATAGATATTTTTTACATATCATTAAATTATCCCATAACCACATCTATAGGATGGGTCTAAAATAGTAACCCCAAATTGATTTTGGGTAATCTTCAAAATGGCCGGGTTATATTATATCCAACATTAACTCTTGAGCACTCTTCTATTTTTTATCTAATATTATCCATATAATATAGTTAGTTTTATTAAATAATAACTACTATCCATCTCTACCGCCTTCGCCACCGTCCTATCAGGGCACAAGTAATCCACCATTACAACCATAAAACTGAGCAGACTCATATGCACCTAGATTTTCCTACAAAAAAGACTTTTTTTATATATATAACAAGAGGGAATTGATCCTACAATAGCCACGTCTGTGAAATCAACAACCATACACTTCAAGCTTACAGGGACCCTGCAAACCTATGTTTGTTTCTAAAGGCCATTACTAAGTAAATGGGAGGCTGCCAAAAAAAACTCGAATTGTGGATAACTTGTTCTCCGTCCCACATCCAATTTCACACTCTACACAAACAGCGAGCATGAGTGTGGAACGCTTCTCCTTCACATCTAAGTGGCCCCACCGGACTAGTTGCCATAGATTTGAAATGTATCAGACAGGGATTTTGTGAATATCATCAAGATGTATCAGGAATCGAAAAGACGACCAGTAAAAACAGAAGTCAAATCATCCTGATTTTCAGTTCTAATTTCAGTAAACTACATATATATATAACTATTTGCCAGAGAGGTGTTTCTAGTCAGGGTTTTTTTGTAAGCATTCGAGAAGATTTACTAGTATGCACATAATAAATGACTAATCAACCTATAGTTATGAAAGTCTTCGGAAACTAAAACTGATAAAAACAAGTCAATAATATTAATTCAGCAGTTCTGATTGCAAATCAACCGGATTTTGGATTACAAACCACACTGATGTAGTTGCACTTATCATATACTGACAAGGGAATAAGAAAATATGCATAGGTATAGATGTAGTCAAGAACAAAGAATAAGAAACAGACCCATAGGTATAGATGTAGTCAAGAAACACCTACTCATTGCCAACTTAATCTTGGCATACTAGTGACAACAGCGTCACAGATATCTGATCGCATCAAAGACTTAGAAGAGCATAAATTATAAGAGAACATTATGAAAATCATCTAATTCATTAGTTATTCAAGCGCAACATAAAGAGGCACTTCGCAGCAAACTTCAAAATGAACAGAAACAACAGATAGAATTTGATGAATTACATAGAAGCATTGCCAGTTAATCGCTCTAACTAAACTAAGTTCAAATTCAATAAAACACAGGAGAAGAAAACTGCAAAATATATGACAACAAAAAAGATATCAGAACAGCGAACGGTTATGACACTCAGTGTACATTTTTTATTGAGACCGCAGTTTGATTCAAAAAGATTGAGACTTCGAGATGAATCAATAAAGTTTGGGAATTATTATCTATTACTCAAGAATTTCCTGAATCACACCAGCTCCAACAGTTTTCCCACCTTCTCTAATAGCAAACCTCATACCTGACTCACAAGCAACAGGCACTATAAGCTCAACAATCATCTTAACACGATCACCTGGCATAACCATTTTCGACTCCTCATCTTTATCATTCATAATTGTAGCAACTCTTCCTGTAACATCAGTAGTTCTCATGTAAAATTGTGGTCTGTAACCAGCGAAAAACGGTGAATGCCTACCACCTTCTTCTTTCTTAAGAACATAAACAATGGCAGTGAATTTTGTGTGTGGAGTAATAGAACCAGGTTTTGCTAGAACCATTCCCCTTTGAATATCAGCCTTTTGCATACCACGAAGCAGAATTCCAACGTTGTCACCAGCTAATGCTTCATCAAGAAGCTTCTGAAACATCTCAACACCAGTAACAGTAGTATTTCTAGTCTCTCTAAGACCAACAAGTTCAACAGTTTCACCAATTCTTACAGTACCTCTTTCGACACGACCAGTAGCAACAGTACCACGACCTGTAATTGAGAAAACATCTTCTACTGCAAGAAGAAATGGTAACTCGGTCTGACGTTGAGGAATTGGAATATAACTATCAACATTATCCATAAGTTCATAAATTTTATCAACCCATTTATTTTCTCCTCTCTTAATAGCAGGATTAGCCATTAAAGCTTCTAATGCTAATAAAGCAGAACCAGATATAATAGGAGTGTCATCACCAGGAAATTCATAAGAAGTTAAAAGATCCCGAACCTCTAAATCAACCAACTCAAGTAACTCCTCATCATCAACTTGGTCTTGCTTATTAAGAAAAACAACCATATTAGGAACACCTACTTGTTTAGCTAGTAAAATATGCTCCTTAGTTTGTGGCATTGGACCATCAGCACCAGACACGACCAATATCGCACCATCCATTTGAGCAGCACCAGTAATCATATTCTTAACATAATCAGCGTGACCGGGACAATCAACGTGCGCATAATGACGATTTTCAGTTTCATATTCAACAGTAGCAGTGTTAATAGTAATACCTCTAGCTCTTTCCTCGGGAGCAGCATCAATTTCATCGTATTTCTTAGATTGACTACCACCAATAGAAGCTAAAGCCATAGTTAAAGCAGCAGTAAGTGTGGTTTTTCCATGGTCAACATGACCAATTGTACCGATATTAACATGAGGTTTTTTTCTCTCGAATTTACCTCTGGCTGCTTTAACTGTGAGTGAACGGTTACTTCTTCTTGTTGTTGTGGTGGTGGTGGAAACTGAATTTGAAGTCCAGTAGAAAATGCTTGAAGAAGGAGTAGTGAAAGATGAAGAAAGAAGTGGAGTTGATTTACGGATTGAGGAAAATGAAACACCGGATGATGAAGGAGAAGAAGATGAAGAATGGGTTGAAGAGTTTACTGAGAAGAGTAGGCTTGACGAAGCAGTTGGGGTAGCTGAAGTAGCCATGGAAACGGAATTAGGGTTTGGTTTTGCTTCTTGTGGGTTTTGTCTACAATTGTTTGAAGAAAGAACCCAAAGACAGAAAGAGAGAAGAAAATACTGAAATAGAAGAAGATGAAGAAAGGAAATAAGGGATTGGGTTCATTTAGATAGAGTCTCTCATATCCGTTCAATTGTTCTATCCATTTCCATCCGACAAACTGATATTATGTAACGCGAGATATTAGAAATTTGGTACTCCTACGGTAAAAAGACAAAGAAACTTACTACCAACTATAGATAAAAATGTAAAGTAAAACAAAACTGAGAAAAATACGGTTGGATCCATGATAAAAAGAGAATTCTATTCAACCCACTTTGTCGAACCCACTGCAGAAGTGGTGCTGACATGGTTTGATTTTATTTTTTTTATGTTTTATTTTTTTTCATCATCTCTGGCTCAAAGAAAGAGTCTCAACTCTCAAGTAAGTAAAGGTGGTGGTGAAGTTTTGACTCCTGCTGCCGAAAAGCAGCCTTGACTAATATCAAATCTCACATAAAATAGAAGAATAAAGAGTATATAAGAGAAAGGTAACATGGGGATGGGTTTTAAATTAGTATGTTCTTTTAGCTGCTTTTATGATTTTTAGCTATTGATAGAGAAACTAATCTAATGGAGAATTTTTAGATAGGTAAATTTTGATACTAATGAAGTTGTTCAAATAGTATCGGTAGATCATTTTGTTTCCATGTTAATTCTGAATATTGAAAATCCTTGAGAACGCTAGTGCATGAAATCATTTCAATAATTAAACTTGGATGTACGTTTGTACATGATATGATGGCTTCTAAGATTTTTATACCATCTTGCAGAACTCTCTGATGGAGAGGTCTGGTTCTTTTACGGATTTTTTTAGCAGTCTCTATGATATTCTGTGATAGGTTATCCTTTGTTAGTCGGCAAACTCTTTACCTAGTATGTTTCTAATATTTGTATAAGTTGCGTTTGCGCACACTGAAAACTCAAATGGGTCCAAACAAAAAAAAAGCTATAGAAGTAGAACAGTAAAAAAGAACCGTGCAAACAGTGTTTCATTGCAACGGATTACAACCCATTACTTCCTTTAGAGTTTCAGACTACAAGAAAAAAAAAGCGAGTTTCATGACTTGGTTTTTTCTTTCCATGTAATCCAGTAGACATTGTTTGCTTAGAGAACTATCGAGCCTTTTCAAATGAAGAAAATCATTACCACAGTATGATCTAGAACAATTCGACATATCATATGAAAGTTCGAATAAGATATAACATATAAGATAGATTACTGAAGTATAATACTCTTTCTGTTTTTGAAAAAGTGTTATTATTATTTATTTTTTTATTTTAACTTAAAAATAGATTAATTTAAAAAAATAATAGTAACTCTTTTCCTGAAACGAAAGTAGTATATAATATAAACAAATAAGGAGTTATCACTTGGACATATGGATAAACCAAACCAGACAGCATAATAAATTGAAACATCTAATTAGTCCAGAGAAGATTTTCTAATCGGAATATGCAACACATGGTACTGCTATTTTATTTTATTTTTGTTCTCAGGCCAACTGAATATCATTAAAAACAAGCCTCTTCCGCTAGTAGTCTGGAGTCTGGAAAGCCATGCTGGTGGAGAAGACCAAAGCGTAGTAGTATTGTTTTGCCGCACTAATGCGGCTAACGAGTATGCATTCTTGCTTGTACTTTAACTCAGACTTTCTGTGCTTGACACCTTGCCAGATGTTTATGCTGGTCCAGGTCCTTAAACTTTAAATTTGATTACGGCGCCTCCATTGTTTGTGACCCCTGAATGCAATTATTTATATTAATCGAATTCTTCACCAGATAGAGCAAAAGAATTTAAAAAATTGTCAGACTATGTACAGATAACATATGCTAAAGATTTTTAATGGTGAAGAAGCAAAAGAATATTCGAAAAAAACCCAAATCTTGAGTAGTCAACAATTTTCCACCAAAAGAACTACTGGAGGATTTGGATGTGTTAATAATGGTGAAAGTCAAAAGAACTTGAAGCTCCTTCATCATTATAATAGCAAAAAGGAGATACCGTCCACCGAGGCGTAGACTCGCCAGTGAGAATAGCTTCATTCACATACCACATAACAAATCACACAAATCCTGGAGCGGCACTTCAAATGACTAAATAATGGTTCTATTCTAAAAGTAGCTACATGGGGTTTCCATTAAATCACTCTTAACACTTGAGTATCCAAATTTTATACCAAAAAAACATACACCAACAATCTGAAAACCTATCAATAGAAAGAAATAAAAAATCCTCAAAACTAAACCAAATAATGGGAATGTAATGAGAATCAACAATACTTTTCCGGTGATTACCAAAATCGCACCGATCAAAAAAAAATTAGGTCAATCGTATCCACCATGATTCCATTGCTGCAAAAGATAACCAAATTAGTTGTTAAACAACTAAAAAATCATTGTTCTTTGATGTTCTTGGTAGAGACACTAAAGAGGGAATAACAATGAAAGTGGAAACAAAAAATATCAAGCCACGTCAGCGCCACCTCAGCGGTGGCTTTGACAAAGTCGGTTGAATAGAATTATAGTTTTTAATGTTTAGTATAAACTATTTTTGGGCTCGTCTACTAAAAAAAAAAAAAAAAAATAGTAAATACAAGATTGTACATATGATTTCATTTGAAAATAGAAATTTATTACTTTTATTGTAAATAAGATCATCTTCCTCGTATCTAAATTCACAGTATGGTTAAGAAAGTTCCAAAAATCCTAAACGATGTTTGTTCAAATGAGCATATATGAGTAAACGATCTGAAATCATTTATCTCTCTCTTTTCCTATTCTTTTTGTTGAAGAATTATTTGCAGTTTGGTGTGTTTTTAGGTTTTGTTTTTCCTGTTTTTCTTTCTTTAGTCTGACTTTGGATTTTTTTTTTTAATTTCCCCTTTGTTGTGGGTGTTGATTCATGGGGAAGACGAGGTTTCTCTGTGGATAAGGAAATCATTTGGTATTTTGTGTTTCAACCATACTACATCTTTTGCTTCATCAACAAATTCTTCTCATTGAGCCATGTTGTCACGTGTGCATCCGCATGAAAGCACAAATGAACTCACGGCTGGTAGCAATACGATTTATGTCATCTGCTTAAGATCTTAATATAAAGATATTTTGTATTACCTACAAAAAAAATTATTAGTTAAATACTTTTACATTTTGTAATTAATTAGAGAAGAACTCGCTTTCTTCTAACTTATGGATTTTCATCTTCATCATCAAAAGAAAACAAACGTTTTTCGGCAGAATTTGATTATGAACAACGTAAATTCTATTAGCGTACACAGAGTAGAGAATTGAATATTCCGACCAAGGAGAGTTAGTGAAATGAAAGAGAAGACAAAGTGCATTCATATTGTAACCGCGGAAAATCTTAGAACTACACCCCAAAGTTATTTAAAAAGTTGATTCAAATGGTGGTAGTCGATACTCTATGAACTAGAACGCTTAACCAATCAAAGCAAGAGACATAAGAAGCTTTTACGTGGTTAGGTGTTAAAACCTACATCTACGTGAGTGATTAACTAGGTATTAATGATGGTTACAAGTAAAACATGATCAAGATCTCAAGAACATTACAGTCTCAAGCTTACTTTATCTTTTAACCTCAAAAATCTCAACCCTTAGTTTCTTATCCTCTCTTCTCCTGTATAAACAACTTTACAAATAATGGATGGCAGCTCATTTCACTCATTGGGCTTACGAAGTGAGCATTGGAAGAGCAATGATTGTTATCTTCATTCGTTGGGGACACACCTATGCAAGGGGATGAAGTTGGCGAAGTATAGAGGGTTATCTTCGCCAAATATATCGCTATCACTTTATATACGAACTGATCCCCTTTTTACACTTAACCAGTCAACCAAGTCCTTCGTTATTCTGAACATTGTGACTTTCATTAAATGCATATCTATTAATTTCAAACTCGGTTGTTGATCTCGTTGTACCTTTACACGTATCTTCATCATGAGCGAGTGGTGGATATATCGTTTTATGGTAAATTGACTTTTAGGTTTGTATTCATTGTTTCGCTCTTCATCCAGTATGGCTATGCTTGAGATTGTTTCCATATGAGCACCATCTTTTTTTGATCCTGGTTGGCTTTTCCTTTTTTTAAGAGCATAATCGTTTGGACTTAAAGTATGTACATGATTCAGGCATACCTTAGACGTCTCATTTGCTGGGACGACCACGACATATCCAACTGGGACGACCATGACATGTCCAACTGGGATGCGGGTATGTACGATTTAGTAATTCATGTTGCACCAACAAATGCATCTGACATTTGAAAGGATATATTTTGTAGATGGATAATCTTCTGCACTTCAATTTATGATTGATTTGTGTGTGGGAAGAAATGAGACAAAATAGGTACACACCCAGAAAGTTTACTCCATTCTTATGGAGGCATAAATCCTCCCCCTGATGGTGGGAAGATTGTCTCATCAAAATGAAAATCAGCAAAACGAGTTTTCAATAAATCACTCGTTAAAGGCTCAAAATATTCAATAATAGAAGGTGAGCCAAAACCAACATCGTTGATGGTGGATTTTTGACAAAGAACAAATTGTATATATACTTCTGGTCCCGTATCAAAAATATAAAAAACCTAGATATATTTTTAATTCCTCAAGAGAGTAAAAAATGCTACCTCCATAAAATAGGCTAAAATGAAAAAACGATAGTAACACTTTTGTAGAAATGAAGGGAAAATACACTAATAATAATAAGCACTTATATCTATGACCTCTCTCTCTCTCTCTATATATATATATATATATATATATATATTGCCCATGTATGAATTCTCATAATATTACAAGTGCTTGCTGGAATACACTCAGATACTTTCTAATTTATATAGAATAAATTTCAAGCTCCTAGATGGATTTCTCACTTGTGTAGAGCAACTTGAATTTATTATAGTGCTATTTTCCATATCTAAATTCCTAGAAATTATTTTATATCAATATTTATACTCTACCGAGTAATAGTGATTTATTACTATATTTATAGTACTTGTACAAATATATGTTGTGCTAAGAAAATACACATAACAAGTCATGCATGGACATACAGGAATGTACCATCACAATTGTACTCACATTCCAATCCTTTCTACTTAACTTGCATATCAAAGATAGGCTATTTGTGTCAAACCCAACCAATTATGACAAAGTTGGTTATACTACGTGATACGTGACACACAGGCAAAGCTCCCACGTCCAAGCTTTAGTTAATTTCTTTCACACAAAATAGGACCAATCTCATTATGCCAAACACGCCCAAGTTTTCCTCCAAGGTTGGATAACTCCATGCCCATGCGTGTGCCCGCATAAAGTCTCCCATGGTCGGCCAAGGGTAGCTCAACGGCCGGCCAAGCCTTGCCCATGGCCGACTAGAATACTCCTCCTCGGTCACACCACCCATACTTTTCTTACCATATGTGTTCGAACACATGTGACTTGACATACGTGACTAACCACATATGTCATGAATGCTTGATCATATAAGTCTGACCATGCATGTTGCATGTATACACCAAGCCGTGAATGTCTTACATATATATGTCACGCTTTCCATACGTGACAGATTACATGCGTCGTGTTATAATTTACCATGTACGGCTGACTATGCATGGGTTATTATATGTGGATGACCACATATGCTTTAATATGTATATGAATCCATATAAGACTGACCATGTATAACGTATTGTACAATGTCTTACATCCAAGATTCTTTCATGTTTAAAGCTTGTCAGGTTTGTGCCTTCACTTTCCAAAGCCCGCCAATTGGCCCAAATTCCCCTAGCCGGTCAAAAAGGTCTTCCATCATGCAGGCCACCTTGTTTCCCACCAAAAATTACGTTCTTCCATGCTTGTCCTACCATATGCACCTTACCATGTGTGACTGACTGAATATGTACCCATATGTGTCGTACCACATACATCCGACTATAGGTATATTTTATCATATATATGAACATATATGAGTTACCATATATGCAGTAACATATACGGCTTACCATATAGGCCGTATTATACATGTTTAACTACTTCAGCTCTCATGTACTTTTCTTTCCACTCCTTCATGATCATTCATCACCGCACGTTGATGTTATGAGGTCCAATACTCAATTTACCAAATGCCACCATCTAGCATCACCTATTTACAAAGGAATATTAATATTGATTCATGTCATCACTTATCTGAACTTCTCAAATATTTCTAAGAGATAAATAAATATATATCATATTTAACTTATAAATTTTTGAGTAGTCTCATCAGACTCATCAGTCATGTCTATTCAGACATGATAAGTCACAAAGCAACTGATTGGATAGGTAAGTAACATATGACTAAACAGTAGTAGTATTTAACTATGCTATTATCAAACACGTCATACGGGGGGATAATTACTAGGGTATTTGTCTGGCAGTCTACGGCATACGGTGTAGAAATACACCCATTAGTGGAAAGTAACAGAGATATGTGAATGGTTGAAAGAGCAAAGGAGTAATGGGTGGATAAACATCCAGTCTTCCCTGACAAAATGGACACGGTTTCATCACATTCTCCACAATCTCAACTCCACCACTACTGTGCAATTTCCACTTCTCTTTCAGGTCAGTGTGTAAAGTTATTACTATGAATAGGTTACTCAACATACTCACAAATCATATAAAACTTACAAATAAGTATAAAAAACTTTATTTCATAAAAGAATACAATAATACATACCTATCACACTATAAATAGTACTGCACTTTCTAATATCAACACTTTCTCTGCTTCCCTCACCAAGACCAACCCATTCTCCTTCATCTGGGACCGAAGCAAGGCTTGAATGACCATATCTTGGTGTAGATGGTGGATTTTTAACAAGGATAAAATACTAATTTAAATCTCAAGGCTCGAGTATGAGAAATACTAAACTTTAAACTTATGTAAAAGAATTATTAAATAGGTGCTCATCCCTGCCCTCTCTCAGGTGCTTATCTCTGTCTTCTCTCTCTGTATATGGTCAACTATATACACAATCAAAATTAATGAATTGAATCAACATTCATTATTGTACAAAATCATCAAGCAACACTGATGCTTACTACAACGTTCCCAGATGTTTTATGATTTTTACATAAAATCTCAAGCTCCTAGATAGATTGCCCACTAGTATAGAGCAATTTGAGTGTTAATTGGTGTTATATTCCACAGCTGAATTCCCAAAAATTACCCTATGTCGATATTCACGCTCAACTGAGCAATATTAACTTACTAAATGCCTATATAAATTTATATTAAATATTACATATGAGTCTATTTGATTAAACTACCACAGTTGTGCTTAGATTCAAAGTCAAAAAAATTCCAGACACAACTATGCAGCTTCTCCTAGCTAAAAACCCAACCCCGGTCACATTAATCCTTGTTTAAAGAGACAATTAACGTGAATTGATGAAAAGAATTTAATTTAGGGTTTTCGAAACACTTGAAGTAAGTTTGCAACACTTATAAGCGTCTCAAATTACCAAAGAACACTTTCAAAACCTAATTGGAAAATAGGAGGTGCTTTTGCCTTTCTTGTCCCCAACTTGTGCGCCTTAGCTAAATAGCTAAGCTCGTGCGTTTTGCTCTTAGATCGTGTGTCTTCACTCAAAGACAAAACTCACACGCCCTACTTCTTTCCAAACATGGTGTTTTACTCTTTTGTCCTTAACGTGTGAGCCTTAGTACAAAGAGTAAAAACGTGGAAGTCTTAACTCTTTTCCAAAACTTGGCGTCTTATTTTTCGTCCTCAACGTGTAAGCCTTAGTACAAAGAGTAAAAGCGTGGATGTCTTAACTATTAGCCAAAACTTGGTGTTTTATTCTTTCACCCTGAACTTGTGCTTCTTAGGTCAAAGAAGCAAACTCGTGCGTCTTAACCAATAGGAAAAACTCATGAGGCTTAGCACACTTCCATAATTAATCCTTTCAACTAGGGAGCCTTAACGTTAGGTTCTAATATTTGCTTATCATGGTTTGCTGCACACATACAAAATTCAAAACCATAATTTATTTATCAAAGGCCATGCTAGGTCTAATTAATATGTGTGGCCTATCACACATATATTTTTATGTGTGGCCTCTCACACATATATTTCATATGTGGCCTCACGTACATTTTTCTATGGTATGCAGCACACGCTTATTTTTACAAAATAAGCATGTCAATGCAAATTGACCTAGCTGAACGTATTATTCCTCATACATAAAATAATTACATATTTTATTCAAGCAAGATTGGTCTTCAGTCAAAAGACTAAATAAGCCTCATTCGATTTAATATTATTAGTAGTACTCAATACTACAGAATTTACACGAGACATCAAACGTCACAAATGGGGGGATATTCACTAGCTATTGGTCTGGCGGTCTACGACATGTGGTGCAGCAGTGCACCCACTAAAGAAAATTTCTGAAAAGTTTGATCAGCAATTGAGTAGAGGAGTGGTAAGTTGAGTAACTGATTATCCAGCCTTAATTGAAGTGGAGAGCAGTTGTCAACACCTTCTCCACCTTCTCCACCTCAATACTACTCAACCATCGACACTTCTTCCAGAGAAGAGGCCAAGTGGTTTCAATATTTATGATATAAATAGATTCTCAATCTATTAAGCAGACAACAAGTATGAATTGAACAAGAACTCTAAATCGAACTATGAGACACGTCTAATATCTAACAATTTTATCATTAAATCTTCTCATACAGAGTATTTTTCATAGCTATTCACATCCATTACATTCTATAGAACCTGATAATTTGACCTCAACCTTCTCTTGCTTCTCTCCCTAAGACCGACCATTCTCCTTCTCATTTTATGGCTGAAGCAAGAGTAGAACGGCCATTGCTTGGTTTAGGCCAGGATTGTACAAATTGATTTCTTGAATCTAAACGAAGTACTTCAAAAGTATAAATATTTAAGGATTGACGAATTACCACCTGCTCATCCCAATTTTCCTAAATTATCCCTAAATTTGTTTTTCCCCACAAACATTTTGGCGACCACAGTGGGAGATTAATCTCTCAGTTGTAGTTCTTCAGTTTCTCAAATTTTCTATTTTAACCAGTTTCAGAGATGGTTGGCCTTAAGTTGGATTCAACAATTATTCATTCGAATCCCAATCGTACTGAAATGAGTGGCGATGTTGCACCTGTTAAAAACAATGTTATGGTCATACCTCTTTCTAATGGCATTTCAGAAGAGACCATAAATAATAAAACTTGAATTACTTTGGCTGGACTAGCGCAGAGACAAGAGGAGCTTGCTAGAGATGTAGTAAGACTAGAAGGTGCACATGGAGCAATGATTAATTTCCTTCATACATTGATAGATGAATTTGGGGCCGCTATGCTTTTAAGGAAAATTCAGAATTTCTTGAACCAGGACCTGATCCCGCAATAGAGGATCCTTCTCCTCATCGATTGAGAGTTTTACTACTTATGAAAAACTAGTAAGCCAAGAAGCAATATTCCTTATCAAAAGTCTGTGTGAGCTTCTACATTTTTCTAAAGAACAACATGTAGATGTGTTTGTTTCTCTCAACCATGTTGCTTTTGACACACACCTAACTCCATCCTCCCTAGAAGTGATAGAGGTATCCATTGCATCTGACTTTCACATAAGCAACATCACATTCACTGAAGAAGACATGATGGCTAAAAATCATAATCGAGATTTATATGTGACTGCATGCATCAAGGATTTTGAATTCAAGAGGGATCTCATCGACACAGGCGCAACTGCCAACATCATCCCTCTCAAAACTCTCAGAACAGCCAGAGTGCGACAAAACAAGATCGTACATCACCCTGTTATGATGAAAGATTTTAAAGGAAACATGACCAACACCTATGGGTATGTCTACTTAGACCTGAAGATATGACTTATTCAACAAGAGTCAAATTTCATGTGATTGATAAAGAACCTGAGTACCATATGATCATGGGGCGGATGTGGCTTCATGATAATAAGGTTATCCTTTCAACATACCACCAGTGCATGAAGAATATGATCAATGACAAAATTATCCACATAGCAGCCTCCTCATCTCCTTATGCTTCAATCTATGATACTGAATTCTTCGATCCAAGAGATGATGAGGGCGGTCCACCAAAATCTATAGCACGCCGCTACCTACTTGGGCGTCAATCGAAAAGGATGACCGAATGTCATCTCCAATACCGAAGGAGGAGACCAAGATCCCAAAAGTATCTCTTCATCAAGCCTTGATAAGAAATATCCGACGATTGCTAGAATCCCAACTCATTCTCATACCAATAGAGGATGCAACTTCATCACCAGTTATGATACTGAATGGAGAGTCATATATCTTCATCTTTGATGTTAACAACTAACTTAGGAGGCTTCTGATAAGTCTTCCCTCCCAGAAAAATGAAATGACA
The DNA here is from genome assembly GCA_023531435.1 of Papaver californicum. Classification (NCBI taxonomy): domain Eukaryota; kingdom Viridiplantae; phylum Streptophyta; class Magnoliopsida; order Ranunculales; family Papaveraceae; genus Papaver; species Papaver californicum. The sequence continues at coordinate 2,902,955 of JAJJMC010029502.1, forward strand.
TCGATCAAATGCAAGGGAAGAAAGAAGTACAGGATGCACCACGACAGCTGTAACATGACACAGACTCGACAACAGATGAATTAGAGATAGTCAACATCAGATACTAGATTTGTGTTTGTGTTATGCATCGGGTGTATTTAATAACTTCTGATAACAGTTGCCTTCTTTAAAAAAACTGGCATGTATCCCGTGCTACCCACAGTGTTCGATGAGAATTTTTGATTTGGTGTGACGGGACTTCTCCCTGCCCCGTCGAGATGCATTAAACCTTGATTGCTCATATTTGATACGGGCATAATGCATACATATTTACCGCTTAATTTATATTTATTAGTACTTGATTTTGTATTAGTTTTATTAGTTTTATGTTTTTAGGTATTATACATGAAACCCGAAGTTACGAAGAAATAAGGCTAAACAGGTTAAATGGTTAATTCAATTCTTCTACTTGCTTTTATTGCTATCTCATAGAGTTGGTACGGCTAAAAATGGGGACGATCAGTTCATGGGGTTGGCTAGCCTAGTTGGTGGGCGTGGCCAGGAAGCAGGCGTCTTCTGTTGTGTTGATATGAAAGAGACAGAGAAGTAGACAAGGAAAGTGGAGAAATGGCCGGTGAGACTTTGGTGTAGGCTTAAAGCATTAGGTGAAGTTAGCTTTTGGCATTGAATAGGAGTTGGCTAAACTTTCTTCTAGGCAGTTGACAAGACCGATTAGGTGGAGCGTCAGTGAGGATCAGAAAGGGAGAGAGATGGCCGTTGAGTCTTGGTTGGATGTTGGACGTGACTAGATGTCTTGGTCTTGTCTGGGTTCAGGTGGTACAACAGAAAAAGAGGAAGCACGTGAGAGAGAGTTAGTTTCTGGGTTAAAAAGAGAAGAGAGAAAGTGAGAAGGTGGGACCGATTGGAGAAATTGGAAAGAGACCCTAGGTGGAGAGAAGGCTAGAAAAAGTATGGAAATGAATTGAGGTGTGTGAAAAGATTAAAGAAGTATAAATAGAGAAGTAAAAAGAGGAGAGAAACGACTTTTCTTTTTAGGTTTGTTTTGAGAGGTAGGCATAGTATGGGGGAGGCGGATTGAAGGAGTCTGACAACCATTAAACAAAATAGAATAGGGGGTATTTTAGGCGTAGAAATAGCTAGAGAGAGGGCGAGGTTGTAGGGAAGGAATAGGGAGGCGGAAAGTGAAAGGTGGAGCAGGCGACGTGAAGGAGAAAGAGGTTCTCTGTTGTCTGACGGCTGAAAGGGATTGAGGGGAGAGAAAAAGGTGGGGGACAGATTTGGCTGGTGAGTGAGGAATTGGAGAAAGAATGGACTGATTAAGACGGCTGCTTTTGTAGAGATTTCTGTGAGAGAAAAGTACAGGAGAGATAGAGGTGTGACGGCCTAGGAGAGAAGTCAGTAGGTGGTTGATTGATAAGAGGGAAGACAGCTGTTTTTGGGGGTCTGATTTTTGTTATTTCTGGAAGCGGTGGCTCTCTTCAGTTTCCGGTTTCTGGGGGAGTTTTGAATGCAGAGAACAAGACAGGAAGAAGAGGACAGAAAATCAGAAGTGGGAAAGGCACAATTAATGGTTTAATCTTTCACTCTACTTTTTATTAATTCTTTTTAGTGGGTTTTGAGAAACTCATAGCCATGTTTTGCTAATTTATTTGTAGCTAGGGTTTATGTTAAAACCACTTAAAAGTTTTAGATCAATTAAATCAAATTATTTGATACAGACTATTATGATTTGAATAAATTAATTCCTGATTTTAATTTATTTATTTAATGATAAAATTAGTTGTTGCTTCATCGGTTTTATACAATACAGTAACCTATGCGCAGAATTAATAGGATAGAAATATATTTGTCTACTTATTTGATATTTCATGCTTGGGTGAAATCCTTAAATGAGGTATGCTTAGAATAGCCAGGTATTATTTGTGGACCTATAGTTAGTTTCTTATAATTTTCTCGCTAACGCATTTTGATAGTGTATACTTAGACTTAGAGTTTTTGATGCGCCATGCTTAGGGCGTCCCAGTGATATTTGTGACTCTAATATACATAATAGGTGATGTCGATAGAACGAACAATAGATAAATATTCAGGAGTTATGTTTCACTTCAATAATTAAATAGAAATAGTGGTGGATACTGAAACCCTGGTTACCGACTCTCTTTGTTTAGTTATTTTATTAGTTTTTTTTTATTATTATTCATAATTCTAAAAATCCAAAAATTATTGTTTCTTATTAGTTTAATTGAGATATTGATTGTAGTATTTGCCCGCTCCCTGTAGGTTCCACCCGTATTTTCCGTTGTCTACTAGTTAGATGCCGTGCGATTGCGACTATTATATATAGGTTTCTTAGAAAACCATCACTATTACACTCCTGGTAATAATCTTGAAATCAAACCCGGTGAATATTTAGTTAAATTATAAACTAAGATTAGTCATTAATTTTGGGGAAATACATAGACATAAAAAGAGGTAATACCAGATAGAAGAATCTAAATCGTATGTTACGCACCGGCCATATTTATCTTTGCTACCTCACAAAATGCTAATGGAAATTGATAATTGTCCTATCTTTTTTGTTTTGTTTTTACTTTGGTTGCTCTTTTTTATTTCAGGATCGACATAACACAACAAATGTATCATTATTTTTGGCATACAAATGAAGAACCCATTTCATGAGTTATATGCATAAACTACCCCATTTGTAAAACCTACAAACTCATTCTGATTCTCCCCACTTATATTGCTAATGTTTTACCCACTTGAAGTGAAAAACCAACTCCTACCAATTCATGCACTACAACTACCATGTACATTTTTAAAGCTTCAAAAGTTCATTTAGATGTTCAGATACTTGGGACATTCGGTTGGTTCTGCAGATAGAATCCATTTGAGTAATGCATATTAGACTTCTTAGTACAACTAATAAATTGACGGTTGTACATCAAACTGTGAGATTTAGTTTCAGAAATCTGACACAAAAAAAAAAAAACTTTTCAACTTTCTTGCTTTCTTTCGCTTTCTGTAGAGAAAATGTTCAATCATCAACACTAATCATTTTTCTTCTATGTATCATTTTATCAGTCTTTCAAACTTGTTATTTAGTTTCAACTGGCACCATTATTCAACCTTCTAAAAGTGGACAAATTTCATGGAAACCCAGGTACTTAATTCTAACTAATATCAATCCAATCAATTAATTTTTATCATGCATTCAAATAAACCTTATTATTTAATTTTGTTCGATTTTTATTTTTTTGGTTTGACTTCATTTTATTTGTCAACGGAGAATTTGTGTATGAAGGGTTTCTATGAGCATCCACAGTGGGACGACTAGACCAAAAGAGTAAAGAGTAAAAATTTTGATCTTTAGTCCGCCTGAAACGCAGCGGAGAGGGATTAAAATTTGATCGGGCGGTTGTCTAAGCTAGCGCCTGGATTTGGGCGCACGTCTAGGTATACGTCTGTTGAAATTTTATTTTATGGGCGTACACTTGATGAACGCTCGGTGGAAGGCGTTACCCAAAAGAACGTCTGATGATAGACGCACGCCTAGCGGCACGCCCCAGAGACAAGCGCTCTCTTAGCCGAACGCCTGATGGGGCGTTATCCTAGCCACACGCCTGGTCACTTTTCTACAAGTGCAGCTGGTTCGTGTTTCAAATAAGACGGGCGCACGCTTAGACATACGCTTGAATCAACATGCGCTTCCCTAGCCAAACGCGCGTCTCACCAGGCGGAGAGCTGGGTGAACGCCTGATGGAGCGGATATATGTTCGCACAACTCTCTTCTCCTCTCCACATTTTCATTTTTTTCCTGAACACTTCCAACAGACAGACGCATTCCACTGAAGCGCCTACCACACCACTTGCTAAACCGAATTTTCCCTCCAAATAAAGCTCAACCTCTTTTCAGATTTGTAAAAGCTTGACAGATTTGATACCAACTAATATAAGTTAGGATTATTTTAAAGCAAGGTAATAAACTCAAACTTTGATATAAATTTTAATGGATTTTTATAGGCTTAGATTATGATTTATTATAATGTTTTGTTAATTAAATTTATATATATATATAGTTAAATATTAAACATATGATTATGAAATAGACATATTAGGTTTTAGAAATTGTAATTTTGGAATTGGGTATAATTCTAGGGTTTATGAAAGTTGTAAATTTGGTATAAAAATTGATGATAATTTGTTGAATTGAAGTTAAAATTGATTAAGTTGTTGATTAATTTGAGTTGGGTTGTGGTTAATTTTATGATTAATTGATTTGATATGATTATTTATGAAATTTGGGAATTATGAATGTTTATGTTTTATAAATGAATGTTTATGGAATTATAGAATTAGGGAATTATGATGAATTTTTGTAAAGTTGATGATTTGATTAGGATGATTTTGTAATTTGGATAATTTATGAATACCATTCGTCATGTGTTTATCCAATTAGAGAATTACTTTTGTAATGATGAAATTAGTATTTTTGTGGATTTATGGATTAATGTAGAGTTTTATATTTGTGCATTGTGAGGATTACTCTTGATTTTGAAACTTGTATGTACCGATTGCACAGATGTTGAGCAATGTCACAGCGAGATTCGTTGGTCGAAAAAAGAGGAACAAGAAAGCTAAAACTATTAAGGATCCATAAGTAGACCCTACTACTGAAGAAATGGTCGATGTTCCAGGGTTGGCGAACTATAGTGTCGTGGAAGATGCTCAGAGTCACGCTTTGACGAATATTACATATTCAACCGATTCAAAATTCAAGTATTTACATCGTGGTTCCCTCAAATCGGTCATTCAGACCTATGCAAGTATTACAAAACACAACCCTAGGGTTAAATACATTATTGAAAAGGCAGGATGGGACCGTTTATTGACCATGGATGTAGTAGATTCGTCACATGCATTGATTGACTACATTGTTGAGCGTTTTTGGGATACCACGAACACTTTTCACTTCTCCTTTGGTGAGATGGGGTTCACACCGCTTGATTGGGTCATGTTGACAGGATTAAGTATTGGTGTTGGTAGTGGTATTCCGTATGACTCGGCGAAGTACCAATTTGAAAATGCCCCTGGTGCATATTTTTCCAGAAATTAAAGATAGTGAAGTTTGTAAAAGAGAACAATTCCCGCGCAGTGGGTTTCAGATGCAATTACGGTTGCATTTTTGAGCACATATTTTGATCCAGGAACGTTGGTTGCGGCTAACGATGATAGCATACTTGCTGAGAGAGTGGCGAGAGCCTTTTGTATGTATGTTTTGGGATAATTTTTTTTCCAATGCTAAAAACTATATTGATGTTGGATGGTTAGTTGCTTTTGAGGATCTAAATGCAGTTGGCAATTATGACTGAGGTAATGGTGCTTTTGCGAAATTGTACTACGGACTCGCAGCATCTAGCAGGGGACAAAAGTCACTAGCCGGACCCTTCCAAATATTGGAGGTAAATTTCTTAGTTTTATTTATATTTTGTTTAAATATTTATTTGTTGGTAATTTCTTAATTTCGTTGGTTTTCTTTACATTCTAGTTTTGGGGGTACGAATATTTGGGCATATGTCGACCGAAGAACCCAACGAGTGAAAGTGAAGCAGTGTCGCCTAGAAGTTCTCGGTGGAAGGGTACAAGAAGTAAGAGTATTGATATTGTTCGGGCTAGGACTTATCTTAATCAATTGACTGTAGACGATGTGACCTGGCAACCATGGGATTCCGCCATCTTAGTCCTTGATATTGATATTGGACGGAAAACATCGGAGCTCTCAGAGAAAAGGGTTATATTTTCTTGGCTAACCACTGTGAGTTAATAATTTATTTTGATATGACTGTTTTTTATTTTCTTGGATCTTTGATTAGTTGATTGGTTTATTTGTTGATAGTTATTTTCTTTGCACATCATAACGTGTACCTCGAAGAACGGTGTTGGAGGAAAAACCATTGTACTTTTGGCGTTCCCAGCAACCCACCTACTCGTATTAGCATCATCAACAATGACGAAGTTAATGAGCGAGGGAAAACGATTTGGTCCCTGCAACTCAATTAGTGACTGTTGTTACGTAAGATTTGTATATGGAGTATTGGCGATATGTAACTAACTTGCAGAAATATGCCACCAAAGTCGATTGGGAGGTTGAAACATACGGGTATGCTGGTGACCGTATTAAACACAACATCCAAGAACCTGATGAACATGTACCCATTCCGCCTCAACAACAATTGTCATACGCAAGTATACAACAAACCTTTTTTTTAGTATATAAAAATGTGTGAGAATGTGATTTATTTTTTTCATAACAGGTCGAAGCTTATGGTCTGGTTCAACAATATGTTGATTTTAGCAAGTGTTTCGTAAGTTTACGTTAAATGAAACGAAGGAGAGGATGGAGTTTATCATGGAAAAAGATGAAGATATACGGGGTCAACAAAATCACATCAACAATTTGGAGTTACAGCTGGCCAATTTTCGTACGCAAACAACCACAACCACATCTTGGGTTTGGCACTTTTTCTCAAACTATGCCACCACAAATGTGGAATACCATGGGTCAGGGATCATCATCAACAATGCAACCAGTTAATTACACATCGAGATCATGTTTGCCTCCTTTTATGCCCCTGCGCTCGGTGCCTAGGAATCAAGATACAAATGGATAGTCTTTCATTTGCATTGTATTGTCATTCGAACAAACATTTGTTTTCTTTGATATATCTTTTATCTGATTGAAATTTTCATTTCAAAAGACTTTTCTTATCTTTTTTTGTCTTTTACCTTCTTTCTGTTGTCATCTCCAGAGATATTTTTAATCTTCGTTTTATCCTTTCTATCTGCTTTGTATTGTCATTTCAAAAATATATTTAGTTTTTCCTTTGTCTTTTTTTCTGGTTGGTCTTGTCATCTCAACCAACACTTCTTATGTTTGATGCGTCTATTCACCCCACTTGCCTCAACTCAGTTAATTTTAAAAATACCAACAGTGTGTAGTCATATCAATACTCAAAGGCTTATCTTAATATGCCTATAAATTGAACACTCGATTCTCCAATTATACAAACCAAAACTACAAACATCACCAACCAATGGCATACTATGAGAATAACAATCACTATTATGCTTCTTGTTCTTCTGTTCCTTCTTCTTCTTCTTCTTCTTCTTCTTCTTCTTCTTCTTCTTCTTATGATGATGATAATAATAGTTTGTACTCATCAGACGAAGATTTAGTTGTATTGAGCCAAAATAACCAAGCAGTCACTTTGGGATTGATCGTTTCAAGTATGAACTGGCCACATACTCGTATCCAAATACCAAGAGAACAGGTCATTCAGGCATTTTTACGAACACCTTATTTGCAATCTGTTGGTCACTCGAGATATGAACTTGCCTGTCATTTCACTCAATTCTGAACTTCTTCCCTGCAAATGTAAATTCAACACACATACATTCACACATTCATTCAATCAAACACAATTCATCCTGTTTCTGCTTCAATATTGCTTCACTTCCAAACACACATACATTCCCTGCAAATCGATGTTCATTCAAATCAAAATGTAACAATTCTGTTTTTTTCATGTAAACTAATGAAAACCCATTTCTTCTCTTCTACAATATCATACTTCTACAGTCTTCAATTTCTTCTTAAAACCATAATAACCCCAAACTCCATTTCTGGCCACAGAATAACCCAAATCCATCTCCTTCCTGTCCATACAATCTTGTCTAAACCCTATCACGAACCCATTCTTCCCTGTTGCCCTTTGGTTTCTCGCTGGCAATTTCAGAATCAGACCCAAACTTCCATGTTCTGTTCCTTCTTCTTCTATCTCTCGTCTTCACCCTGTAAAACAAAAATTTGAGATACCCATTCTCTAACTTCATTGCTATAGCCACCAGCTAACTCGTCTTCAAGAATCACTGGCAGAAACCATCTCAGGCGTTACTCTAGAGTAACGCCCACATGAGGCAACGGTAACATATCTCAGGCGTTACTCTATAGTAACGCCCACAGTGGGGCGGTATCCTACGGTTACGCTCCAATGGGGCAGTATTCTAGCGTTACACCTGTTAGTGGGCGTGATCCCAGACGCTCGCTCCATCAGGCGTAGTCCTAGGTTAGCGCTTGATCAGGCGGAGAATTATTTAACGCCCGTGTTTTCAAGCGTTACGCTAGAATAACGCCTGACATCAAACGGTTCCCTACACAGCCGCTTACCATCACGCGGACGCCTACGCCACCGCTTGACTAAACCAAGTTTAGTCCAAAAAAAAGACTTCATTTACTCCGCTACAGTGAGAAATCCGGACTAAAGAGTAGAAATAGTCGTCCCGATGTGGCTCTCATTTCCGGACTAAAGACTACTTCTACTCTTTAGTCCGTGAAATGCTCGTCCCACTGTGGACGCTCTAAGGGACTAAAACCCGTTGACCATAAAAATTAAGACAAACTAAATATTTACCATTTTACCACAAAAAAATTGTATCCGGATTCCATGTTAACATATTATGAACCATGTAATAACATCCTTAAATTTGGGCGACAAAGATTTTACCTATTAGAGATATCATAGATTCTCAATTTGTTCTAGTTTATCTTCATCCCTTGCTATTTTCCTTAAGATTTCAAGATTTTCCTCGTAAAACACCAAAAATATTATTAGTGAGCCAATCTGTATTGAGAATTTTGGTAACTGCATTAGCACTGACTGCAATCTGCTTGACATTCACAGCAAAGCAAACAGTAGAGTTTTTGGGTATTGAGTTTTCTGCCAAGTATAGCTACTCTCCTGCCTTCAGGTGAGTGTATCTTGAATCCTCTAACCCTATATTTCTTTGGTGGATTTATAGATCTGTTTATGTTTTTGTTCTTTCAATGCAGGTACTTTGTGAGTACAAACATTGTTGTAGTTGTTTTTTCCGTTATATCTTTGCTTTTCCTTTTCATCTATGCGAAATCTACCACACCATACAGATGTTACACCATCTTCGTTTGCGATTTCGTAAGTACTGTTTCAAAATTTAAAGACACAATTTTGCTTTCTGCTTAGGTAAGGTAATAAGAATCAAACGTTGGTTTCATCCAAATTTATATTGTGTTCTTGTTCAGAACTGTGTTGGGAGTATCTGGATGTGCCGCTGCTGGGGTCGATGAAATGTAGTGCATGTTTAGGAAACAGATGCAAAACGTAGCAACTAGCAAGTATGAGATAGCTGAATTTGGGATAGAATTTATGACGGTCAGTTGCACCTTTCACTTTGGTTACCGTCCCTGTTATGCTCGTATTCTGTCTTCAAGCTGCCAGTCTTTTCATGACTTCCGCATAGCCATCTGAACACCAAATGTATTAGTCCTTCAAAGGTTCCATCAGGATGCCAAGGTCAACAAAGATGGCTAGCTGCATTTACCATCACTCTCTTGGCCACTCGGGATAATCAATATCAAAAAAATTCTGACAGGTCTTTATAGTAGAAGTTAATCTAGTATTATCAAGTGAGATTAATATCTAAATCACGAAGTGCTGGGGCAGCCTAGTGAGATGGGTTCGAATCTTGAGTGTGGATGAATTCAAACTAGTAGGCTAGTATCAAAAACGACTCCACTCAAATTTTATACATTCGGTAGTACAATGAAATTGTATTAATATTTACATACAGCACCAACAATGTCATGAGCACCTAGATAGTTTAACCAACAACTGCAGATGACATCAGAGTGCCTTTCTCATAGAAAGAGTTGGAAAAAGCTGAAATCAGCTGCAATTTTCAACATTTGGAACTTCATTCGATTTAACAAACCTACCCTTCACACGCTTTCTAGTATCAGCTCTGGCCTTTCTTGACTCATATCGGATGTGCTTTTCATACCTATACACATTCCAAACAAATTATTAGTAAAAACTTACAAACTGAAGCTCTTTAAAAAAAATAATCAACAAAGCTTGGACTCAAACGAGCAGGCAAAAAGAAAAGAGAAACAAAAGCAAAGAATTACCTACGAGTTTTCTTTTTCTCCTTGTATCGTAACATAGCGTTGCCTCTGTTCTGTGCTAGCAACTCCATGTCAGCCTTTGTTGTCGCCCTCACAGTATCACCTTTAACCAGGAAAGGTTGTTCCATGTAATGGAAATCCTTTACGCTGCTACAAGATTCAGGTTTAGGCACGATTGAACCTGAGAACTGAGTCGTTTTAGATATGTTACTGCTCCCTGATGTTGTTAGTCCTTGGTTTGCCTGCAACATGTCAATCAAAATAGTCAAAATCCAGGGTCCTATGTGAAATGAAAACAAGATTGCTAACCTAAATCCTATCCCTGGTCTCACTTGTTATGGCCTCCACAAACTGCCTCCAGTCAAGAAAGACGTAATACTTCGACTTACTCAGCTAGAATATGATTACTTGTTAAAATTAATCAAACTCATTGGCTGCATGGGAGTGTGAGTTACTTTGTTGGATGTTCTCTCAGCCAACATGAGAGTAAACAGAAAACAGAGATTCAATACCCAGAATTGAATCGTAATCTAGTCAGAATGGTTTACCATTTGTGATTCGTTGTCCTCGAGCATACTGGAGTGATTCCCTCTGTATGGGTCATCTAGCATAGCTGAAGTTGGGAAGGAGGGTTGTCTAATAAACTTACTGTAACTCTCCATCAGATATTCGGGGTCATTTGTACCATATTCGACTTCTCTTGGATTGCGCTCTTCATTGCCTCTAGATCTTCCTAAATTAAAATCCCATATCTGCAAGCAGGGCAAGACGTTAGTTAGTCCATTCAAAGCACATTCACTGATGTCTCCAAGAGATGGGAAAAGCACGATTCGAGAATAAGAAAAGGATACTCTCAGCTGAATCTCTAACAAAGACAACGTTCACAGTGGAGCATGCCACAAATAACAGAAACACAACAAGCTGAGAACAACAGTAGAATTCAAAACTCTTACACTGATCGATAAATTTGCATAGTGTATATCTCTATTACGATAAACCCACAACTCATATGCACATGTGAAATGCAACTCCCTAATATAACAGCATCAATCTCAATTTATCTACTCAACAGATCTAACAGTACAAAGCAGAGTCGATAAGTTCGATTCATAACCCATTTTCACTACAATGGTGTCACAAGTTCATAACACAGACCGAAAAACTTCTAATTAAAAACACGTTTCCTTAGAATTCCCCACCATTAGCCACTGAAATCATCAGTACACATAGTATTTACACTACTTGGGTAACCCCTTGATACTTGTTTTTTTCTACCTTATCCGAATTATACTCCTTAAATAGAAAATGAACAGAATTGGTAAGTACTCAAAACATTTAACAACTGAAATTCAAATGGTGTTAAGAAAATAAACCTGACTAGACTGCTCGGATTGAGGTATACAATCCCAGAAATTATCTTCATTATTATTAGCCGCTGACTCCTTCACATCAGATCTCACAGGCAGCATAAGCAACGAAGTAAACGGTATTTGTTGCTGTAAAGAATCATTAATTCCATCCACAATCTCATCATTAACTCCATTACTACAATCATTATCTCCTTTCTTCCGGTCCTCATAACTAAATTCATCATCGCCGCCACCATCATCAACGGGATCTCTTCTAATTAACTCAATCAGTTGCTTGAGCATAACATTCTTATACTTCCCACATATAGGGTTATTCTGTTGTTTCTTCTTCTCAGCACACGGAACGTTCAGAAACAATGCCGCCGAATTATTAAGATTATTAAAATTACGACCATTATTGGTATTATTATTCTCATTTGGAACCATTAGATCTTGAAAACCCATCATGGAAGACGTATTATTACTCGATGATTTATCCATCCACGATGAATCAACTGACAATATCGAATCCAAATTCGACCAATTCTGAAACATTGAATCCCTCGATAACAAAGAATCTCCGTTTTTTTCATCTTCAAATTCGTTCTTCTTCCTCTGTTTATGGTTATCAACATCAAGATCATTCAAATCAAACCCCCAATTCCCAGCAAGTGTTAAAGGTGAAGGAGTACCAACAACACCTTCAATCTGACACCGCTGATGATGATTAGAATTAATATCATGAGAATCAAAATCACAATCAGGACAAAGAACGAGATTCTCGTGAACACAACGAACAGAAACAGGTTTTGAATTACAAAGATCACAGATCTGTGATCTGATATGTTTTTTAGATAAATCATTAGCTGAATGAACATGATAATCACATGATAAACATAATTTAGCTGAATCAGCTCTACAATATAATATTGCTACTGATTCATTACAGTAATCACATGCACTTCTTTTATCTACTTTCTTCTTCTGCTCCTCCATTTCTGATGAATAGATAGATTGAAGTGAATTGAATAGAGATGAAGAAACCCTAGGTTTTTTTTCTTTGATTAATTAATAATGATGATGGTGAAGGAGGAGGAGATAGGATATTATTAATTATTATTACTGTGAGGACAAAAAAATAGAAAAAAAAGTATAGGTTGAGAGAGAAACTGTTATCACTGAAAAGTTCCTAAACAGCTGTTATTATATACTAGTACGCTAACTGAGTGTCTGATTCTAAATATCATCGATCATGATAAAATATCTCAACGCTTAAAAAAAAAATCTCTGTAGGAGGAGATTTGCATTAGCATATGCGTCAGCTATGGGCAAGGGACGGGTAAAGGGAAACTGAGAGATAATTTTGGAGGATGACTCTTTTGGAGAATGTAATTAATTCTGTTGAGAGGGGACCCCGGTAAGAGCGTCCATAGTCATCTGACCATTTCTAAAAATCAAAGAGTAAAATTTTTTACTTTTTGGTCTATCTCAATTGTAGTGGGTTAACGAGTAAAAATGATCGGACGGTTGTCTAACCAAACATTTATAATTGGGCGGACGTATGAGTATACATTTGTTGAGACGGACGTACGTCTAAGAAAACGCTTGCATTGGGTGAACATTTGGTTGAACGCTTGATGGGAGATGTTAACGAGAAGTACGCATGATGATAGACGCACCGCTACATACACGCCCAGAGATGGGTGATTTCTTAGACGAACGCCTGATGAGGCGGTTTCATAGCCATACGCTCGATTCATTGTCTACACGTGCAAGTGCATCGTGTACGGAAAAAGACGGGCGTGCAGCTAACCAAACCGCTTGAATCACCGGGCGGATCCGTAGACGAACGCTTACTCACCAGGCGGACGGATGCATCAACGCCTGATGGGGCGGACTTCTTCTTCTCATATTCGGTTCATTTTCTCCTGAACCCTCTTCACAAACACAAACAGACGCACATTCATTCCACCGCCTACCTTTGGGCACTCGCTAAACCCATTTCTCCCTCTAAATCAAGCTCCAAATCAAGCTCAACCATTTTTCCAAACACCCAAAAACTAGGCAGATTTGATACAAGTGGTATTATTTCAAAGCAATCCAGGTAATAAAATTAAACTTTGATATAAATTATAATTGAATTCATAGGTTTAGATTATGATTTATTATAATGTTTTATAAATTAAATTTGTATATATGTTGTATGATTAAACATATGATTATGAAATAGACATATTAGGTTTTAGAAATTGTAATAACTTTTTCGAGGGTTGACATGATCAAAATTCAAAAACAATACGACATCAATGTAAAATTGGACAGAGGAGTGGGTAAGTTTTGGTAAAGAGTCATCATTATAAATTTAGTGTGGTCATAGCCTCTACAAAGGATCGTCAACCTGCTAAAAAAGACAATGACGAGGCCAAGATATCTCATTTTCGCAGGAGTCGCGGTTGCACTTAGCACATGCAACAAGCCTTTAAACCATTAGATGACCCCAACGGACGAGTTATGTCTCGTGAGGGTTTACAAAGAGATATACCCACAAAACCTATAATCAAACCTTCAACAGGTCGTATGACGCCCTGGATGACGATCTTCACATCTTCGGAGATCAATCAACACAAAAGGGTTGTATTTTTTCATCACCCTTAAGATCTCGAAATGAGGTTGGTACCTGAAATCTGAACCTTTCCATCTTCTCCATTCCTCCAGAGATCTGGCAACAAATTCATCATCAGTTTCATTCATAATTCTTCTTTCATTCACCCTAGCGATTAAAGTTGAAAATTGGATTACTGCCCTACATGTTTCCTGAAATCGACAAAAAAGACCTGCTATGATCCGGTTATTGGGGTTACTGATAGACACATTTTAGTGTCTAATTTGCACCTTAGTTCTATAAGTTAGTATTCGATTTTGCACTTATTACGTGTTTTTATGCTTTTGTAGGTACATTAGAAGAATAGAGATTTGTGGAAAAATTGGCTCAAAAAGTGATAAAGGCACCCAAGGACAAGTGTTATTGGCACCCCAGAAATGGTTAAGGGGCACCTCAAAATCGGTCTGGATCAACTCGGTCAAACCCGGTCAAACCTGGTCAACTCAGTCAACCGAGTCACCAACTCATCGGGACCGGCAGGAGCATCGGAGAAGCTACTGGATGCTTCAAAATCACGAAATTGGTGGGATTTGGTGCAATTAAAAGCAACCCATTGCAATTAGAGTCCAGAACAATCGATTACTAGAGAGAATGCCGAAGAATCTGCTCGGGAAATTGCGAATTTGGCCGGAAATCAAACTCAATTCCTGTTTTGATTGGGAATCGAAAATATGGGGATTTCACCGAGTTCTACTAGGTTTGGAACTCTCCCTAGGGTTTGCAAAGCCTATATATATGAAGAGAAGGGCTTAGAAGCACTCACGCACCCCTAGAGACCAATTCAGTCAATTTCCGGCCACCTCCGTTACCGCCGACTACCTGCTGCTGCTGCTCCGGTCCGTGTTCTTCATCCACCATCACCGAAGAAGACAACCCTGCAACATCTGTATTCGTTGCATACTTAGTGTTACATCTTGCTCCTGTTGCCTTTGTTTTTAAACACTCTTGTTGCTTAAAGCTATTTGCAACGGCTGAACCATCTCCTGTTACACTTATAATCGCTACTGTTCAGCCGTTACACCATTATTCAACCTTGTAATCAACTTTTTGAGCAATGAAAAGATCTTTTGAGCAAGTTTTCTCCACCATGAGCTAATCACCATCACTGGGATGACGGAGGAAGCTTTTTCTCTAATAATTAAGTGGTATGTATTTAATTAATTTATTTATGCAATTTATTTATGATTAATTGCCTTGATTGAAAATTGATTTAAAAGATTTTTACTAAGCAATTATGATTCCGTTAGATGGTGCATGCCTCGGATTAGGTCCCTAGATGCTCCATGCTTGTGTTATACAGTCGTTGTTTTGAAAATCTATTTTTGCAATGCTTTAGAATCAAAATAAAATGTTTTAATTGCATGATTAAAATTACTATCACTTGATTTATTGGTTAAAAGTGGAATCCTGAATCCTAGTTCTTCCCCATATTTTTTAAAAAGTCATCTTTATTTTAATCTATTTTATTTTCTTTAATTAAAATTAGGTCTGAAATTAAATCTTCACAAGTCTGAGAATCGAACCTCTTTTTACCACTATATTTTATCTCATCAATTTTTGGCGCCGCCGACGCGGACTTGTTTTTAGGTTTAGGGTTTTAGATTTATTATTTTTTTTTATTATTTTTTTTTGTTTTATTATTAGTTTTATTTTTAGTTTTATTATTTTACTTTGTTCTATTTTACGTTTCTTTTGGTATTTCTCTTTTTGCTACAGGTTGAATTTTGGATCGAAAGGGAGTAAGCCAAAGTTTTGGAATTAAAGCTAAAGACTTGGAGTTAAAGGGAAAAGCTTAAAGAACGAAAAAGAAGATCAGAGATTTTATTTTTCTTAATTAGATTTTTTTAATTAGTTTTAATTCGTTTAGAAAATTGTATTAGGGTTTCTATTATTTCTGTAATTTATCTTTTATTTTCAGACACTTTTTGGACTTTTTATTATTTTTGGACATTTTTGGACATTTTATTATTTTTAAACCCTACGGAAGGGTAGTTTTAAATATCAAACTATGTGCAGGGAAGGACGACAATTACGATATTGTCTCGGCCCCTCGGGTTCGCACACTATTGAAAAGGATATTAGTGGCCCGAGTCGACTTCAACGGTTCATCGCCCGTCTGGTACGGGAGGTTAACTTCGACCAACCCACGAATCTCCTGTCAGTGGGTTTTCTGGACGCCTTTGTATGCATATATGCTGAGGACTGAATACGGACTTTAATTTTTGCATAGTAATGGGCAAGGCCTGGCCATATAAGATAAGGTTTCGGATTTCATCACCGTCTCCTTCTTGCCCGCCTTAGGAAAACGAAACCTACGTGAACCTAAGCCTAAAATCTTGACTAGAAAGAGACCTATAGGGTATCGAGCTTATTGGAAAATCGTTCAAAAGGACTGTACTGGTTACTTTATTAGCCTAACTCGAAGTTCAGGAAGATTATTTTAAGTTGATTAGAGCCGCCTTGTAACCTAGGGAAAAGTGCCAAAGAGACAGGGTTATCAAAGCTCCTTAGAGCTTATCCTGTTTCTCTTCGACTTAATCTAATTCGGATCGCTCTAAGAGGTTTGCTAAAATTGTAACTAGTTGTCTTTCGAAAGAATAGAAGCTGGTCTAGAAACAATCTAAGTGGAGCCATCATGCTTTTTGTTTGCTAGATTCAATATGTTTGATTTGGTTGAGTCATCCTTGCTTGTGATTGTTAGAATTTCCTTCCGTTTAGGATTTATTTATTTTTAGTTATTATTTAGTGCATGCCAAGACCGCTCTTCAAGCGGACTTGGAGAAGAGACGCTTTAGGTCGCTTAATTAGTGACAAGCCTAGTAATTCTGTCCCTGGAAACGAGAACCTCGAAGACTCTTCTTTTGAGAGCCTTGTCTTTGACTTTGAAAACTTGACTTTGTGTGAACAAGTTACTTCTAGTTCTTTGATAACGCCAACAATGGCAACTTTAAAAGCTTTGTTGAACCCGACTAGGAGTTCTCGTCCATCATGTATCAAGTTAGCTGCTACTGAAGCAAACTATGAGTTGAAACCTGGGACCATACAGATGCTCCCAATCTTCTTAGGGAAAGAAAATGAAAACCCCTATTTCCATGTTAGAGATTTTGAGGAAATATGTAGTACCCTCAGGATTAAGGACCTAGATGATGAATCATTAAAACTTAGATTGTTTCCTTTTTCCCTAAGGGATAAAGCCAAATCTTGGCTATATAGTTTGACTTCTGAGTCAATTGAAACCAATGAACAACTTACGTCTGTCTTTCCCCAGAAGTTTTTCCCTATGCACAAAACATCATCCATTAGACAGCAGATTTGTACACTTGCTCAATTAGAGGGGGAATCTTTATATAGGTATTTAGAAAGGTTCAATGACTTACTATCCCAATGTCCTCATCATGGTTTAGAAAAAGTAAGGCTTGTTCAAATCCTTTACAAGGGTTTAGATTATTCGACAACAACCATGGTTGAGTCTTTATGCACAGGTGGGTTTGAAAATAAAACTGTCGATGGCGCGATGACATTTTAATCGCCGAAAAAACCCAACATTGGGAAAACAGTAGGGAGCCCCAGAAAACAATTCTTCTAAGTAAAGGGAATGTCAATAGGGTAGAAGGATCTTTTGAATCAGATGCCAAAATAGCTATTATATCAAAGAGGTTAGAAGCTTTAGAACTAAGTCAATCTAGTAGTATTGAGCCCAAATCGTTTTGGGAACAACAAAATACTAAAGAGCAAGCCCATGTTCTTTATAATAACACTAGGTTTGATAATCATCAGAAGTTCGACCCTTACTCAGAAACCTATAACCCTGGTTGGAAAAACCATCCTAACCTTTCTTGGTCCAAGGGCCAGAATCAAGGTCAGTCTAGTAACCCTCAGGTTTTGGTTATGCTAAGAACCCTTCTGGACCAACACATAGTCAGAGTTCGATAAAAAAGTCGATAATGAGTTTAGCTGAGAGTGTTGCCTCATTAGTTCAGAGAGATGAAGAATTCAAGCAGTATGTTAACCAGAAGTTCCAAGAAAATCAAAAGATTGTTCAGGCGAATAGTCAGGCTATTTCGAATTTAGAAACCCAGGTTAGTCAGATTGCCGAATCTCTGAGAGAAAGAGAAAAAGGTAGGTTCCCTAGTCAACCCCAACCCAATCCTAGAGGAGTTAATGAAATATCTTCCGGTGAGAAATCATCAAGTCATGTGAATGCAATTAGCACCCTTAGGAATGGTAAGGTGTTAGACAACAAGGTAACTAGGCCTGATAGTGAACACACTGTAGATCACCCTGATCCAATAGCTAAGGAGACTGATAAAGTCTCTGAAGAGCCTGAGGCAGCTCCTCATAAGCCAGACTTTGTGCCCAGAGCCCCATTCCCGCAGTTGTTAGCACCCACTAAGAAGGAATCCAACTTTAATGACATATTGGGGGTTTTTAAGCAAGTCACGATCAACCTTCCATTATTAGATGCAATTAGGCAGATTCCTGCGTATTCCAAGTTTCTTAAGGATATTTGTACGCGAAAGCGAAAGCTTAGTGTACCAAAGAAAGCCTTTTTAGCTAGTCATGTGAGTTCAATTCTTCAGAATACTACAACTCCTAAGTACAAAGACCCAGGGTCCCCAACCATTTCGTGCACAATAGGTAACTACCGTGTTGAGAAAGCCTTACTTGACTTAGGAGCCAGTGTGAACTTACTTTCGTACCATGTGTACCTTCAGTTAGGACTTGGAGAGTTGAAACCTACTCAGATAACATTACAATTAGCTGATAGGTCTGTGAAAATTCCCCGTGGTATCATAGAGGATGTTCTTATTGAGGTCGATAAGTTTATTTACCCAGTAGATTTTATTGTCCTTGACACTCAACCTGTCCGTGACCCAGAAAGTCAGATACCTGTGATATTAGGTCGCCCGTTTTTAGCTACATTTAATGCGATAATTAATTGTCGAACTGGTATTATGAATTTGTCTTTTGGTAATATGACTATTGAACTTAATATTTTTCCATATTAAGCAACCTTCTGAGTTAGGTGACACGTGCATTGAGGAGGTAAACATGATAGAAACGATAGTTCAGGAGTCATTATCAAACACCTTGTTAGAAGATACATTAGAGGAATGTCTAGCTAATCATCATTTAGAAGAAGAAATTGACAATTTTCGGGAACCGGACGATCTAGAAAATAGGGAAAGTGTAATGAGTCTATCTAGAGACACTGAAAACTCTAAGTTTGGGGGTGAATATCATTCTCCCTGTGCTTTACCTTTACCTCTTAGAAAGGTCCCTAACTTGGGACTTGACATATGTACCTCTACCATTTTACAAGATCATCTTCAAACTAGATTCCCTGAGCCTGTTGACTTCCAGAAAGAAGTTCAGTTGTTAGAAACCCATCCTATGGTCGATGTGGTTTACCTAGGTAGTAATACCAAGATTGAATTTGTTTTCCCACCAAAATATTTTCTTCCATATGTGGGAACGTTAGAATTTCAAATGTGTCAGTTATTAAGTTTTGAGACTGAGCCTAATTACTTTAGAAAATTAGAATCGACACATTTGTGTAAGAATGACCACCTTCATTATAGTCAATTGTGTGATTCATATCTGATTGAATCTGAAGATCCACAATTATTCAGGTTATTATTATGTGCTTCTAAGTTCTTAGTTGAGTTTTTACAGACTCTACAACCTGATCTTGTTGATTCTTCCTACAAGGTAATCAAGCCTATGGAAATAGTTTATCAAGACCCTTCTATAGAACCTGAACCACAGCTAAAAGTAGTTATCTTAAACAGAAAACTAGAGAGGGATGACAGTGTGCTCGGTTCGTTTATCTTCTTAGCTTTTTGCAGTTTCCTTCTATTCTGGATAACACTATTTGATTCAGATGACCCACGGTTGTTCCGATTATTGCTCTATGGTTTTATGAGGTGACTAATTCTTTCCTAGTCTGGCTGAAGACTTTAAACTTAGCACTTCTTGGGAGGTAACCCATGCTCTTACAATACGGTAATATCTTTCCCTAACTCCTTTTCCTGCAGTGGTAACAGTTTCTCCTTGTTCATATTTTTCATCATTCATCTTTAGAAACATTGAGGACACTGTTTGATTTAAGTTTGGGGGTAAGGGAGAAACTTTTTAGTTAAATAATAAAGCTCTAGAATTTAGAAGCTTGTGAACACTTCAGGGTGACACTAACTATTCTAGGTAGATAGAAACTTAGCTCTTTTTCTATAGGAATTGGTGTGCCCAGTTAAATGGTCTATTCATAAAAGGACATAGTTCATGTGTTAGAAAATAACATGATAGTTGTCACCACATCTCGGAGTCTATCTCGACCATATCACTTTCTGTTTTTATTTTTGCAATTTTGTGTTTCTCTAAGTGATTTGGTGGGGCCCAGTATCAAATTGTTATCGCCGCTAGGATGAAATAGAGTGTTTGAGATCAAGCCCGATTCTTGTTTTATTCAAAAAAAAAAAAACAGTGTTGACACTTTGATAGCAATATGTGTGTGTTCTCCCTGTCTCCGTCGCCTAAGCAAGCGTGGAACGCAGGATCCATGGGAACTATCACGTAAGATGTGATAAGAACCATGCGCTTGAATACAATTTGATCCAATCATGTTGTCAATATATTTATTGTTTTATTTTCAATAAATCGATCGCTGGGACCCTTGTATATACAAGTTGAATCGATATTAGTATTAGGTTTAAGACCATGTATCTCAAACCATTAGGATTCATCATGGCACTGACCTTCAGACAGATATGGGAAACACCGTTCACCTTAGTCAACATGTGCAACCTTCATATTTCTATGTCCATCTTCTAAATCTTTTCATGTGATTAATTGGGATAGATTCTGAGTCTTGTGGTTAAACAATTATCTGAGTAGAGCTCTGTTGTCTTATAAATAAATTTTAGTATGCTTGAGTAAACACTCGTATACAACAATTGGACTAATATAGGGTAATGATTCCCATAGCCGATGAGTTGAGTAAACCAACTAAATAGCTTGTTTAGTGTCTATCCTTAATCGTTCACGAGTTGCTAAAATCTGGAGTAAAGGTTTTGTGGGTATACCTCTTGTAAACCCTCACGAGACAAAACTCGTCCACTAGGGACACCTAGGGGTTTAACGGCTTATTACATATGCTAAATGTAGTCGCGATTCCTGCGAAAGTGAGTTAGGATTTTTACTTTATTTTTAGAGTAGTTTGCTCGAGGACTAGCAAAATAGTAAGTTTAGGGGTATTTGATAGAAACATTTTAGTGTCTAATTTGCACCTTAGTTTCTATTAAGTTAGTATTCGATTTTGCATTTATTACGTGTTTTTATGCTTTTGTAGGTACATTAGAAGAATAGAGATTTATGGAAAAATTGGCTCAAAAAGTGATAAAGGCACCCAAGGACAAGTGTTATTGGCACCCCAGAAATGGTTAAGGGGCACCTCAAAATCAGCCCGGATCAACTCGGTCAAACCCGGTCAAACCTGGTCAACTCAGTCAACCGAGTCACCAACTCATCGGGACCGGCAGGAGCATCGGAGAAGCTACTGGATGCTTCAAAATCACGAAATTGGTGGGATTTGGTGCAATTAAAAGCAACCCATTGCAATTAGAGTCCAGAACAATCGATTACTAGAGAGAATGCCGAAGAATCTGCTCGGGAAATTGCGAATTTGGCCGGAAATCAAACTCAATTCCTGTTTTGATTGGGAATCGAAAATATGGGGATTTCACCGAACTCTACTAGGTTTGGAACTCTCCCTAGGGTTTGCAAAGCCTATATATATGAAGAGAAGGGCTTAGAAGCACTCACGCACCCCTAGAGACCAATTCAGTCAATTTCCGGCCACCTCCGTTACCGCCGACTACCTGCTGCTGCTGCTGCTCCGGTCCGTGTTCTTCATCCACCATCACCGAAGAAGACAACCCTGCAACATCTGTATTCGTTGCATACTTAGTGTTACATCTTGCTCCTGTTGCCTTTTTTTTAAACACTCTTGTTGCTTAAAGCTATTTGCAACGGCTGAACCATCTCATGTTACACTTATAATCGCTACTGTTCAGCCGTTACACCATTATTCAACCTTGTAATTAACTTTTTGAGCAATGAAAAGATCTTTTGAGCAAGTTTTCTCCACCATGAGCTAATCACCATCACTGGGATGACGGAGGAAGCTTTTTCTCTAATAATTAAGTGGTATGTATTTAATTAATTTATTTATGCAATTTATTTATGATTAATTGCCTTGATTAAAAATTGATTTAAAAGATTTTTACTAAGCAATTGTGATTTCGTTAGATGGTGCATGCCTCGGATTAGGTCCCTAGATGCTCCATGCTTGTGTTATACAGTTGTTGTTTTGAAAATCTATTTTTGCAATGCTTTAGAATCAAAATAAAATGTTTTAATTGCATGATTAAAATTACTATCACTTGATTTATTGGTTAAAAGTGGAATTCTGAATCCTAGTTCTTCCCCATATTTTTTTAAAAAGTCATCTTTATTTTAATCTATTTTATTTTCTTTAATTAAAATTAGGTCTGAAATTAAATCTTCACAAGTCTGAGAATCGAACCTCTTTTTACCACTATATTTTATCTCATCAGTTACCGGTTTCATTATAAAAGTTAGCATGGATACGTTCTAACCATTCCATGCTCATTGAACCATTCATCCGACGTTCATGAACCCTTGCTGGATAATATAATACTATGTTTCGACATAGGGATAAAACTTCCTCTATGGTAAAATTCTTTGCATTAAGGCTTGATAGACACATTTTTGTGTCTGATTCAACCTCAATTATATATTTTGTTGGTACTCGATTTTGTATTTATTATGGTTTTTTATTTCTTTGTAGGTGTTTTTGGAGAAATGATAAAGGCACCCACTTTTTGGATTAAGGCACCCCATCAATTTATAAAGGCACCCAACAGTTAAAGACACCCAAGTTTTCAAACTTCAAATTGGGCGGGAAGAGAAATTTTCTTTTCTCAACAGCGTATAAGAATTTGGAAACACTCATGCATATCGAAATCTTCTCAAAGCTTTATTAGGAAACCAAGTTATTTGGGTAATAAGAAGAAAGAAAAGAAATATATAAACACCATTCTCTTTATAGAATTGAGAAACGAAGAAAGAAAAGAAAATCAGGAAGAAAATCCTGTTTTCATCGGGAAGGATTTTCCGCAAGAATTTGGAGAATTAAAGGAAGTTTGAGGAGATTTAGGGTTGTGGTTAGTATATATACAAGAGCTGAGAAGATTCGGAGGTCGAGAGAAGGAAGGGTGAAGCTTAGAAAGAATCAAGAGCTCGAAGAAGAAGTGTACAGGAACAAGAAAATTTCTGTTGTTGATCGACGAAGAAGAAGAACAAACTACAAGGAAGAACTGTCGTTCATTCCTTCTTTCCATTCTTTTTAAATACCTTCTGTAACAGACTGAAGTACTCACAGTAACGCTTATAAGGGTATCAAAATTCCTGTGAGCGTTTCTATTCCCATTGTAAGCATTATTTGAGTTATAAAAACGATTTTTGAGGGTTTTGCCATTACAATGAGGAGCTAAACTTTATCTCTGAGGCTACGGAGGAAGCTACTTTTCCAACAATTTATGTGGTAATTTATTTAATTAATTTATGCAAGTTATTTATGATTAATTGTCTTGGTTAAAAATTGATTTAAAAGATTTTTGTTAAGCAATTATGATTCCGTTAGATGGTGCATGCCTCGGCTTAGGTCCTAGATGCTCCATGCTTTTGTTATACATTTGTTGTTTTGAAAATCTATTTTTGCAATGATTTAGAATCAAATTAAAATGTTAGAATTGCATGACTTAATCACTTTGAAATTCGAAAGTAGTGGAATCCTAGCCTCAGTTTTCTCCCAACTTTATAAAAAAATATTTGAGTTTTCATACTTTTAGTTTTAGAAATTAAATTTAAAATCAATCTTCACAAGTCTGAGTAACGAATCTTTATTTACCACTTTTAAAACTACATTAATTTTTGGCGCCGCCGACGCGGACTTGTTTTTAGAATTGTTTTTAGATTTTTTTAGGTTAATTAGTTTAGTTAGATTTTTTTTTATTATTATTTTTACTTTGTTCTATTTTACGTTTCTTTTGGTATTTCTCTTTTTGCTGCAAGTTTTGGATTTTGGATCGAAAGGAAAGTGAGCCAAAGTTTTGGAATTAAAGTTAAAGATTTGGAATTAAAGCTAAAGACTTGGAGTTAAAAGCTAAAGCTTAAAAGAACGAAAAAGAAGACAGAGATTTTTTTTTCTTAAATTAGAATTTAATTAGATTTTATTTTATTTTATTTTTAGAAAACTGTATTAGGATTTTAATTGTTTCTGTATTTGTTTTTATTTTTGGACACTTCTCTTTGGACTTTGGACTTTTTGGACTTTATTATTATTTTTAACCATACGGAAGGGTAGTATTAAATATAAATTGCACAAGGAAGGACGACAATTACGATATTGTCTCGGCCCATCGGGTTCGCACATTGACATAGGAGTTAGTGGCCCGAGTCGACTTCAACCGATTCATCGCCCGTCTGTTACGGGAGGTAAGACTCGATCAACCCACGAATCCCCTGCAAGTGGGTTTACTGTATTCCTTCGTATGCATATATGCTGAGGAACTGAAAACGGACTTACTTTTCTAGTAAAGGGCAAGGACTGGCCATACAAGATAAGGAATCGGATTTCATCACCGTTTCCTTCTTGACCGCCTTAGAAAAACCTTACCTAACGCGAACCTAATCCTTAAAATTTGACTAGAAAGAAGACCGATAGGGTATCGAGCTTATTGGAAAATCATTCAAAAGGATTGTATTGGTTGCTTTATTATCCTAACTCGAAGTTCGAAAAGATTATTTTAAGTTGATTAGCGCCGCCTTATAACCCAGGGAAACGTTGCCAATGAGGCAGGGTTATCAAAGATCCTTAGAGCTTATCCTGTTTTTCTTCGACTTAATCTAATTCGGATCGTCCTAAGAGGTTTGCTAAAACTGTAACTAGTTTCCTTTCGAAAGAATAGAAGCTGGTCTAGAAAACAATCTAAGTGGAGCCATCATGCTTTTTGTTTGCTAGAATCAATAGGTTTGATTTGGTTGAGTCGACCTTGCTTTGTGTTTGTTTAGAATTCCCTTCTGATTAGGAGGTATTGCATGCCCATTGAGCGTTCCTGGAGAAGAGATTCTATTGGCCGTTTGATCAGCGACGAGAATAGAAACTTTTTCGCTGAAAGTGAGAATTTAGGAAACCCTTCTTTTGAGAGCCCTATATTTGGAAACCCTTCTTTTGAGAGTAGAGGTAATGTCAATAGGTAGAAGAAAGCTTGAATCAGATGCCAAGTATGCCTTTATAGTGAAAAGGTTAGAACCCTTAGAATTAAGTCAATCTAGTCGAGGAATAGATCCCAAGCCATTTTGGGAAGGACAGACTGTTGAAGAGCAAGCCCATGCTCTTTATAATAACACTAGATATGATAACCGTCAGAAGTTTGATCCATATTCAGAAAGCTATAACCCTGGTTGGAGAAACCATCCAAATTTTTCTTGGTCTAAGGACCAGAATCAAGGTCAGTTTAGTAACCCTCAAGGTCCACCAGGTTTTGGTTATACTAAGAATTCTTCTGGACAACACAATTTCAGAACTCTTTAAACAAAAGGATCATGAGTTTAGAAGAGTCTCTCGCTTTCCTAACATCTAACTCTGCTGAGTTTCAGAAAAAAATCAACCAAGATTTAGCATACAATAAGAAGATAGTGCAAGATAACTCACAGGCTATCCATGATTTAAGAAACCAGTTTAGTCAGTTGAATGAGTTTTTAAGAGAAAAAGGCAAGTTCCCTAGTCAACCACAACCCAACCCTAGAGGAGTTCATGCGTTATCTACTAACTATGTGAATTCAATTAAAATCCTTAGGAGTGGTAGAGTAGTAGACAATGAGGTAACCTCGCCCAATAGTGAACATGTTGTAGTTCACCCTTCTGAGCCTATAGTTGAATAGACTGATAAAGTCTCTAAAAATTCCAATACGGTTCTGGATGAACCCGATTTTGTGCCCAAAGCCCCATTCCCACATCTTCTAATACCAACTAGGGAGGAATCCAACTTTATTGATATACTGAAGGTTTTTAGGCAAGTCACGATAAACCTTCCGCTATTAGATGCAATTAGGCAGATTCCTGCATATTCTAAGTTTCTTAAGGATATTTGTACGTGAAAGCGAAAGCTTAGTGTACCAAAGAAAGCCTTTTTAGCTAGTCATGTGCGTTCAATTCTCCAGAATACTACAACTCCTAAGTACAAAGACCCAGGGTCCCCAACCATTTCTTGCACAATAGATAACTACCGTGTTGAGAAAGCGTTACTTGACTTAGGAGCCAGTGTGAACTTACTTCCGTACCATGTGTACCTTCAGCTAGTACTTGGTGAGTTGAAACCTACTCAGATAACACTGCAATTAGCTGATAGGTCTGTGAAAATTCCTCGTGGCATCATAGAGGATGTTCTTATTGAGGTAGATAAGTTTATTTATCCAGTAGATTTTTGTTGTCCTTGATACTCAACCTGTGACCCAGAGAATCAGATACCTCTGATATTAGGTAACCCGTTTTTAGCTACATCTAATGCGATCATTAACTGTCGAACTGGTATTATGAATCTGTCTTTTGGTAATATGACTATTGAACTGAATATTTTCCATATTAATAAGCAACCTTCTGAGTTAGGTGACACGTGCATGGAGGAGGTAAACATGATAGAAACATTAGTTCAGGAGTCATTACCAAATACCTTATTAGAAGATACATTAGAGGAATGTCTAGTTGATCATCATTTAGAAGAAGAAATTGACAATTTTTGGGAACTGGACGATCTAGAAAATAGGGAAAGTGTGATGAGTCTATCTAGAGACACTAAAAACTTTAAGTTTGGGGGTGACTATCATTCTCCATGTGCTTTATATCTTAGAAAGGTCCCTAACTTGGGACTTGACATATGCACCTCTACCATTTTACAAGATCATCTTCGAGCTAGATTCCCTGAACCTGTTGATGTCCAGAAAGAAGTTCAGTTGTTAGAAAGCCATCCTATGGTCGATGGGGTTTACCTAGGCAGTAATACCAAGATTGACTTTGTTTTCCCACCAAAATATTTTCGTCCATATGTGGGAACGTTAAAATTTCAAATGTGTCAGTTATTAAGTTATGAGACTAAACCTAATTATCTTAGGAGATTATAATCGACACATTTGTTTAAGAATGACCACCTTCATAGTAGTCAATTATGTGAGTCAACTCCGATTGACTTCGAGGATCCAAAATTATTCAAGTTATTATTATGTGCTTCTAAGTTCTTAATTAAGTTATTCCAGACTTTACAACCTGTAGATTCTTCCTACGAAGAAATCCAGCCTAAGAAAATATTTTATCTAGACACTTCTATGGAACCTGAACCACAGCTAGAAGTAGTTGTCTTAAACAGAAAACTAGATAAGGGTGTGATCGGTTTGTTCATTTTATTGGCGTTTTGGATAACCCTATTTGATTTAGAATTGTTCCGATTATTGCTTTATGATTTTATGAGGTGACTAATTCTTTCTTAGTCTAGATGAAGACTTTAAACTTAGCACTTATTGGGAGGTAACCCATGCTCATGAAACACGGTAATATCTTTCCCTATCTCTTCGATTGGTAACAGTTTATCCTTGTTCATGCTCTTAATCATTCATCTTTAGAAACATTGAAGACACTGTTTGATTTAAGTTTTGGAGTAAGGGAGAAACTTTTTAGTGAAATAATAAAGCTCTAGAATTTAGAAACTTATGAACAATTCAGGATGACACTAACCACTCTAGGTAGATGGAAACTTAGCTCTTTTTCTATTGGAATTGGTGTACCCAGTGAAAGGGTCCATTCATAAAAGGACAGAGTTCATGTGTTAGAAATAACATGATAGTTGTCACCACATCTCGGAGTCTATCACTACCATATCACTTTCTGCTTTTACTTTTACAAATTTGTGTTTCTCTAAGTGATTTGGTGGGGCCCATTATCAAATTGTTATCGACGTCGGGATGAAATAAGTGTTTTGAGATCAAGCCCCATTTTAGTTAAAAAAAAATAAAAATAAAATAAATATATCTATATTATTAAAAAAAAAGTATTATTGACTCTGTGTTGGGTTCTCCCTGTCTCCGTCGCCTAAGCAAGCGTGGAATGCAGGATCCATGGGAACCCGAGTATAGACCAGTTGAATTGATATTAATATTAGATTTAAGAATAGTGGGTGCGTATCTTGAATTCATTAGGTTTCATCCTGGGAATGACCTTAAGACAGATATGGGAAACACCGTTCACCTTAGTCAACACTTGCAACCTTCATATTTTCCATGCTAATCTTCTAAATCTTTTCATGTGATTGAACTGTGATAGATTCTGAGACGTTGTGGTTAAGCGATTATCTGAGTAGAGCTTTGTTGTCTTACATATGAATTTTAGTATGCTTGAGTAAACACTCGTGTACAGCAACTGGACTCATATAGGGTAATGATTCCCATAGCCGAAGAATTGAGTAAGCCAACTAAATAGCTTGTTTAGTGTCTATCCTTAATTTTTCACGAGTCGCTAAAATCTGGAGTAAAGGTTTTGTGGTTCTACCTCTTGTAAACCCTCACGAGACAAAACTCGTCCACTAGGGACACCTAGGGGTTTAACGGCTTATTACATATGCTAAATGTAGTCGCGATTCCTGTGAAAGTGAGTTAGGATTTATTTTCTAGATTAGATTTGCTCGAGGACTAGCACATAATAAGTTTGGGGGTATTCGATAGACACAGTTTTGTGTCCGATTCAACCTCAATTATATATTTTGTTGGTACTCGATTTTGTATTTATTATGGTTTTCTATTTCTTTGTAGGTGTTTTTGGAGAAATGATAAAGGAACCCACTCTTTGGATTAAGGCACCCCATCAATTTATAAAGGAACCCAACAGTTAAAGACACCCAAGTTTTCAAACTTCAAATTGGGCGGGAAGAGAAATTTTCTTTTCTCAACATCGTACAAGAATTTGGAAACACTCATGATTATGGAAATCTTCTCAAAGCTTTATTAGGAAACCAAGTTATTTGGGTAATAAGAAGAAAGAAAAGAAATGTATAAATACCATTCTCTTTATAGAATTGAGAAACGAAGAAAAGAAAATCAAGAAGAAAATCCTGTTTTCATCGGGAAGGATTTTCTGCAAGAATTTGGAGAATTAAAGGAAGTTTGAGGAGATTTAGGGTTATGGTTAGTATATATAGAAGAGCTAAGAAGATTTGTAGGTCGAGAGAAGGAAGGGTGAAGCTTAGAAAGAATCAAGAGCTCGAAGAAGAAGGGTACAGGAACAAGAAAATTTCTGTTGTTGATCGACGAAGAAGAAGAACAAACTACAAGGAAGAACTGTCGTTCATTCCTTCTTTCCATTCTTTTTAAATACCTTCTGTAACAGACTGAAGTACTCACAGTAACGCTTATAAGGGTATCAAAATTCCTGTGAGCGTTTCTATTCCCATTGTAAGCATTATTTGAGTTATAAAAACGATTTTTGAGGGTTTTGCCATTACAATGAGGAGCTAAACTTTATCTCTGAGGCTACGGAGGAAGCTACTTTTCCAACAATTATGTGGTAATTTATTTAATTAATTTATGCAAGTTATTTATGATTAATTTCCTTGGTTAAAAATTGATTTAAAAGATTTTTGTTAAGCAATTGTGATTCCGTTAGATGGTGCATGCCTCGGCTTAGGTCCTAGATGCTCCATGCTTTTGTTATACAGTTGTTGTTTTAAAAATCTATTTTTGCAATGATTTAGAATCAAATTAAAATGTTAGAATTGCATGATTAAACTTAATCACTTTGAAATTGGAAAGTAGTGGAATCCTAGCCTCAGTTTTCTCCCAACTTTATAAAAAAATATTTGAGTTTTCATACTTTTAGTTTTAGAAATTAAATTTAAAATCAATCTTCACAAGTCTGAGTAACGAATCTTTATTTACCACTTTTAAAACTACATCAAGGCTAAAATTTTCGTAAGGCATAATTATAAAAATGAGAGATAAAAATAATCTTTGTATTTGGTTATTTGAAATGTGAAAGTTGTGGATTTGAAATGGGAATGAAAGGTATAAATTCATTTATAGGTATATCAAAATACAAACCAAAATATAGCCGTTGATCAACGGTAACAAATCTCAACGGCTACCAGATAGCGAGACCCAAGCAGGCGTAGCCATAAACGCACGCCTAGAAGGAGGCTAGAAACCAGGCGGTGTGGCAGACGCACGCTTGAAGGGGCTTGAAGTGGGGCGGAGCCTTAGCATTACGCCCTGTCAAGGCGGATCTCTAGATTCATGCTTCATTGGGACGTTGATTTGGTTAACGCCTGACTCTAGGCGTGCTCCTACTGTAACGCTTCATCAAGCGTAATTTTGGGTGATCGCTTCATCAGGCGTAACTTTGGTTAACGCCTGTATAATGAAACGTAACTCTAGCTGCACGCCTGCCACCAGACGGAGACCTGGTTGCGCGCTTAGAACGAGTCGTAACTCTGGATGCCCGCTCGACTATACTTCATTTGGTCCAGAACTCAAACCATTTTTGGTCGTGAACAGTTATAAATCCGGAACAAAGAGTGTTTATACTCGTACCACTGCGGTTGGGTTTTGACGGACCAAAGACCAAATATGGGTTTGGTCCGTCATTTGGTCCAACGACTGTGGACGCTTTGAGGCCAGGTCCTACAGAGGTAACAAATGATCATATTTGATCAAAAACAACTACTATAGAGTTAGCAAATGATCAAAATAACTTCTTAAAATTTGAGAAAATGCATTGCGCGTCATAGTCTTAGTCGAGCGACAAAGACTATGTCGCTTATCGCTTATCTTATCCAACAGTCCTGGATGAAACTCCTATAAATACCCAATTTTAAACTCAATTCAACTCACACCCTCTCTACACCTCAATCTCTCACACGCATTTGTGTTAATCTAAATCAAAACTCTTCTTGTTTTAATCTAAAATAAAACTCTCTCAATTTTCCTCTGCAAAATGGTTGTTCCTGCTAGAAAAGTTCGTGGTACAAGTTTTACAATTGCCGAAGATGAAAGCATTTGTAGAAATTATGTTCGTTGCACACATAAATGGTTGTTCTCAAGCAGGCAACACCTTGTGGGGCCAAATATTTCTGGGGGTTTGAAGAAGAAACTATGAACGTCAATTCACGTGATCCGGAAGCTTTGTGTACTCGCTTTACTAAACTGAGTAAAAAATTGAACCTCTACGTTGCTCATGTCCAGCAATGTGCTCGTAATCTATCACTGAGTGGTGAATCACCAACGAATATGGAAGAAAGGTGTCGGAGGGAATAGCACCTAAAAAACGGTGGACCATTTGAACTCGAAGGGTGTTATGATATCGTAAAAGATTTGCCCAAATTTAATTATGCGCTTTTAGTAAATATGCAGCAAGTTCCTATAAAGTCACCATACGATGTTGGTAGTTCCTCTACACCAACTTCAAGTCCCGACTCACCACTTTCTTCACCGACTAACCCACCACCACTCCCTAATTTTGATCTCAATGCAGCTAATACCGAGAAACGAAAAGGTTTAGGAAGAACAACAACAAAACAAGCTAGAAAATTAGCCCAAGAAGGAGGAGGGTCTGAAAATTTTAACATGACCGTGACTCATCAACGGACAGCTAAGAAACAGAGATCCGATGACCAGAAGGTCACGAATAGGGAGTTGAAAAAAAGCCGTCTTTCTCAAGAGCAATTTGTTAGTCATTATGACAAGAATAAGATTCTTTTTATGGACACCTCATTAATGAATAAGGATCAAAAAAATTTACGGCAGTTGGAATATAACAAATTAAAAAGGAACGCATTAGAAAAACAAAATGAACCTCAAATCCCAGTTGAGGAAGAAGAAGATGATGAAGACTATTATGAAGATAATGCTGAGATTCAAGTCTTTGATTAATATAATAGTTAGTCAGTTAGTTAAATTAAGATGTATTTTTTTAATCGTTATTATTAAGATGTGATAATTAGTTATTATTTGAAATAAAATAGCTAGTTAGTTCAATGAAGTTATCTTTTTTTTTCATTACTTGGAATACGCATTACATAAAGGAATTGGAAACAATGCAAATAACTTAACAGTGCATACAAATTAATAATTGATACGGGTAATGAGGAACTCCTTAAGGATGTGGAAACAAGCTTCGTATTTAAAATTCTTTCCTTTCCATCTTCTCCATTCCTTGAAAGCTCTTGCACCAATCTCATTGCTGGTTTTCCCCCTAAGTTGATATCGTTTGACAATTCGAACTAAAACTATAAATTCTACTACTCGTTGTTTTATTTTTTGAAATCGTCCAAACATCGTTGATATCTTACGGTTATAAGGGTTACCGGTGTCAGCGTAAAAGTTTTCATGAATGTTTGTCCAATAACTAAAGCTAGGAATACCATTTTGTCGTTGTTCTGAACCTCTGACCGGATAGCACCTGCAAAGTGATAAGTCTTCTTCCTGAGTGAACTTAGCTTGAGCCATATGTCAGGATATTAGAGTGATAGAGAGAGAGAATATGTATAAAAATTTTGTGGGAGGTTTGATTTATCTTTGGGAGGGGTAGATATATATATGAGAGGAGATAAGTTGAGAGGAAAACAACTATATTTTTTCCAACGGTTACAAAAATAGCCGTTAAACTCCACGTCATCCATACTGCCAACGGTTAAAAAAAAAAGCCGGTGCACTCTATCCACGTCATTAAACTAAATATTACTCCATCTAAAACTTGTAATAAATTACTTTAAAGTAAAAACCAGTACATAAACTAAAAACTTAAAATAACAAATCAAATTAAACTTCACATACGGCCGCCCGCACTGCCATACTCGGTTCAAATATTCGCAGTCAGATTTTGTCTTATCATGTCGTACAAATTTACGTCTTGAATGTGATTTTGCATTTGATTATAGTTCCTTGCAGGTACCCCATGCATTGGTATAACCTCATGCCTCAAATCTTCATCGGGGTGATTAGTCCAATTCTTATCACGCTGGGTTTCTTGGATGACCATGTTATGCAGAATGATGAACGTAAGCATAGTCTTATGCATATAACGAGCACTTAAAACACGGTAGGTTCCACAAACTATAGCGAACTTCCGCTTAGAATTCCAAAAACCCGTTCCACATCCTTTCTCAAAGTCATTGTTTCGTGGAGATACCTAATTGAGCGACCAACATCGCCTGGGGGGATGATGGTACGCTTGAACTAAGGTAACCATCTAGGATAGATTCCATCTGCTAGATAATACTCGTAAGTATATTGGTTCCCATTGATATTGAACCTTACATCGGGTAAAATTCCATACTTGAGGTCTTCAAACAGAGGCGACTTGTGCATAACATTTATGTCATTGTGAACTCGACAGGCTAAAAAAAACATGCCATGTCAAGCAATCATAAGAAGCGGCATATTCCAAAAAAATATTTGATTTTGGGTAATGACCCTTATATTGACCTTGCCAATACATAGGACATCCTTTCCATGCCCAATGCATAGAGTTAAGACTCACTAACATTCCTGTTTTTGTTTTAATATTTGAAGAATATCTGCATCTGTTGGTTTTCGTAAATACGTTGGACCAAAATGATTAATCATTACTTCGAAAAACAATAAAAGATACTTGTATGAAGCTGTTTTTCACATATGAATATACTCATCATTAGCATATGCTGGACGACCGTAACCTAGAATCCTTAGAGCCGAGGTAACCTTTTATTCCGGAATATGACCTCTAATATTCAATGCATCAAATTGATAATTAAATTCAGGGCATGCTCGACAAAGTTTTTCAGTAATCTTTACCGTCAAGTATCGGGGCATGCAGAATCGACGTTGGAAATATGCATCAAAGAACACGCAACCAACATTGAAATAATCATCCATCAGCTTCAGGTGCCACTCTCCCCCCCCCACGATACGCATATCTTCTAGTGAATACTTTTTTTGGCTCAGGAGATCTTGGTATTTGCCCCGATGATTCTGCTGCTTTCATAAGGTTGGTAAGTTCTCTGTCTTCATCAGACTCAGCTTCCATTTGTTGCAACACCCGAACATAAGTTTCTTGTTGTGTTTTAAACCGATCCATAATAATTTTAGCTTCATCATCAGAATAATCCATCGATTGTGAGTTAAAAGTTAGATAGTTTAAGAATTATGTGAATTGATTTTAAAAATAGGTAAGGAATGATGTGAGTTGAAAATTTTTATTGGGGTATATGTATAGAAGAAGGAAATTTGGACTTTTTTGCTTGAATACGACCATTTCCTGAAAGTAGTCGTTAGCGGCTAGCTCTTTGTTGAGCGACAAGGTGATTATCGCCAGCGATCAACTCTTTGTCGCTCGAAAAATAGCTAGCCACTTAGAGCTTTTCCCATAGTGGCGCACCCTGTTTGTCCAGTCACCTGGATGGAAAAACTCACCCATTTGATATGGGTGCATAGGACTTGGCCTAAAAGCATATATTAGACCAACTATATACTACTTATGTAGGGAATTCTTCTTATAGCTTATATGGAATCCTATATGGGAAGCTTATCCATCAAATTCCACCAAAGTGAGTCCCTGAATTCACCACCCATTTAGCTAACATATCTGCACGGACAGTAAATTCTCTATAAATATGCAAATTGTATTGTACTAAGAAACTGCATGCGATTTTCCTATTGAACCCTAAAATGCCAAAGCACCAAATTATTGTTACAAATCACATGTAAAATATTTACCGAGTCCAATTCAAACCAAATACGCCTCATATTATACTCTTCGGAAATCCTAAACGCATGAATCACTCTCCAAATTCAGTTGTTACCGAAGTATCAATTCATAAATTCATCGCAAAATAACACATAACAAACCCAGGTGATTACAATGAATAACACCAAAACCATCCTTACCCGGATTACCCAAAAAACAACTATCCATATTGAACTTCATCCAACCCTATTAAAACATTGTTCGGTTGAACCCGTCAAGCGTTGGTATGTCAAGTTTAGTTCCAAAACTCGAGTCACTTGAATTGGTTACTAAATTCAACTTTGTTAAGTTAGACTTAGGACATAGAGATGTTGAGGAAATCTCTAGTTACTCATTGAAGAGCTGAAGACATATTGAAGACAAACGAAGACAACATATAGATTGAGGTCAGTAGCTATTGACTTTGACTTGTACCATTTCTATCAAAGTCTTACAATCGTATCAATTGAAAACATAACATGTGAAGTGTGTTTACATGGCTTTAGTTGTTTAAATGACTTGATCATTCTAAGTGTCAAATAAGGATATACATTGGTTGTTTCTGCAGCTTATTATATTGAGTTACGTAGTATAGCTTACTACATTTTTGTTGTTTCGACATAACACTAATATGACTCTTGTTATGGGTTAGTGTTGAACTTTCAGGAAACTAGATATATGTATCCAGCGGTGAATCCGGATTTTGAACTCATGTTAGAGAAACTCGTTTCTTTAGCATAATTTAAGTTTATTTTGTCTAGAATTAACTTTCTTTGTCAAATAGGATTCATGACCAATCATAGACTTGTGAATTTCGAATTCTCTATCTTAATTCTCTTTAAGATTTCGAAAGACGAGCAAGTCTGAATAAGAGAGTTTTATTTCAGGAAATATTGAACATGTATTTAACTCAGAATATATTACTGTTCAGATTTATTCCTTTTGATACTCAAGGCTAAGATCCTAATTAATATTGTGAGAAATATTTTCGAATCCAATTTTGGAATCGACATTTATGTGTTTTCCCTTTCCCAGAAGTTTGAATATAACTAGTTTCCAATCTAACCAAGTACATGGATTTGCACTAGCTAATATTAGTTGCCATACTAGTAAGATTTCTCATATATTAGTTGGAAATATATTCTAAAATTTTATTACAACATTGTGTGTGAATAATATCAAAAGAATATAAAGAATGTCTTATTTTTGTAATTGGTATTAATGAAAATATCTTTGAGAATTTCAAAATTAGGGTTTCTTGCTTTCTAACCAAGCCTTGCTAATAACACTATAAATAGTAGAGTTGGTATTCTTATAAAATCATCTTGGCTCACACTTTGTGTGATATTGTTGTTAACTCAACACAGTAACGTGTAAGTTTGATTTGGTTCTGGACGAAAGCGTTTTTGTATTTTCAAGTCTTCTTTAAGATCAAGAAGCATTAGAAGTACTGTTGGTGGGAAACTAGATTGTTATTTTAGTTTTCGTTAATTATTAATCGTTGTTGAACTAGTATCATAGTTATCTTCTTGATAAGTTCTTGTTTATTCTACGGTCATTCTCTTATGATATAAGGCCACTCAAGAGTTTGAAGATTGACTATTGCAGATCTAAGTGATTCAAGATTTATGGGATAAAACTATTGATTTGCCAACGTTAACAAACTTCGTTCTGTGAGACAAATTATTAGTGGAATTAAGTATAAGTTTTTAATATTAAAAATTAAAAAGATTGAAAACTTTGAAGACTTGAAGTTCTTTTGTGTTTCTGATCTTGGAGTAATTATTTGGGATAAGCAAGCTGTTTATCTTTGATAAACGTAAAGCTTGGGAAGATCGACAAGTTGTTTGATTGCAAAATTACCTTGTAAAATCAAGATTGATTATTTCGTAATCATTATCGTGGTTGATCTTGATCAAGGAGTTTCGAATTGAGTTGTTTGTGAGTAAAAACGAATCTAGGGATCAAAGGGGAAAATGATGAAGTAGGATGATGCCATTCAGAGCAATTCGTCTAAACGCCAAACATTTGTACTGTATAAGTACTTTTAAGATTCGAGATATCAATCTGTACGAGATTGGCATAAATCAATGAGTGATCGTTCCAATTTCATTTCGGTCACAAAGGAAGGAGAAGGGTTGATCTGTAGGGAGGGAAACAGAGAAGGCACCAGATGGTTATGGGACCATTCTATATTGCTTTGTGTTAGCTATTTGGTCTTTGAAGCAAAAATATCTTTTTTTGATTTGGTAGTAAGAGCAAAAGAGTTTTAATAGAAAGAGAAAACCCTAGGTATAGATAAAATAATAATAAAACTAAAATAAGTTTGGGGACCGACCAATGGATGGCCAGCCTACCGGCGTCGGTCACGTGACTTTATCTTTTATTATTATTATTATTATTTCCTACACCTATTTTCGCTCAAGACATATATGATATTTATAGCTATAAGCTCTGAAGACCATTATTGTTATGTACATCCGTGCTGTTTTTTCGAAGCCGCCCGGTGTTAGCCCATATGCCCGAAAAGTCATACATAACACTCTTTAGTAAAAACGATATAGATTTTTCATACAATGTCCGTTTTTGATGATCCACCCCAATTTCGGAATCGGAAAATCATGAGCTATCTCCATTCACGAAAGGATTTAGGTTTGGAGCTCGTTTTGAATGTCAAAAGGAGCAAACAACAACCTTCCAGGGATTTTTAGATAAAATTCTGATATTTTTTCAACTTGTATTTCGTCTAGGGTTTAGGCCATATCTCTTAGAACTTTAATTGGAATGAGACACCATTTTAGTATATCGTAGAAGACACATAGGGGAACATATGTTGTTTAGAAAATTTTGCCCTATTCTACACTCATTGGTACATTTTTCCAAGATGATCATGACGGAACGTCAGAAATTAGAGTTTTGACCAAGTATGTTCGTGTACAACTCGTTGTAAGCTTTCATACAAGCTTGTATGGACATTATGATAAACCGATATTGTTCAATTAGGGTTTAAATATTGATATAAAGTCACTCTAGGAATTCATCCGGGGAATATAGAGAGGAATCAAGTTGCTCAATACTAGTAGACAATCTATCTAGGAGCATTGATATCTATTCGGGAACAAAGATGTGTTACGGATATTAATTTTGTATAGTCAGAGATCATCTGGGAATAAATTACAGTCAGCACCAGTGACATTTTGAGGATAATATTGTTCTATAATAGTGATTAATCCATCCAGAAGTTGTCCAATCATTAGAAAGGAGTAACCACTGAGTCGTACAGTACTAATGTTGTGTGTGTTCATATAAAATATTGAAATCTCATCCGGGTGAGGCTTTAATATTATATATATATATATGCGTAATTTTTGTATAAAATAATCGGGAGCCAACTTCAATGTCTTTCTCGACTGTCCAAAGACACGGATGGTGATGGTAATATGAATTTTATAAGGAAAAACCAGTCACGTTGTTGACATATTTAGATGAAGACTCAAATATTAGTTTTGCATTAATGGGATAAGGATCTGGGCTAAAGCTGATTAAACTTGAAGCATGCGGCGATAAATGTGGCAAAAATTGATTTGGCGAAAACATTTCTATGAACTATGTTCCATTTGGGTCGGTTGGTGCTTGGTTAGTGCCTTTGGACTTAACATTTTGTTATGTATTGGTGGGAAAACAAAGTCTAATAGGGTTCATCTTGGCATGATGGTTCATAAAGAAATTCTCGGAAATACCGTTCATCTTAGTCAACATGCGCACATTTCTATCTCCATATCCATCTCCTTAATCTATTGATGTGATTATGGTTTGTTAGATTGCGAGTATCATGGTCCATTGTACGAATTCTTAAGTAGATCTTTGTTTCCTTTTATATGAATTTTAGTACGCTTGAGTGCAAACTTGTGTACAACAATTGGATTCAAAACAGGGTAATTCCTCCCATAGCCAAAGAATTTTATAGCCAACTAAATAGCATGTTTAGTGTCTGCCCTCAATCGTTCACAAGTAGCTAAATGTTGGAGTAAGGGTTTTGTGGGTATATCTCTTGTAAACCCTCACGAGACTTAAACTCGTCTGATAGGGACACCAATGGGTTTAAAGGCTTGTTGCACACGCTAAGTGCAATCGTGATGCTTGCGAATGTGAGTTAGGATTTTTATTTTTAGATTAGTTTTGCTCGAGGACTAGCAAAATATAAGTTTGGGGGTATTTGATAGACACAATTTCGTGTCTTATTTGAGCTCATATTTATATTGCTTTTAATCAATTTTCGTATTAATAAAGTTATTTTAATTGTTTTTAGGTATTTTTGTGGAATAAATAATGACGGATATATATATTTGCAGAGTAGCTACAGGACTAATGTGAGATGCAGGTAGCAAGAGTTTTATATTTCAATTCTCTTGCGGAATATAAAATATGAATTTTATGCTTTTGATGCCGAGTCAGTAGCATATACAAAATTCTATTATTTCTACGCACCTACTACTGGGCAGAGGTAATTTTACTATTTTACCCTTTGTTAAAAATCCACCATCTACACTAGTATATCTCGTTGTCTTGGTATCCTAGTTTTAAACGGAAGATCCTTGACTCTGAATTTATCATAAATATCTTTGGTATTTGTGATTGGATTTGAATGGTTAGCAAATAATTTGATGACATGCTAAAGGAATTGGGTTGCAGAAGTCTTTTCAAGGGTAAAAGAACACTTGGCAGTATATTTTGTTAGGTGATTCACATGTGGTGGCCAGATTGGTTGTAAGTACAGGGATACTAAGGGACCTGAGTGATTAAGGGTAGTTTATTCGGTCTCAACTACACGAATTTGAGGTAGTCAATTTATATAACAACTTAATTATGAGAATATTCAAAACTGCACTAGGTGTCGGGGTTTTTCTGCCAGAAAATTTTCCTCCTTAACAAAATCTTGTATGTTTGTGTTATTTACTTTATTCAGATTTATAATTTAAATAAATACACTTGTATGTAACAAAGATCTTGGATTGATCCCTTAATCTGTACCTTGATTGATTTTATAGATATATCCAAGATAGTCTTGTCAAGTTAATATTTTAAATCTGCGAGATTCACAAATAAGATTATACAAGGCTTGTCTGATATATGTTATTGTAAAATAATTGGTCGTGTACTCGTTACCCTCGTATTTTCTATTGGTATCAGAGCAGGAAAATAAAAAAAGATCTAACAATCTTTATTTAGTGCATCCAACCGATAAGACATGAATTTAAGTTCGTTGAATCGAGTTCAGTTAATGTACCAACAAGATTGGATAATACCAACTATTTGTGGTGGAAATATGTTATATGAGATATTTTTTTCAATCACGTGACTTTAATACATGGATATTAGTTATCAATGGATACGTACGTACAAAGTAGCAAATTCAAAAACTGAATATGAAATTTTAGATACGTCAGATGATAAGGTAAGAAGTCTTGCCAAGGAGAACTCAGATGGTTTGAATGTTATTATTCATGCAGTAAGCCGATATCTTTAGCATCATGTATCCACGTGCGAAACATTCAAACAGTCTTGAGAAACTCTTGAGATTGTATTTGGAGGAAATTCATCAGAAAAGGAAGCTAGAGTTCAAACCTTCACTTTTGATTGGGAAAGCCTTTGTATGGGCGACAACGACACATTTAAATAATTTCACCTTAAACTTTCTGAAATAGTATATACATCTTCTCACTTGGGAGAACTATTTCATAGAAGGATATCGTATGTAAAATTCTCAGATCATTACCATCAAGATACAAGTCTAAGAAGCACGCAATCATGGAAGCAAATTATCTCTCAAAATTATCTAGAAGTTCTCTAGTTGGTAAGTTAAAGATCTTTGATCATAAGTTTCAGTAACCAAGATAAAGATAAAGGATTTGCTTTTAAAGTCGAAAAGAACTCAAGAAAATTCTCATAAACGAAAGAGTGTTCTAATGACATATGAAAATAATGACATGATGGTATAAGGTTTAGATGACAAACTTGATTCAACCATGTCTTTGATCACTAAGAAGTTTAGGGATCTATTAATAAATAAAAATAAAAGATGTGCAAAAGATATTCGTCCTCCTAGACCTCCAATCGTGTTCCCTCAAAGAGTAAAAATGATCAAGAGGAAGATGACGAATATCAACCTCAATGTTTTAAGTGTAAGGGTTTCGGTCACCTGGTAAAAGATTGCCTTAATATGAGGAAGTACAGGGAAACAAGGCGTTTGTTGTACATTTAGATGAGTCTTCTGACTCATATAACTCATATAAAGAGGAAACAACAAACATTGTTCTTATTGATACATGTCTATTCGATATTTTCCTAAATCCACCCGTTGAACTTATAGATATATCTTCTGATATAAGGATTCACAATAATCATACATAATGGTCTCACAACCCATCTATTATGATTAAAGATAAAGACAAGACCAAAGAAGTGCAATTAACATAACTATTAAAGATCAAAAGAAAGCAAAAACCTTGTTATACAAGTTCTGTAACAAGTATGTGCATGATATCAGTGATTGTTACTATTCAGTAAAAGATTCAACATGCTAAAAATAAGGGCAAAACGACTTATGGATATATTGTGAAACTTTGGTGTAAATAATCGTCATATATGGTTTTCCTACATGTCTTCTAAACGAACCACTTTTTGTGATTACAACACAGGTATTGGTAGGGTCATCATTCCAAAAAAATTGGCTTGAATAATTTTTTTAGAAAATCTTATATTTTCCTAAACGATATGGAGGTATTGGTTTTAAGAATAAGTTTATGTTTAATATTGCTATGCTTTCTAAGATGGCTTGGCGCCTACTCACCTGATATTTTATGGGTTAGAGTGCTTAAATCAAAATATTTTGTTAAACACCAACCTCTTCATGCTTTGTCTAAGAAACAAATTACTTGGGTCTGGAGAGGTCTGACTAAGGGTTTTGAAGTAGTTAAAAACTATCATATATGGGAAGTTTTTAATGGTGAAAATATTAGCATTTGGCAGGATAATTGGATAGATATGAATATGTCTCTTCTTGACAGGCCAACAAAATTTCACCTGCAGGATTATACTCAGGTTTCTCAGCTTATTAACCCTTTTTCTATTGATGAGATCACTCAGCTATAAATGAATTGTTTTCTCAAGATCTTATTGATTAAATTACTCAACTTAGGCTACCCAAGGATGGTTCAGACTGCATCAGATGGGCTTTAACCAATTCTGGTAACTTTTGTACAAAGTCTGTTTATAAGGCTCTATTAGGAAATCAGTGTACTTATTCTCCCCAAGATCAAAAGCAATGGCTTCGCTTGTGGCATATGGAAACTCTTCCTAAATTCAGGTTATTCATCTGGACATGTGTTCATAACATCATTCCTTTAAAAGATTATTTGTTTAAACTTGGTATTATTGCTAATGATCTATGTCCTATGTGCAATATGTATGTTGAATCCTTTGATTATTTGTTCTTCCACTGCTCATTTACTAGAGATATTTGGTTCATACTATGCTCACAAATATTGTATGTCATATAAACTTTTCAACCTGTAAGGGAGTGGATTGTAAATTGGTTTGTAGTCAAACCTAATATTGAATTAGTTAAAGCTCAAAATGTTTATGTGGCAATATTATGGCATATTTGGAAGGCCAGATGTAAGGATAGGTTAGAAGACTTGCAACAATATCCAATTTCTAATATTTATAACATCAAAATCTAATTGGATAATATTGCTCAGACTTAACTTTTTTTATAGTAGACTCAATCATATCAACTTTGTTTCATCTTTGAACAAACATCATTTGACCCCTGCTATATTAGAAAATAATAAGGATGGCATATTAATGTTTGTTGATGCTGCCCTTGAGAAACATTCTTCTCCTGCGGGATATGGAGGTTTTTACTATAGAACAAATTGAGATTTCACAGCCGCAAGATGCTGAACCACTTCAGTAACCTCGGTAATCAAAGCATAAGCGAAGGCTTTGATAACAACAATGAAGTGGGCTAGAGAATTACACAAGGAAAATGTCATGTTTATCATAGAGAACCTATCATTAGCAAATGCAGTTAATGGTAATAGCTCCTCTATAAACTGGAGACTTTTTTCATATGTACATGACTGTAAAAGAGGGTTTTCTCTTTTCACTAAACCTTTATGTAACTATGTTAAGCGCACTCTTAATGGGGCTGCTGACTCTTTAGCCAAGTTAGCCGGAAAATCTCATGTTGAGAATGTCTGGGTTAATCATCCTCCCTTTTGTATCTCTGCGAGACTTTTCCCCTTCTGTACTTTTTAATGTGTTAA
Source organism: Papaver californicum (assembly GCA_023531435.1). NCBI lineage: Eukaryota > Viridiplantae > Streptophyta > Magnoliopsida > Ranunculales > Papaveraceae > Papaver > Papaver californicum. Next base: position 2,946,180 of record JAJJMC010029502.1, read on the forward strand.
TATATCCTTTATTGTTTTAAAAAAAAACATCAGAACCTGGAAACGCACTAGCATTTAATTAAAAGACAACAAGCTTGGTTTAAACTGTTAGCATATTGTGTTTTGCGCAATAATTCTCCATTAGCTTAAAGTAATTCTTGTTTAGATTAAATTAAGTCGGATTAGTTGTAATCCGCACTATGGTTTGTTTATGGCTTAATCATGCATTAAAGGCTAGCTTAAGGTAAATAGTAGATAAGGTTAACGACTAGCATGACATGTCCACTAGCTTGAAATGTCATATGAAGTGTTCTTTGTAGCCATGAGGTGTTCTCCAACTCATGATGGAAAGGTTTTAGTGACATGTGACAAGCATGACTAAGATTCACTTCTAGCCCCATATGGTTTTATATAAATAAAAATTTGTTTTCATTCATCATCAAGTAATATGAGGAAAGAGAAGCTGATGATAAGTCATGAAAGTTATTAGTGACTTAGTGTTGTGTTAGTTCAAGCTAGGGGTGTCAACGGGTCCGGTTCCTCCCGGGTACCAATGGACCCGGAACCGGACCCTATTTAAAAAGTCGGATCCGGTTCCTAACGGTTCCGGGTCCGGTTCTTAATTTAGTGGACTTGGAACCGGACTCGATTAAAAATCTAAATACCCGTCGGGTCCGGGTATTTAACGGGTCTTCTAAAATCAACAATAATTTTTTTTAATTTTTTTATATTGACTTGAAACAAATAATTTTTCATATAAAGTTATTGTTACATGTATGTAAATGTTCTAACTAAAGATTAAATCTAAGAAAAAAATAAAAAATGAAAAAAAAATCCAAGTAAAACTAGACGAAGTCTTTTAATTTTTTAGGTAAAATTAATAAACAAATGATAAATATCCGGATACCCGATACCCACGGGTACCCACCGGTAATACCCGTTAGAACCCATTAAGGTTTCTGGTTCAATCGGGTCTACCCGTCGGGTATTAAAACTACTAATGGGTCTAATATGAGAATCCAGATCCGGATCCAATTCACCCGGATCCGGTTCAATTCCAGATAATTGGATACTCATTGACAATCCTATTTCAAGTATCATAAGAACGAACATGGGATAGCCATAGAAAGCCTTATCTACACTTCTACAACCGCTTCCCTAAGACCAGGATGGGAAAGGCACATACTCTGAAATTTGAAACACGAAGGGAAAAGTCTTGTCACCCTAGGAAAATTCAAAAAATCACAGATGATGATTCGATTTGAGTTTGAGTCAAGGTACTACAAATGGAAGAATTCCAAGAGGTTATCCATTCCTCATTACAGATAACTATATCGAGCCGCATTTCAGTGTCTACAATTAGTTCAAGTAAATTCAACCCATCTAGAATCAATATGAATTAAATCACAAGTCTCGGAAAATTCTCTAAATTCAAAGCAAGAAATAGCTCGCAGCACCGGAACACCAGATTTCTCATGCGCACTAAGAACAACATTAAAATAACCAACAGTACAACAAAAACCCTTGTTGTTCTGAAGTAACTCCGCTAACTCCAACCACAAATCATGCTTAACTCTGTAATCAATGGAAGCATAAATTGCATAAACAAAAAACATCTATGAACCCAACCACACCTCGCAAGAAACTTGTTGCGCAGAGCAACTAATCACTTTAGGAATCAAATTTATGAAGCAAAAACACTATAGGTTTGGCCGTTGATTACCACGAGAATTAATAGAAAAAAATCGAAGATACATACTTTCCAAGAAAGAAGAACCAATAAAACCAAGAGAGATCCAAGGCTCAGCTATAAAAATAAATTTTAGACTTAAACTTAGTATAATATTCGAAGAGAATAGCACGAGTTAGCTCATTCCCAACACCCCAAAGGTTCCAATAGAGAACCCTCATTTAGAAACTGTAGTAGAAGTACCTCTCAAACGAATCGCATATGATATAATAAGCTTATGTATTGGTTGTTCAACCTCAATTTGCTTATGTTATTTCACTGCCTCTTTTCGCCTTTTGTTCTATTTTTTCCGCTGCGACTTAGAGATCACAAGGGTGAAATCCTTTTCCTCCTTCATCTCCTTCTCCACTCTAACATCTCATCTTTGCCTAGGCGTTTCAAGAGACTGACTTACTTCATCATCTAGCTCTTTATAAGACAAATTTTCCACTAGGGTCTGATCCTCAGCGAGAACCGCATCAGCTACAGACTTAATTAAAGTGATGGTTGCTTTCTTAATGGAAGACTCAACAACTTCTTCGAGAATAGTAGTGCTCAAACCCTTAGTTTCAGCCTCGTCAGAAAGAAACCTATCATTAGAGCAACTCCAACGGTACGAGTATACCAAAGAGCATAAATTAAATTTGTTTGTTCTTTAGTCCACCCGTAACACAGCGGTTTTCGACCAAAATATACTCATACGCTTTTGTAACCAGACGCTTGTTATTGGGCGTAATTATAGGTGAACGTTAGATGGAACGGACGTCTTGCTGGTGTAGCGCATAGGTGTTGGGCGTAGATTTAGGTAACGTTTCAATTAAGACGCTACACTAAGAAACGCCTGGAACCCGACGCACTTCTATAGGAACGTTGCAGACTCATACGCTGTCTTAACCAAACGTATGTTTAAGCGTCAACACAAAGTAGCGTCTCTTATCAAGCGTAGTCATATGGGAACGTATGGAAACTGAGCGTTGTCTTGTGTAAACGTTTACTGATACACGTCGTCCCTGAAAGACGCCTCGATGAAAAACTCTGCCCTATAATAGCGTCAATACATGAAACGTTCACCCATGAGAGCGTGCTTGAACTCCAACGTCTTCCAAGAGGAACGTTTGTTAAGTGGACGTCCACCAAGGAGAGCGTGAAGCAATACGTCCACCCAGGAGAGCGTGCGTTGTGTTATACGTCCACCCAAAAGACCGTGTGATTAGGGTTTCGCTACTTCTATCTGTTTTCCCATTTCTTTTGTTTTCCCATTTCTTCTGTAAACATAGAAGAGACGCAGAGCAGAGGCAGCGGCGAGAATCAGGCGCCACCCTAACTTCACGTCTTTTGTTTCCCTCCACTTCAATCTTGTAAAACTCCTTTCAAAATTTATTGGGTAGCATTTCACGGTTGGTTTCTAACCAAAAAAACAAGGTAACAAACTCAGCGATTTTATTTCACGGTTGATATCTAACCAATTGATTTTAATTGATTTTAGGTTTATATTATGATTTGTTTGTATGTAATGATAATTAAATTTAATTATATATGTTTGAAGTTCATTATAATTGTAGGGATTTAATAAGAAATTGTAATTTTGGGATTTGGATAAATCTAGGGTTTGAATGTTGTAATTTGAGAAAAAAATTGATGAAAAATTAGAATTTAAATTTACAATTGATTAGATTATTGGTTAATTATAGTTGTTGGTTTGGTTAATTTTAAGTTTAGAATGATTGATTCCACTTGATTGTTATGACATATGACATTTTGAAATTGTGGATAATTATATAATGAATTGAATAATATTATTGTGTATGAAATATGAGGTACTGGATTACTTAGATTATAATCAAGCCTCTATGAATTTTAAGTTTAATTAACTTTCTGCATAAGAAAGGAGTTGCTAAGTTATTTTTGATTATTGATGGATACCCCTAGAGATTCATTCTGTTGATTAATTTTGATTTTGTATAGATGTTGAGGAATGCCGCCTCTAGATTCGTTGGTCGCAGAAAAAAGAATAAGAAAGCCAAAATAACTGAGGATGCTAAAGGAAATCATATTGCCGAAGGAAAGAACGATGTTCCTGGATCGGCGGACTATAGTCTGGTGGAAGATGATGAAGGTCACGCTTCCAGAAATATCAGTTACTCAGCCGAGTCAAAGTTCAAGTATATGCATCGCGGGTCTCTCAAATCGGTCCTCCAAGCATACAAAGGTATAAGTACACAATGCCCCAGAGCTAAATTTATTATTGAAAGGGAAGGATGGGACCGTTTTTGACAATGGATGCTGGAGACTCGTCACATGCGTTGATTGACTATATCGTCGAGCATTTCTGGAACACGACGAACACTTTTCACTTCTCATTTGGTGAGATGGGGTTTACTCCTCTGGACTGGGTCATGTTGACCGGAATTAGTATTGGTCTTGGCGGGGAGATTCCGTATGACCCGGATAAGTATACCTTTGAATATGTTCGAGAACATATTTTCCCAGATCTAAAAGACAGCGAAGTGTGTATAAGAGAAGGTATCCCTCAGCAGTGGATTTCAGATGCCATTACAGTGGAATTTTTGTCCTCATACTTTGAAGAGGAAAAGTTGGCTGCGGCGCAAGATGATAACATACTTGCTGAAAGAGTGGCGCGAGCCTTTTGGATGTATGTTCTGGGACAGTTCTTCTTTTCCAATTCTAAGAACTACATCGATGCTGGATGGTTAGCTGCATTGGAGGATCCAACTGCAGTTGGCACTTATGACTGAGGTAGTGCTGGTTTTTCCAAACTGTATTCCGCACTTGGCTCAGCGGGGAGGGGACAAAAGTCACTAACCGTACCATGTCAGATATTAGAGGTAAAATTAATAAAAAAAAATTTCCTTTAAATGTGTATTTGTTGGTAACTTATTCATTATGTTTATTTTCTTCAAATTCAAGTTTTGGGGGTACGAATATCTAGGCATACTTCGACCAAAGAACCCATCTCCTGAGACTGAAACTGTGTGGCCCAGATGTTCGCGGTGGAAGAGTTCACGAAAGAAGAGTAATGATATTGTGCGTTCAAGGACTCTTTTAAATGAATTGACCGCTGACACAGTGACATGACACCCGTGGGTTACCGCCATCCCATTAATTGTTAATGAGATTATCCCATTAATTGGCACTGTGAGTTGATAATTTCTTTTCATGTGATTGTTTATTAATTTCCTGGTTTATTTTACTGGTTCATGGCTGATAATTATTTACTTTGCACAACAAAACGTGTACCTCGGAGAACGGTTATGGCACCAAAACCATAATGAATGGGGAATTCCCCGCAACCCCCCAGGCCGTATTAGCAACATCACCGATGCCGAAGCTACCCAGCTGATGGAAAATGAAGAGGTCCCTATAACTGAATACGTTCAAGTTCCAGTTACATATGATAGGTATTTGGAGTACTGGCGACATGTAACCAACTCCAATAAATTTTGCACCAAAGTGGACTGGGAGGTGGAAACATACGACTGTTTGGGTGGCCTTGTTAGAGAAACCATCGATGAACCTGCTGAACATGTAGCCATTCCGCCTCAAGATAATTGGTCATACGTAAGGATATTTCAAATATTTATTTTCCCCATAGTTTTAAAGAATTGTTGAGAACCTGACATTTTATAATTTCTATAACAGGCCGAAGCTTATACTCTTACGCAAGATTATGATGACTTTACGCAAGAGTTCCGTAAGTTTCATTTGGACCAGACGAGGGAAATGATGGAAGAGTTGCGAAATTATAAGAATCAAATCACCAGTTTGCAGCTACAGCTGGCGCATTCTCGTTCTCAATCGCCACAGCTTGGGTATGGGAATTTTTCAGGAACCCTACCACCACAAATGTGGAATACCGGGGGTCAGCGATCTTCGTCAACTATGCCTCCGTTTATGCCACCTCGCTCATCTCGTGGGGACCAAAACAACAGTGGATAGTATTTATTCTTTATTGTCTTCTCATTCCAATATACAATTTATTTTTTCCTTTATTATTTTGTAATTCCAATATACATTTTAATTTATCTCTCCTCGTTTTCATTTACATGCTTTGTCAGTTTTTTGTTGTTAGCTCTTAGCTTAACTTTCATTTGACGCAACCCATTTAATTATCAAACTTCCATTGTGACCGTTCAAAATCTTGAAATTTTCAAACAAATCTCGATTTCCAACGGCTATAAACTGTTTTGAATTGTTACCGTTTTTTTACCGTTTTGAATTGTTACCGTTGTCCAACGGCTATAAACTGTATTCTGGATACACCTATAAATACATGAACTTATATCTATCATTCCGATTCCAAATCCACAGCTTTAACTCTCCCAATAAAATTTGTAATTTGTTGTTTTCATGTAATGGCGGATTACGAAAATTTTAGGCTTAATGCAGATAAATTTACACTACAAGAAGATTTATCCATATGTCGAAACATAATATTACATTATCCAGCAAGGGGTCATGAACGTCGGATGAATGGTTCAATGAGCATGGAATGGTTAGAACATATCCATGCTAACTTTTGTAATGAAACCGGTAACCCCAATAACCGGATCATAACAGTTCTTTTTTGTCGATTTCAGGAAATATGTAGGGCAGTAATCCAATTTTCAACTTTAATCGCTAGGGTGAATGAAAGATGAATTAGGAATGAAACTGATGATGAATTTGTTGCCAGATCTCTGGAGGAATGGAGAGGATGGAAAGGTTCATATTTCAGGTACCAACCTCATTTCGAGATCTTAAGGGTGATGAAAAAATACAACCCTTTTGTGTTGATTGTTCTCCGAAGATGTGAAGATCGTCATCCAGGGCGTCATACGACCTGTTGAAGGTTTGATTATAGGTTTTGTGGGTATATCTCTTTGTAAACCCTCACGAGACATAACTCGTCCGTTGGGGCCATCTAATGGTTTAAAGGCTTATTGCATATGCTAAGTGCAACCGCGACTCGTGCGAAAATGAGATATGTTGGCGTCGTCATTATCTTTTTTAGCAGGTTGACGATCCTTATTAAAGGCTATGACCACACTAAATTTATAATGATGACTCTTTACCAAAACTTACCCACTCCTCTGTCCAATTTTACATTGATGTCGTATTGTTTTTGAATTTTGAATTTTGATCATGTCAACCCTCAAAAAAGTTATTACAATTTCTAAAACCTAATATGTCTATTTCATAATCATATGTTTAATCATAAAACCTAATGGTTGGAACATACCCATGCTAACTTTTGTACCGAAACCGGTAATCCCAACCACCGGAACAGAGCAGGGCTTTTTTGTCGATATGTGCAAATCACAAAGGAAGTGATTGAATTTTCTTCTTTAACTGTTAAGGTGAATGAATTTCGCCTTAGGAATGAAATTGATGACGAAGTTGTTGCCAGATCTCTGGAGGAATGGACAAGATGGAAACGTTCAGATTTCAGGTACAAACCACATTTCGAGATCTTAAGGGTGATGGAAGAATTCAATCCTTTTGTGTTGATTATCCTCCCAAGAAGTGAAGAACGTCGTCCACGTCGTCCTACAAACCAATGCTTAAGGTTTCATAATAGGTTTACTTAAGTGTTTAAGTGTAATCTACTGATTTATTACATTTCATTTCCCTTATGGTTACCTTTTAAGATATTTTAATTTGAATATGAATTTTAAGTTTAATTTGTCTTTTATATCTACCTTGTATTGTCCAATCAACCGACACTTCTTATCTCTCGATTTTTTCATTTACATGCTTTGTCAGTTTTTTGTTGTTAGCTCTTGTCTTATCTTTCATTTGGCTTTGATTTGTTTCTTGTATTGTCTACTCAACCGACACTTTTGTATGGAAGGTGCTCAAAAACTTTTTTTAATATGCCTATAAAATGAACACACCATTCTCCATTGAAACCAAAACCTAAACTACAAACCTCTCCAAAACTACAAACCTCTCCAAAACTACAAAACTCCACAACCAATGGCATTCAATCAAAATAACAATATGTATTATGCTTCTTCTTCTTCTATTCCTCCTAATCATTTAACCCTATCTTCGACATCTGATGAAGGTAATAACAGTATTTAATCATCAGACGAAGAATCATTTGCACTTACCAAAAATGAAAAAGCACTCGGTTGGCATTGGTCGCTTCAAATATAGACTGGCCACATACTCGTATCGAAATACAAAGAAATCGCGAGGAAGGAGCAAGGATTCTCTGGACAGATTACTTTTCCAAAAACCCAACTATTCCTCCCAATGTTTTCCGTAGAAGATTTCGAATGCGGAGACAATTGTTCAACCATATTTTACGGGATGTGGTAGCAATTAATCCTTATTTTGTTCAAAAAAGGGATGCGGCTGGCCGCCTTGGATTAACCCCGCACGTGAAGATAACTGCTGCAATTCGCATGTTAGCATATGGATGTGCGGCAGATGCAATTGATGAGTACTTACGCGTCGTAGAAACCACAGTATTAGATGCAACACGTCGATTTTGTTTGACGATTGTGCGATTATATGGAGATCAGTATTTGCGCAACCCAACTGCTGCAGATGTTGAACTGTTGCTTAATCAGAATAAAGCCATGGGATTTCCAGGGATGCTCGGCAGTGTAGATTGTATACATTGGAAATGGGATAAATGCCCATCGGCCGAATCTGGTGCCTACACTGCCTACAAAGGCAGTGAAAGTATTGTGCTGGAGGCAGTGGTTTCACAAGATCTCTGGTTTTGGCAAGTTTTTTTTGGTGTGCCTGGTTCCAACAACGATATAAATGTTATGAACCGATCTCATATTTTTAAAAACTTTATCAACGGGAAGACACCACCAGTGAACTTCGAGGTGAACGGGAACCAATATGATATGGGGTATTATCTTGGTGATTGGATATACCCAGAGATAGCTACCATTATCATGTCGATCAAACATCCAGATTCACACAAGAAACGCAAATTCTCAGCAATGCAAGAGGGTTGCCGAAAAGATGTGGAGCGAGGCTTTGGTGTACTGCAAAACCAATTTGAAATCGTTAAACAACCAGCAAGAATGTGGAATCCGGAAGCACTTGCATATATAATGAAAACTGTAATTATTCTCCATAATATGATTGTGGAGGATGAACGTTTACCCAGTGATTAGCCACATGAATATGATCAAGGGCGCTACCATGCACCGGTTAATATTTCGAGACAAAAAACTGCTGAACTTTCGAGGATGGAAACTCACCAACGCCGACTTGCAGTACACATCAAAGAAATGCACATTCGATTACGAAATGAATTGATCGAACATTTGTGGTCATATTTTGGTGATGTATGAAAAATTACTAAAAAAAACAGATATGTTTTGTGGGTATATCTCTTGTAAACCCTCCCGAGACACCACTCGGCCACTAGGGGCACTTAGTGGTTTAAAGGCATGTTGCACGTGCTAAGTTCAACCGCGACTCATGTGAAAATGAGATATCTAAACTTGTACATTTGTTCTGTTGTTATGAATAAGTGACAGTGTGTAGAATAACTAAAAAGTTATAGTTTTTATTAATTGAAGGAAAAATTACACTGGAAGTTCAATATTGTTTTAGGTAAGACGAGAATCTCTTCTTTTCTGTAAAATCTCTTGCTTCCTAATTTCAATCCACTCTTTGGTTGAGGCATCCAAATGGGAAACGTCCGTCATCATTATACGAAACTCCTCTTTTGCTGCAAACTCGGCTTCTCTCTGATCAATCTTCCTTTTAGCATTTTCTGTATAACTGGTGTAGAAGTTTTGTTGGTTGTTAATAATTATGTCCAAGGCTTCTGCTTGGGCACTGGATTTTTCCTTCCCTGTTTGCTTCAGTCGCTTAGCCTCTCTTTTTTTTCCCATTGGGCGCTTAAACGTGTTAGGTATATCTCCTATTTCTTCATATCCACTCCATTCGCCTTGGCTTGGTGAAGGTCTTTCTCGGTTATCGTCGCTACACTCAGAATCTTCTTCAGCTTGTGATGAATCGAAAACAGCTGTGGATCGTCGTGAATATTTGATATTTTCCAACATAATTGCGTAGCACTCTTCATGCTTAAATGGTTTCCCACCATTAGCTTCCTTGAATAGCTTCCTTACTTCTTGGATCTATTTTTGCTTAGAAAAAGTTTAGTGAATGACATACAATTCAAAACTGTAATAAGGCCGTGCATAAAAATTAAGTGTTCACTTGCCTTTATTTCTGGGCCCCATCCAGTATGGTGTTCACGTTCCACTTCATCCTCCTTTGCAGAGTAAAGCGCCACATCTTTACTTATTCCCTGAAATCGTTTTTGGATGGAGGTCCAACTGCGTTCAGGCATTGAAGGTATAGTTTCTTTCATTCCAGCTTTGATACGAGACCATAATCTGTCTTCTGATTGATCTGAACCAACACTACAATCTTGAGATATTGATAAATGAATCCTACACATGGTTATATCTTCTATCGCAGTAAAATTTGGACCTCTAGGTTTTGGTGCCATTAATGAAAGTGATTACAAACTGATTTGAAAGATCAAAAAATAGAAAACCCAAGATGTTTCTTGTATGAAGTAAAAATGAATTATGAAATGTTTCTGTAGTTGATGAAACAAACACTTAACCAATTCATTTATATAGATTGAGAATAAACTAGCCGTTTCAACCTAATCAACGGTAACATTTCTAAACCAAATCAACGGTAACATTTCTCAACCAAATCAACGGTAACATTTCTCAACAAATAAACAAACGCTAATGTATGGGAACGTTTTTACATTGGACGCTCTCTAAAAGGACGTATGGTGCACAGGCGCAAGCATAAGGGAGCGTGTAGGGTATATGCGTCGTCTTATGTGAACGTCTGGTTCACCGGCGCTTTCATAAGGGAGCGTGTGTTGTCTGGCGTCTTTTTAAGAGAACGCCTGATATACAGGCGCTATTGCAGTGGAACGTTTGAAGCAGATGTACATTTGGGTTGCGTTTCTCCAATGAGCGTTGTGTTAGTGTAGCGTTACATCATACGCATTCTTGTGTGGCCGTTTCATCAGGCGGCGCTCAACTCCTGCGTCCGTGTTTGAGAACGCTATCTTACGAGAACGTCTGGGTTCGAACGTCTTCTTAACATTACGTTTTATTGTTTACGCTACACCAGAGGAACGTGCGAGTGTATATACATTTGGTCCAGTTTTCATACCAAAATTGTTCCCGAACAGTGTTTTTCCTAGACCAAATACCATTTACACTCGCTCGTTGCGCCTCAAATTTGGCGACTAAAGACCAAATATATGGTTTGGTCTTTGGTATGGTCGTCCGTTGGAGTTTCTCTTAGGGTCGTAGGATGGGAACTTTGAGGGATGACTAGTAAATAAAATAGGATCATTTAGTAGTAAATTCAATAACTCTTTATCCTACTTTTTCTTTATAATAACTAAATTGTCCTCTGTTAATTTGTATTAATAAATTTAATTAACATAAGCAGTGTTAGCGGTTAGATTTAATTAATGAATTAATTTAACTTTTAAAATCAATGACGGCATATCCCACCCCCACACCACCACAGACACACTCTTTTTCATTTTCAGGGCATCATACATTTAGGAATTCATCATTTCCTAACCGTAAAAAACAAGATACGATGAGGAATTTTAACTACGACTTAGCCGTAGGTAAGACATATGGAAAGGAATCAAGACTACGAACTTCGGCTAGGTAAGACTTTTACGGCTAGAAACCGTGTCACAAATTTTTTGTATTTTTCAGAGTCACTTATGGCTAGGAATTCATCATATCCCAGCCAAAAACCAAACAAATAGTACTAGCCTACGGCTGGAAAATGATGAATTCTTTGTCGTAAATGAACTACTTACGACTAGGAACAAATGAACATCTAGCCATAGGCGGTGTTTACGGTTAGGATTTCATATGTTCCTAGCCGTAAGTAGAATCTGAAAGTGAAATTGAATTCTAAATTGATCAAATTTAATACATTTAAGAAATCAAAAGCAACGAAAAAATTTGTGGGTTGTCGATTCTTACCTAATGGAAGTCATGGTTGGAAAATTATCTGGTTGTTGAGGTATTTTTGTTTATGAATAGATTTAGGTTTTTTTATGGAAGTTATGGAGGAGAAGATAAGAAGAAAAATAATAGATTTAGTTAGTTTTTTTTATAATAGTTAGGTTTGATTTGGTATAAGGTTGATTAGATTTAACTTGGGTGGAAAATAAAAGGATAATTTAGATATTTACTACCCTTTAAGACACCCCTTAACCCACTACCTAGATATTTTAAAATATTTACAGCCCTCAAAGAAAATCATGCCATTCCAATAACATGATTCAGTTAAAGACGATGTTGATGCTTCAGGAGAAACACCTACATCAACAACGTTAACAACAATTTCCTTAGGCTATTCGTCTTACCATTCACCTCAATGGAAACGTATTTTCCTTCTTAAGTTACCTTGTCGGGTAATTCCTTATCTCCTTCATTCACCTTATCTCCATCATTTTCACGAGCTTTGGGTACATACTGAGCTACCATCCTATTTTGTAGTTGCTTCGTAACATCTGCCGGATTCTTCTTACACTCCCTCATATCAATGCTCATAATTTTAAAGTATTAACAAAATGAGTGGACTTTTTCATACATCACCTCTTCGATGATATCCGCATCTTCGTGCTCAGCCAAAATCCTTTTCATAAGAGTTTTCGACGAGTCCACCTTAATAAAACACGAGCGAAACGACCAAACTTCTATTTAGCAGCAGCATCATCAACTAAAAATTCAGTGCAAACCGCACATCCATTTTCAAAACGAGTTTGAATTCGCTAGTATTCCAATCCTAATTCATAAAATCTCTCTCACACACATAAACAAGAACATTCATTGGCGTATTAGGCTTACATGATAACACGTGATACACTGACACATCACACCAGCTGGTACACAAGGCAGACGCATGTCCTGACATCCTGTCGAAGATCAATTACTCACCACCGTCATCCAGGCTGTCTATGCAAATACTCTTCACGTGTTCTGACAGTTAGTGTATAGATGACTCGTGTAGGTTTCTTGATCATTTAAAAACATATTGTAAAGCTTAAAGAAAGTTAATGAAACTGATAACATTTTCTCTCAGTTTTCAGAAGAGTTTTTCATAAAATCTATGATTTCATCATGGTATCAGAGCCAAAACCACGCTCTTGATCAAAAAAAAAATTCTGATCTTAAACTCGATTCTGGATTTCCAATTACCTTCACAACATTTCTTCAACTTTCTTCATGATTCAAACATTTCTTGATACAGATACAGTGGAGAATCCAACCTCCAATCTATTATCCAAGGTTCCATTAAATCAGTTAACAAACTTTGTTCATCTCAAATTAACAGAAGAAAACTATCTAACATGGAAGAATTTATTAAATCCAATCATTCAGAAATACAAGCTTAAGAAGTATTTGGATGGATCTCTTCTATGTCCATCTCAATTCACCAATCCAAGAAATCAGCAAAATGGGATTGAAAATCCTCTTTTCACTGATTGGATGGATGAGGACTCAACACTAACAACATGGTTAAATTCTACTATCTCATATTCAGTAATACCATACTTCTCAAGATCAAGTTCATCTGCTGCATTATGGAATGATGTTGAAGAAAGATTTGGTAGATCTTCCTCAACACATTCGGTACAACAGAGAACAAAATTGCTATCAATTACACAAGGTACAAAATCCATCTCAGCTCTTATTAATGAAATCAAAACTCTATCAGACCAATTAGCATCTGCTGGTAAAATAATATCTGATAAGGAGCTAGTTGTGATGACTCTAAAAGCACTGAATGAGGAGTACATACCATTTGCTACATCCATGCGCCATATGAATCCACCTGTATCTTGTATAGAACTTCACAACAATTTGCAAAGTGAAGAAACAGTAATTTAAGAAAGACTAAAACAACAGAAAGAGGATCATAGTGCTAAAGCCTTTCTAGCAAACTATGGCAGAGGCAGTGCAAGAAATTTCTATTCATATCCTAGAACTCAACACAAGAATTATACTAGAAATTATTATCAAGGGCAGAGATATCCAATTCTTGTCATATTTTAAAAACCAAATTTGGGAAGAGGTTCATACCAAAATGACAAGCCAATATGTCAAATTTGCAACAGTCCAGGTCATATTGCAACAACTTGCACTCAAAGACTTAACTTCACCTATCAGGGAAGAACACCACCAACAAATCTCAATGCTATGTTAGATGTTGCTAACATTTTTGATAAAGAAGAATGGCTTGCAGATAGTGGAGCAACACACCATATTTCATCTGATAGCAATGTCTTAGAGGATTCAACTGCTTATGATGGTTCAACAACAATCCAAACTGCAAATGGAGAAGGTATGTCCATTACTCACCAAGGTCACTCTAATAAAGTTGCAAACTCCCACATTTTTAGTCTTAATGATGTTCTTATTGTTCCTAAAGCTTCTCATAATCTCTTGTTCATATACAAATTCACCATTGACAATCATTGTTCTTTAACACTTGATTCTCATGGTTTCATTGTTAAGGACAAGCTCTCTGGGAAACATCTTTTCCAAGGAACACATAGGAATGGGATATACTTAATATCTTTTGATCATGCTCATAATGTACCACAAGCTCTTGCCACTACTCTCACTGACAATCTCATACTCCATAGGATGTTTGGTCACCCATCATTTCAAATAATGCAGAAGTTATGCTCATTGCTACATCTGCCAAGTCCTCTACAAAAGCCTTTCTCGTGTGTAGATTGTAAACTTTGTAGAAGCCATAAGCTTCCATTTTATCTTTCTTATTCTTTAGTACACAAACCTCTTCAATTGTTGCATATTGACCTATGAGGTCCTTGCCATGTAGCATCTTATTCGGGAAATTTATACTATGCAAATGTAATTGATGATTACACCAAATATTGCTGGATTTTGCCATTGAACTCCAAGTCAGAATTTAAGACTGCTTTTATATCCTTTGTGACTAGAATAGAAAATCTTATATCTACTAATGTTGTAACTATCAGAACTGACAATGGAAGGGAGTTCATAAATAATATTCTTAAGGTATTTTGTGCAACAAAGGGTATCTCCCATGAGTTGTCTTGTCCTCACACTCCAGAGCAAAATGGAGTTGCTGAGGTCAAGCACAGACATTTGTTAGACACCAAAAGAACCCTACTATCTCAGGCTAGCTTACCCACTATCTTCTGGGTTGATGCTCTTCATACTTCTAATTTTCTGGTCAATAGGTTGCCTACCAGATCTATAAATTATTTGTCACAATTTCAGAAGTTATTTGGTAAATCTCCTGATTACAACTTTTTGAAAGTGTTTGGTTGTGCCTGATATCCTTGGTTAAGGCCATACACTCAAAACAAGTTGCAATAAAGAAGCAAAAGATGTGTTTTCATAGGCTACAACTTACAGCATAAAGGCTACAGATGCCTTGAACCCATCACTGGAGCTGTCTTTATCTCAAGACATGTCTCATTTGATGAGACAATATTTTCATACTCATTGCTTCTATCTTCTACCGGTTCTGAGATAACTACAGATCATCCTACTTCTGTGTCATCTATACCTGTCACTATGCCATCATTGATCCAGAAGTCCTTGCCAGTTGACACTGTTCAAAACAAGCATCAGATGCTCACCAGGGGAAAGGAAGGAATCAGAAGGCCCAAATCCTATTTGTCGATAAAATATCCAAATAGTATGGCCCTACTATGCACCACATCATCTGTGCCTACATCTATTACTTCCGCATACAAAGAGGCAGTCTGGCGAGTGGCGACCAACACCGAGTATGAGGCACTCAAAGATGCAGGTACATGGCCCTTAGTGGACTCAGATGGAGAAAGTAATATAGTGGGATGTAAATGGGTATTTCGTATCAAATACAACCCAGATGGATCAATCTCAAGATATAAAGCCCACTTAGTAGCCAAAGGTTATCATCATCAACCGTGCTTGGATTATGAAGAAACATTCAGCCCAGTGGCCAAACCAACTACAATCAGGGTTATTCTATCCATCGATGTTCAATACAATTGGAAGATCCATCAGCTAGACGTTTCTAATGCTTTTCTACATGGTGAACTAATGGAAAAAGTCTACATGAAACATCCCCCAGGCTATGTTGATCCAACAAGGCCCAATGCAGTTTGTCTATTGCACAACGCAATCTATGGGCTTAAACAGGCGCCAAGGGCCTGGTATGATAAACTAAGTTCAAGCCTAATTAAGCTAGAATTTATTCAATCAAAGGCTGATACTTCATTATTTGTTCATCACAAGGGATCCATTATGACCATGGCTTTAGTATATGTGGATGACATCATATTAACGGGCAGTTCGGTGGATCATCTTCAACAAGTAATTCAACAATTACAAGTTACATTCCCCATCAAAGACTTGGGCCAACTTCATTATTTTCTGGGCCTCGAGGTAAAAAGATCTGAAACCTCATTATTTCTTAATCAGGCCAAGTATGCAGTGGACTTACTTATTAAACATCAAATGGAAGGCTGTAAGCCCTGTCAAACACCATTGGCTACATCTACATCACTAAGTAAGGACTCAGGAACTTTATTAGCAAATCCAACAGAATACCGCTCCTTAGTTGGGGCTCTGCAATACATAACATGGACGCGCCCAGATATTTCTTATGCTGTAAACTTAGTTTGCCAATTCATGCATCAGCCCAGGACAACCCATCTAGAGGCAGCAAAGCGTATCCTTAGGTACTTAAAGGGTACACTTATTCATCGGCTCAAGTTTACCAAAGGAACTACTTTTATTACTGGATTTTCAAATGCGGATTGGTCCGGCTGTATTGATGATCGTCGATCTACTGGTGGTTATTGCATCTACCTGGGTTCTAATATTGTTTCCTGGTCCTCGAAGAAGCAAACCACGGTAGCTGGGTCGAGTACGGAGGCTGAATATAGGACACTAGCGCACACAGCTGCTGAACTAGTTTGGATATGCTACTTGCTTTAGGATCTTCACTTCGGTATAACATGAATTCCAAGTATCGAATGTGAAAACATAAGTTCTATAAGTTTAGCCTCCAATCCAATACAACATTCACGCATGAAGCATGTTCAAATTACCATTTTGTGCGTGAGATGGTTCAAGATCGAATGCTGGATATCTTCTTTGTTCTAACTATGGCCCAGTTGGCGGACATTTTTACCAAAAGCCTGAATGGGCCCAGATTCATAGCTTTGAGACACAAACTAAAGGTTGTTCCACCACCTTGAGTTTGAGGGGGGATAATAACATGTGATACACTGACACATCAAACCAGCTGGCACACAAGGAAAACGCATGTCCTGACAGCCTGTCGAAGATCAATAACTCACCATGTCATCCAGACTGTCTAGGCAAATACTCTTCACGTGTTCTGACAGTTAGTGTATAGATGACTCGTGTAGGTTTCTTGATCATATAAAAACATATTGTAAAGCTTAAAGAAAGTTAATGAAACTGATAACATTTTCTCTCAGTTTTCAGAAGAGTTTTTCATCAAATCTCTGATTTCATCATTACATTCTTTTGCCACTTTTGCAAGTGAATTATGTCAGGTTTTAGCGGACATGCAATAAAATTCTTTACCCAGGGAACAGAGGTCCAACGAACATTAATATGCTAAAAATTCTTTAGTTTTGCGTAGGCGTCACACCCTTATGAAACACCAATCTTCAAATCAAGCAGTTTTGACAATCATCTACCCCTTTTTTTATATTTATCTTTTGAATTTCTAATGGCGATCACCCTTGATAGATGCTTTTAGTAACTTACTAGTAGGTAAAGAAAACCCTTGAACAATCTCAACTAAACTACGTTTGAGATTACAAGTTTGATAAATAGTGGCGAACCAAGGATGAACTAGACCTCCCCCGCTAAAAAAATTAATCTAATTATTTAGATATTTATTTTTTATATATTTAATATATAACCCTCTACTTTTTAGAATTTAATACCTTATTTTTAGAATTTTCGTAGTTTGATCCATCCAATTTAAATAATTTTTTTATCCCCGTAACATTAGAAGCTGGTTCCGCCACTTCCAAGAAAACTCCAAGAACATGTCGGTTTAACATCCATTGAAAGAGAAATAAGAAAAACTCAGAAAACCTAAAATTTGTTCCAAAAAATCTCGGAACACATATTTCCTTAATTTTAGTTCGATTTGGAGTTTATCCACGACAAAGTTTCTTAGATAATAGAGAATACGATGAACACATCGATTGACATTTACAACTACCTCTTGTGGTCTGAGAGTATCATTTGAGTACTAAAAGATAAAATTGCACTCTAATAAGATTAAAACGACTTATTGCCTAGAAACGAGATCGATTGTTCTACACATCCAATCTCACGCAGTCATGCATGTTCGCAGTTAAATGTGCAGAAATGGTGGCCAATGCCTGGTTGGAATGTTTCCCATAGGATTGATTGGATTCAGTTAAGAGGTGAGCATGTAACCAAATCAATTTTCAATGTATTAATCAAAAAATAATGCAACCTCCAGATTAGTAGTATATATTTTAATCCCAATGCTGATGCCATTTCCCAAAAAGAAACTTGGTTCATCGTCTATCTATTAGGTAAAGTTCTATGCACCCATATTAAATGGGTTATTTTGTCCAGCCAGGTGGTTGAACAAACAAGATGCACCATTATGGGAAAAACTCTAAGCTATAGAAATTATGTTATTCGATATAATTTTCATCGTCCACGATCAACTCCCTACCTCTTATAAATAGACAACCTCTTCTCCACATTTTCATATCAAGTTCTATTAAAATCCATCCAATTCTACCAAAATCCTCTTCATAAAATTTTAATTTAAAGTTTTTACTACAAAAAAATCTTCTGCCACAATGAGTTTCTTAGGAAATAACAGAAACAAAAAAGGACAACCAAGGGAAGGCCCAAGGAGTGGAGTGAACTGGGATGATAGAGATGAGAGGTTCCAACAGGTTAGACAGCTTGCGGGCACTGGTGTAGTGGATATGGTTATATATCAGGCCATTAAGAGAGAACTGTGTATACCAAACTAAGAGGTGGGTGGAGTAAAATTGCTATGGTGTATGAGTGGCTCCATGGTGCAGTTAAAGAAAGAGTCCTCAGATATCCGTGGTATCGTGTATTTTTGTTCACCCCTAAGCACCATAAGGCAGTTGTTGTTCAAGTATTATTAGAACGTTGGTGGAAGACTACAAATACATTCTATTTCAAGGATTTCGAATGCGGTAAGTTTGTTTGTTCTCTAATTAATTTTTTGCATTTTTTATTTTTGGTTTTATATATGCAAACTTTAGGATTTATCGCCGAAATTTAATTTCAAAATGTTGTTTGTAGGAGTTACGTCGTTAGATATTTATATGTTGATGGGAATACTATGCGAGGGAGATATGGTTCTATATGACCAACAGAAGTGGCAAGCACAAAATAGATGGAAAGAACGCATTGTATTGTACTGTGATGATGACGAAGGAAATGATACTCACAAAATTATCTACGCCGGTGGATTCAGATTCTCTGGGTTGAAAGCTTTTTTAAAACGCTATGCAGCCAATGTGCTTGCGGATCCTGAATATGAGAAAGTTGAGCATTTTGTTGAGCTCGAAAGAGTCTTTGTGTTATACGTGCTAGGACAATATCTTTTTCCAAATGCTAGCTCAGTGACACCTGTGGGTTTTCTCGAAGCGCTAGAGAATTTAGACTTAGCTTCAGGGTATAAATGGGGGTTTGCACTGTTATCTTCGATTTACATAGGCCTCAGGATTTACGCGGGCGCCAGACCAAGTTTGAATTGTTTTGGGGAATCTTGGAGGTAAATAGAGAAATATTACATGGGACTCCTGACCTAAATGATGAACACATTGAGTATTGATGTTCCAGATGAATCCAGTCTAGGTCAACCAAGTTATCAGAGTCAACCAAGTCGAGGCAGTGGTAGAAGCAGAGGCATTCGTAGAAGCAGTCAAGGAAGTGATGACACACCAAAGAACGTGCAAGAAACTTTTATGACACCTGAGTCCGGAGGAGGATTGGATTTGACGACTCCAGGGGATAATCCAATATTTTCGAATCTTTATACCCCGACTCCAAGAGTAGGAGGCTTCACAAGATATCAACCTGTTCGAGATGTTGGGGCATCCGGTTCTCAGCTTCCTTCGGTTCCTTTTGCAGGTTATGGTGATGAAACTCAACCTCCTGACGCTACTCAAGCTACTATAGCATCCATGTTAACACAAGGGACTGGCACCCAAGATAAAAGCTAGATCTTTGGTCAACCGGGAAATAATATGTAATTTTAATTTTATATTTTAATTGAATCAAAAACTAGTCTGTTTTAATTTAATTATGTTAATGAATTTAAATGCGTGACTGTTAAAAGAAAATACATTTGGTCAAAAGTAGGAAATACGTTGAGTTAATTTGATTGAACAATTTGATTGCAAGTTTAATTAATAATTTCGTTCAATTAACTAAAACACTAATCTCCATTACATTAAAATACTACGTTCTTTTACAAGATATAAACTAGGGTAGTAAAAAATTAAACACTCCAGTAAAAATCTCTGATAATCTTGGGCCTCATTTTTATCTTCATTTAACGTATCTTCCATTCGATGCGTTCCTAAGAAGTTTTTCCCTTATTATTGTGAGAAGTACTACTAACTTTCAAAATCTCTTTACCCTCATTTTTTTTTTTTTGCCTTGAACTTTTCTTTTTCTTTTCGGTACAACTTGGTTAACATCTAAAACTTTTTTGATTCTCTATTTTCTTATAACCATCACATATCTTACTAACAACGGTTTCAAGAATGACTCCAGAAAAATCTAGTTGTGTTGCCAAATGAAGATCTGCAATTTGGGCCATTTGGGAAAAAAATTGTAGACAATAAGAGTAGAAAGTAGAGAAAATTTTGTGTAAATATTTTGGTGTAAAAATTTGATTGGAAAATAGTGAATTTATAAGCGGGAAAGAATTAGCCGTTGGCGACATAGTCCTTGTCGAGCGAAAAAAACTTGGATGCCAGCGATAAAGACTATGTCGCTAGCGACTTACTCTTTGTCGAACGACCAAAGTCTTTGTTGCTCGACTAAGACTATGCCGCGCAGCGTAAAACCTCAAATTAGAGCATGTGAAAGGCTATTTGATCATTTGCTAGATGCATAGTGGGTGAAAATGATCAAATTAGATCATTTGTTAGGTGCTTAGGAACTGGCCTTAGCTAGGCTAGCTTGTATTCATTTGGGTTTGGCCTGTTACAACAAGATGTCAAGTCTTTAAGTCTATATGTCTGTGCAAACGGTTGAAACTACAAAACGGTTGTTTTTAGGGCTGCAACTATTTTAAAAAGATTTCAAGATAGGACGAAATAAAGTTATTTTAAAATAAAATCAAAAACCCCTTATCTAAAATGTTTTTTATAATGGTTAAATTGTTCTCAACTAATTATGTTTTAATCATTTTGATTAAATCACTAAATTAAATATTAGTTGTTAGATTATGTTAATTAGAATTAACTTTTATTTGTGGTTAAAATATTCGAGTTAGAGTTATAGGTTTTAAAAGGGAAGAAAAATAAAAAAAATAAAAAAATAAAAACCCTAGTTATTGATGATCTACGGTTATGTCGTGTTTTAAAGGACCTAACTGTAGAGGTTGTTCTTAAAAGGACATAACTGTAGATAATTTATGGTTAGATTGTTCTTGAAAGAACATAACCGTAGATGAGGTTGTGCATTAAAGTACCTTACTGTAGATCGTTTACGGTTAAGTTGTTCTTGAAGGATCTAACATAGATTTCACTTGTTCTTCATTTTTAAGAAAAATTAGTCATAGATTCAACAAGCTAATCGTAAAGTTTCATTATAGATGAACAACCTAACCATATGTTAAGAAACCTATAGATCGACATGCAACTATAAATTTACCCTTCAAATTTTAAATATTTTAACCAATTTGATCAACCAAAAAATAAATTAAAGTATTTATTTTTATTTTAAATTAGATTAATATTAAGAGAAAGGTAATTATGGTAATATAGTTTATTAAAGGGTAATTTAGTCGTTTACTATCTTACACCTTTTGCCTAGACAAATTAACATCCCTTTAAATTTTCTGCATCCCTATAAACAAACTTTAACTACTACGAATCAAAAATATTTGTCAATAATTATACATGTATATCGTATTAAAAATGAAATCACGTCATAATAATTTATTTGAATATAGATTAATAACAATTTAATAACCTCATTTAATTGGGGCAGGTATTATAAAAGGACTAGTGAGTAAAACAAAATATGATCATTTTAAAATAATTTCAAAAACTCTTTGACTAAATATTTTTTATAATGATAAAATTATCCCTTCTTAATTAGAGTTAATCTTACTTAATTAGTGATTAAATATTTTTATTTTTTATTTTTTTATTTTTTGATTTTTTTATCAAGGTAGTCAATCTCGGATCTCCTTTCTGTCTCGGATAGGACTTGGGAAGATTCGGTGAAATTTCGGTTCCAAATTTTATACCTATAGTATATATATCAAACATTTTTCACATTACACCGATCTTTTTAAAATAAAAACAAGTATTCATTCAAAATAGAAGAAAACTCAAGATTCATACTAGGTAGAAACTTGATCAGACTAATGCTGTAGTATTATAGTACATACTAAGGATTAACCCGTGCTGTAACGGCACGGGCTAAGATAATAACTGCGGGAGGACAACCAGAATAAATGTAATGAATTAACACTATCCCATAATATGAGCCACATACTTGTTGCACTCCGATCATCTGAATAAGAACTAATCCTATTTGTTTCAAGATTTCCCATTCTGGATTTCTTTATATATAAAGTTGATATATTAACCGGTAATCTATTGGTCTTCTCATTGAAACATTGTCTTTGAGATGAAAAATCAA